>WNWU01000021.1:4471686-4517503 GCA_012654045.1 Ptyas mucosa | reverse complement strand
CTATCTATCTATCTATCTATCTATCTATCTATCTATCTATCTATCTACTAACTAACTAACTAACTAACTTTTGGCTTGTCAGAAGCTTCTTTATTCCTAACATAGCTTTATTTATATGAAACTCAGAAGGATATCTCTTTTTACAGTGGTCAGTGGCCACTCTGTTGACAAGCATATCACAAATCAAATATATAAGAAATGAACCTCAAATGAATTATATAAGACTTATTTGCCTAAAGATCATCATCTCCTCCTCCTTTCCCCCCTCCTCCTCCTTAAATCAAATAACAGATTGAAAGAAAGAGAGACCTAATTCTTCCACAGTTGGACTCACAGATTGCTCCTCTCTAGAAAGGCCACATAACCAGAATTGCTGGTTATTTGTCAAACTTTGTGACAAATAGCCAGCAAATACAACATTAATCACCAGCAAATAATGCTAAGTGAGGCTGAACCTGGGTAGTGTTTGAATGGGAAATTTCAAGTGTAGCCCAAACTTCATTATTTCTATCTGAAAGTAATAAGGCTAAGGCTAGACTTCATAGTTAAATAAGATCCCCAAACCAAACCATTTTTGTACTGTTTCTAAGAAAACTACATAGTTGCATCTAGGAAGTCCCATGAAGAACTTACCGTACTCTATCTCGAAGGAGACTAACTTTTATTTGATGGTGAGATTTGCCCTCTCCTTTGGCTGGAGAATAAATTCTGTTTGAAATCTCTGAAATCCATGTAAAGGATTGAAGCGACTATTGGAATATTAATTGCAGATAGAAGCCACTTCCTTGTCTAAATCTGTATGCTAATGCTAAAACCTAGGGTTCTTTTTTAATGCGCCTCATTCAAACTCCCACTACTTATATAACTTTAATGGGCCTTCGGGGTTTAATAAAATGGACGAAGGTAGAGTATTTCATTTACATTTACATTATTGATAATTAGGAAGTTTGCAGCACTTGGAATGTTCTGTGAATGTATGAAGTACAGTAAGGCGAAATTGGGCTCCTTACATTAAAATGTTAAAACCCACCACTTTAAGAACTGCCATGCCAATGGGTTTTTCATGCCTTTCATAATTATTGTCATGTTGCCATTAAAATTCTGTCTGAACTTTCATTAAATCCCATCTGTCTGAAGGATTTACGAGACTGATCAATTCCATGGGCTGAGAGTTGATTTACAAGATTTACAAGAAGGAGACAGATTTTCCAGGTATTTTTGTTTCTCTATGTTCTCTTCCGTTGTAATAAGATTTTTAAAAACGCATCAATCCCACCTTTTCATTTAGGCTTTCCAGCAGGAATTTTCCAGCCACAGGCACTGATCTTTAATGAATAAAACAATCAAAGACACAAAATAAAACAAAAATATTATTGATAACCTGCCCTCTACCAGAACATGGATTCTTTGGCAATGAATCAATTATGCAGCAACCACATTAGTTCCCGTGTATTTCTCTTTACAAGGCTAAAGATAAGGTTCTAATCTTAGAGGACATTGATTTCCTGTCTGACCTCCACACCAGTTTCCATAATGGTTTTCTTTAAATACTCAAAAAAGAAAATAAAATAAAATAAAATAAAATAAAATAAAATAAAAAATAAAAAATAAGAGTATTTTGGAAACTGGGCTGTGAGTAGGCCTGGCCTGGGAGAGTTTCTTAAATCCTGCAATATTTTTCCAACAGTTTCCATGTTTGGATGAAAACTGGATGGATTTTTATTTTAAATAAAAATCAACAGATTAACAGAGTTGGAAGGGACCGTGTAGGTCATCTAGTCCAAAACTCCGGCCAAGCAGGAGACCCTGCACCATGATAGTAAACCTATGGCATGCGTGCCATAGGTGGCATGTGTGCCAAGGTGGCATGTGGAGCCATCTCTGCGGGCATGTGAGCTGATGCCCACGTTAGCTCCACTGCGCATGTCCACATGCTTCCCACCCCCACAGCTGATTTTTGGGGGGAGCATGGGGTTCAATGATGGTTGCTCCCGGTTCGCACCGGTTCCCACGAGCCGGTAGCGGTGATGATATGATGTCACCAAACTGGTTCTCCCCCCCGCCCCTCCACACACCCGCCCCCCACGTTATTCTTACCCTTTATTTGGCCCCACTCCCAATCTATTGCTGCCTCCTGAGTCCCAGGTGATGGCTAGAGGGAAAAAAACCTGTTTAATCTCTTGCCGCGGGGCTTCAAAGGGCCGCCCTACAGCTGATCAGTGTTAAAAGAAAACAAATGAGTAGCTATGCTAGGGAAAAAGCGAAACTGAAAGTAAAGCAGCGTCTTTGCTGCAATGTGACAAAATGAGGCAGGGAGAGATTTCTTTTTCTTTTTGCTCACCAAAAAAGGTAGTTGCAAACAATGGGAAATTTAGGGCAAAAGAGGAGAGTTCAAGATTTTAAAACACAAAAGAAAAAAAGCTCTATTTAACTAGGGAATTGTAATAATTGAGATACTATTAATTGTATATTGTGTTGAAAGCAGAAATGGTTAAGTTTTGGTTTGGAGGAATATATGGGAGAAATTATTTGGTTTATTATTATTGGTAAATATAATTAACTGATTTGTAAGAAATTGGATTGCATGGAAATAATTGGAATATTCATGTTCATATTGATTAATATATAAAAAAGATAGTTATATAACTAATTGATTTATATTAAAATGTTGAATTTGTATTAAACAACTGTAATATTACATAATTAACCAATGTGAGGATGGATATAAAAATAGATGACAATGGGAAGGGCTATAATATAGAATAGAAGGGAAAATTTGAATTTGATTAAGATTAGAGATGAGGATGAAGGGTAATATTTGTTTGTTTAAAAAATAGATGAGGAATAAATATGGCAAAAAGGAAATATAGAAATTGTAAATTTAATTGAAATGACTAAACACTGTTTAAATTTGTGAACCGGCCAAATACTCTGTTCAAAGAAAATACATTGTATGTTTGTATGTGTGTTTCTAATTATTGCTATTTATTCATATTTATTCTCTTTTATTCTTTAAAGTTTAACAATTCATTCTTTATCTTAATATCTTTATATTTGTTTGGGGTTGGTTTTCTTCCCTTTCATCTTTTTTATTGTACAGCAATCTTTCTCCTCAAACCTACCACCTCTCTCTTTTCTTTCCTTCTTACTTTCTCTTCCCCCCTCTTCTTCTCCTCCCTACTTCCTCTTGCTTTCTCCTTCTCCTCCTCTCTTCCTCCGTCTCTTACCCTCACTCCAACTCTAATTTCCCTTCCCTTCCTTCCTCCCTTCTCTTCCTTCCCTCTCTTCTCCTTCCTTCATCCCTCTCTATTACTGTATCCTTTTGTGCATATGGATTACTCAGGGGGCTGAAAAAGTTATTTTTGACTGGTCCTTGCACTTTTGACCAGTCCTTGAACTTACAACTGTCCTCACATTTTACGTTTTTTGCCCTATCTTGTCACCATGGTGAAGAGAAGCAATTGTGAAATGAGTGACATGGTTGTTAAGAATGCTGCACGGGCATAAATGTGAGGATAGTCATAAGTGTGAGGACCAGTCAAAAGTGCGAGGACCTGTCAGAAATGACTTTTTTCAGCCCTCTGAGTAGTCCCTATACACATAGGCATGGCCACCCGGTCACATGACCAGCTAGCCACGCCCATCCAGTCACATGATCCCCCAAGCCACGCCCACAAAATAAGTCATGCCCACAGATCCGGTAGTAAAAATTTTTAGAACCCACCCCTGATGGGGTTGTATGCGTTGGGACGGGGCCTGCGGGGGGCATTGCATTATGGGTGTTGCCTCGTACGCATGCAAGCACTTTTGGCACTCAAGGGAGAAAAGGTTCGCCATCACTGCCCTACATCATTTCTGACAAATAGCAGTCCAATCTCTTCTTGAAAGCCCCCAGTGATGAAGCTCTCACAACTTCTGAAGGTAACTTCTGTTTCATGGGTTGATTGTTCTGACTGTCAGAAAATTTCTCCTTATTTCTAGGTTGAAACTCTCCTTGATCAGTTTCCATCCATTATTCCTTGTCTGGCCTTCGGGTGCTTTGGAAAATAGCCTGACCCCTTCCTCTCTGTGGCAGCCCATCAAATACTGGATCATGGCTAGCATATCTCCCCTGGTCTTTCTCTTCACTAGACTAGCCATGCCCAGTTCCTGTTCTTCATATGTTTCAGTCTCCGGTCCCCTAATCATCCTGGTTGCTCTTCTCTGCACTTTTTCTAGAGTTTCAACATCTTTTTTTACAGTGTGGTGACCAAAACTGGATGCAATATTCTAGATGTAGTTTTACACCTTACATCTGCATCAGGCCATTGGTTCATTTGGACCAGTGTTCTGTATCATCATTATAAGGATGTGTAAAATTCATGTGCTCCTTCCTCTATTACTTTCTACTAACCCGTGTTTAATTTTCCTGCCACTGCAAGTAATAGAAGGGAGACTTTAAAACAAGTGAACTGAGAGTTAAAAATATTTTACTGTCTTCCCTTCTACATGACAGGCTACAACTAGCAGGTTTCTGAATTTTTTGAAGCACTTTAGCATCAGAATGGGAACCAGAATTTTGTGTAAATATATTTATATATATATAGGTACTCTGAACGTAACAACATACAGGTAGTCTGTGCTTAACAATGCTAATTGTGATCAGAATTTCCATTGCTATGTGATGTCATAAATCATGATGTCACAATCATACTGCTTAGTGATGGCAGTTTTGGTAATCCATCCTTGTCGTTGTAAGCAAGAACTGTGTTGGATGTTAGGATTAGGGTTAAGGTCAGGTGATCACAAAAGAGCACTGCAATGGCTGGAATTTTGAGGACCATTCATTCAACACCATCACAAATTTGAAGAGTTGTTCAATGAGTGGTCATTAAATGCAGACCACCTGTTAATAAAAAAAGATTGGAATAGCTAATGGAAGGGGACAATTCTGCCTTATTCTCCCCAGATAACTCCCCTTATACTACTCTATGAAAGAATGTGGCAAAAACATATGAAGAATATGAAAACCAGTTGGGTGTGGACCAGAGGTGCTATTCAGCAGGTTCTGACCAGTTCTGGAGAACCGGTAGCAGAAATTTTGAGTAGTTTGGAGAACCGGTAACTACCACCTCTGACTGGCCCTGCCCCTATCTATTCCCTGCCTCCCAAGTCCCAGCTGATCGGGAGGAAATAGGGATTTTGCAATAACCTTCCCCTGGAGTGGGGTGGGAATGGAGGAGATTTTACAGTATCCTTCCCCTGCCATGCCCATCAAGCCACACCCACAGAACCGGTAGTAAAAAAATGTTGAATCCCACCACTGGTGTGGACTGTCCAGAGAAAAGAAGGACTAAGAGTGACATGATAGCAGTAATCCAGTATTTGTGGGGCTGCCACGAAGAAGGGGTCAACTTATTTTCCAAAGCATCAGAAGGCAAGACAAGAAACAATGGATGGAAACTAATCAAGGAGAGATGCAACTTGGAATTAAGGAGAAACTTCCTAACAGTCATAACAATTAATCAGTGGAACAGCTTACCTCCAGAAGTTGTAGGTGCTTCATCACTGGAGGTTTTTAAGAACAGACTGGATAGCCACTTATCTGATATGGTACAGGGTCTCCTGTTTGAGCAGGGGGTTGGACTAGAAGACCTCCAAGGTCCTTTCCAGCTGTTTCTTCTATTGTTTAGTTGATGGGAATTGCTTTCTTTGTTCCTAGTTCATGCCTTCTGCTAACACTTTCTGAAAAGGTGCCCTCTCTGCTTCAGTGGCATTCAATAACAACATAAAGCTAGTTCTTTGGCTTCTCAGTAAATTATGACTAAAGGTCAAGGTACTGAGCACTGAACCATGTGTCCAGGAGCTGGATGTGATTCAGTGATATCTAATTAATTCATTATCTAACTTGGCTTCCTAATCCAGATAAATTCCTTTGATCTCTTGCACTTCATTAGAAGGTTATGCAGCAGTACTGAGATCCTCTGGTGAAAAGGAGTGGGTTCTGATGCAAGCATGTCCATTTGTTTCTTGGATGTTCTCATACAATTCCTTTATTCCTTTATTTATTTATTTGAAAATTTATATTGCCACCTACTCACATGTGGCGACTCAAGGCGGCTGACAAAGATATAAAAACACCATATAAAAGAAATAAAAAATAATAAAATAATAACCCTCCACCCCCCACCGTGACAACACCTGTTCATACTAACCATTTAATGGGCTCCATCCTGCTCTGGGTTCCCCAGGCCTGCTGACCTAACCACGTCTTCAAGGCCTTCTGAAAGAGTGTTAGAGTGGGGCCCAGTCTAATCTCTGGGGGGATGATGTTCCAGAGAAAGGGAGCCACCACAGGGAAGGCCCTTTTCTGGGTCCCACCAGATGTATCTCCTTAGGGGACAGGACCTGCAACATGCCTTGCCTCCCCGCTCTAGTCAGTTGGGTAGACACCCTCCTCTGCCTTCCCTACAAACATTTCTTGGAATCTACATTTTATAAGTTCTTCATTTTAGCAGATTCCAAGATCGAACTGGCTTTTGTTCTCTATTCACAACACAGTGAATAACACATTCTTTGACATGCTGGGGAGCACTCATTTTCAGGCTTTGAAGCTTTCCCTTGATAGCCATATTGTCTGCTGGCATTAATTTATTGCCAAATAGTACTTGAATGCGCTGAAGCTTGGGTTTTGCTGTCTATTTTTAAGGAGTCCCATGAGGGAAAAAAAATCTGATAATGATCTCATCTCTCTTCAAAACATTGGTACCATGCTGGGACCGTGTTTGATCAGGCCTAATTTTTTAATCTCCATCTTTCCTCCAGTTGCTTTAGGCAATTTCCTTCTGTACACAGAACGGACAAGGTTCATTCTGTTTTCATTTTTAAAGAAGACATGGGTGGCTGCCTGTTAAACATTTTGGACTAAACTTCATTCATAGTTTTCTCCCAGCTCTGTATAATCTTGTGGATTGCTTCAGCAGACCTGAGAGATCTCTCATTTTCTCTCTTCAGTGTCCAAGGATTTGCATGCTTTAATGGCAAGCTGTGTTGGAAAGGCTGTCTCTACATTTCCACATATTGGATGATGTCGATCGTTGTACTTCCTTTTCAGAGGAAAAAGTAAATTAATGATGGCTACATAATTTGCTAATTAAAACTTCTTTTAAAATTACTGCAGTGTAATAGCTCACAAACATAGAGTAATTAAGGTTTTGTCATCCTGGCCATTTTCATGCATAGGAACCATTTCTGTACATTGGTCCACCAAATCCATTTTTTAAAAAAATACATGGGATTCTTATCTCTTAGTGATAAAGGCATGTTGCTAGTGACCCATACTATATTACTATGCTAGGACAACCCTCTCTGTTAGCTATAATGCTTTAAAGCTGATGCTTAGATAATGTGTTGATTCAATGCCCCCTAGATGTATATTATAGAATGAGGAAAGGTTACTGATCAGAATTCCTTTTCTTATTTCTTTATAAAACTTGGAAGTAAAAAAAAAACCACCCATAAAGAGCTATTCCATGGAAACTCATTTCTTTTTTCTTTTTCAATGTGCACAGATCAAGAAAAAAAAAAGAAGAAGAAGAAGGTTCAGTGGAAAGAAGGATTTGAATAACTTAAGCATGGCTTTATTATGGAGATGTACAATGCTTCACTATATTCTACTACTTCTTTTAATTTTATTTATTTATTTCAGATATTTGAGCAGCGGGGTGGCCTAGAGTGCAGACACTTGCCTCACCATTGGGAGGTTGAGAGTTCAATCCTATTAGTGGCAGATATTTCTCTATCAGGGCCAAAGAGAAAATATCTGCTGCAAACTCTGCATAGGTGTCAGGAAGGGCATCCAGACAGTAAATGCTCAGCTCCATTCAGTCGCACTGGCTCCATCCTGATAAAAAGGGATTACAGGCAGTGGTGGGCTGCTGCATGGTCACACAGGTTCAGGTGAACCCTTAGCTGTGCTCGCTGGCTGGGCGCACCCACCCGCCCTTGTGCTATGTTTTCCATATATAACTAAATTTCTGGCTCGTTCCCCCTGCCCACACTCCCCAGTTGAGTTCCGCACTGCCCCTGCTGTACTGAGTTTCCTGAGTTGATTAGTGGTATGTCTGAAGCTCCGTTTCAGTCCTAAAGGGCTGCGTGCGAGCAAAGCAAGCACATATGTGTGTGCACTCACAACCAGTGAACCCGTTGTGAATGTAAGTGCAGCCCACATCTGATTACAGGATCGTAAAAAGAAGAAAAAACCACATTTCAGATATTTATATGGCCACCCATCTACCAAAGGCACTGTAGGTGACAAACCAATACAAAAACAACAACAACAAAATCCATAGCTAAAAAGTGGCAAATCAATGGCCACCTGAAATGTCACAAATAATAGATACACCTGTAGCCACATCAGAGCACAATTCGTACTCTGGCTGCATTGTCCCAGGGGAATAATCTAATTTTCACAGCTTGTGAAGGCCAGCAGGGTCAAAGTCATCTATATTTGAGAGTAGGAGAACACAGAAGTCATCCTGCTGAGAACCCACCCAGTCACACTGCTTCACTGTTGGGATCAAAGTATCTTTCTCCCTCTCCCCCCACCCCTTCTACAGCTGGTAGTGAAAGGTTTTATTGTTAAAGACTGGGAGAATGCATATTTATTATTTCAAAATGGAAAATTGTAACTTTTCCTTTCTTTCCAGCAATTCTAAAGACAACTGTTTTGTTTAATGTGTCATTTTAAAGGTGACATCTGAAGCAGTGGTGGGTTGCCCCGGTTGAGTCCGGTTCTTGTGAACTGGTAGTAAAACTGGGGGGAGACTCTGCCCACCCACCCGGATGTCGTCATAGACGATCTGCGCATGCGCAGAAGCTCGGTGAATGCATGAGCGAAGCGAGCACGCACGCACGATCCCGTTGCAAACCAGTACTAAAAGTAAGTAGAACCCACCCCTGATCTGAAGTCCAGAAAGTTCCACTGGTTCTTGGAATCTTTAAGTCAAAGAACAATGGGGGGGGAATGAAGAGACATGCATGTTGGCTCCATGCTCTGAGCACAGTTTCACAAGCTTGGCAACTTTACCAAATGTGAACTTCAACTCCCAGAATTCCCTATCCACCATGTCAGCTGGGGAATTCTGGGAGTTGAGGTCCACACATCTGAATGTTGCCAAGGTTCAGAAACCCCTGCTTTATCATAAACGAATTCTGCATCTACTCAGTCACAAAGCTGCACTCATGAATGCATTAACAAACTGCCCTGACAATTCTGCAAAAATCTCTTCTGTATGTTTAATGCCATGAACTGAATAAATGGGGGGGGGGGGGGAGGATCTGACTACATGAGCGAGTAACAAATTTCAGCTGAATAAAAAGTGTCATGAGTTCGGCTTGAATGAGTTTCAAGCATAAACTGGTTGGGTGGCAGCAAAGGGAGGGCAGGAGGTGGAGTGAAGATTGTTAGCCAGCATATGGAAAGTTGTGTGCTGTACAAATTACACCATAGACATATTTAAAGATTGTGATTGGGAGCGAAGGAAGGATCCATTTTATATGCATTTTAATAATGATGCAGGGGCACGTTTGAAATGCTTATTAAATGCTAGAAGCTCACAGGGAATAAAAAGATCCCAAACAGAAGGATTTCTATTACAATCTAGAGTAATGTTTCTATACTGATTTATTTATGTGCATATTAATAATATACAGTTGTGGGAGTGCTGAAGAACAGAATGGATTCCACTTGATGAAAGCACCCACAAAAGAGACCTTAAAACAAGATGGATTGTCAACATCAGCAAGTTGTCAACATCTGACATTTCGGAGTTGCCACACATGCATGGGGATGGGGAGGTGCACGTTGTTGGGTGTCGGGCGCAGCTGATGGAAGGGACTCATACTGGCGGGGTGTGTGTGTGTCCGGAAGCACAAAGATCCTGATGAGCAAAGCAGCTGCAACTGGCTCAGGAACCAGGAATCCAGACTTGATGAGTGCTTGGCGGGCGTGGCGAGTCCTCATAGCCAGCTGGACGGTGGAAGCCAGTAATGCTGGCTAGAAGCGTCTTTGGATTTGTAAGCTCACTATGTGCTGCTTCATTCACAGTGTGGTCTTTTTCCTTGCTCAGAACAATGACACAAGTATTGCAGGCCCAATTCGCAAAAGAAAACTCAGGACCATATGGGTTGGAAACAGTGGTGAAATTCAAATTTTTTTGCTACTGGTTCTGTGGGCATGGCTTGGTGGGCATGGTGTGGTTTGGTGGGCGTGGCTTGGTGGGTGTGGCAGGGGAAGGATACTGCAAAATCCTCATTCCCACCCCACTCCTGGGGGAAGGATATTGCAAAATCTCCGAGCTATTCAAAATTTCTTCTACCGGTTCTCCAGAACCTGCTGAATTTCACCCCTGGTTGGAAACGTGTGGAAGAGGCCTTCATCCTATAGCGGATAGATAATGGCTAGGATGATGATGATGATGATGACACTCAATGCAAGATTATATAGCAGTGATTCTCAGGCGTGGCAATTTGAAAATGTGTGGACTTCTATTCCTAGAATTCCCCAGCCAATATGTTGCTGGGGAATTCTGGGAGTTGCAGTCCATACAACTTCAAGCCCCCAAAGCTGAGAAACACTGCTACGTACATCCCCACTCTCTCTTGTATCTATCTACCTACCTATTTATAATGATTACAGATGGAAACTTCAAACAGTACAATAAAACAGAGTCTGTTGGGCTGAGTTAGGACATCATAATAACCTTAATAGAGAAGCTTAAAACGGCTCATGCTTAATGACTGGCAATTTTCAGGAGATGCTGTGACATTTCCTCTCATTGTAATGCTAAGTTAAGTGTCAGGAGGTGCCACTGTTACAAATAGCCTTACACAGTAGGAGGGATGGTTTTCTTTTCTCTTTAGCCTGGGAGTAGAATTGAAGTTGGAGTTAAAGTTTTACTCTGGCTTCTGGTTAGCTAGCAGGTTGAATTTAAAAATGGGAACTTGCAGAGAAGGGGATTAGGGCTATGCTAATCTTTAGTAAGTACAACACTTAGCAATAACACTTAGACTTATTTACTGCTTCTTAGTGCTTTATATACCCATCTCTAAGGGGTTTACAGAGTCAGCATATTGCCCCCAATAAACTGGGTCCTCGTTTTACCAACCATGGAAGGGTGGAAGGCTGAGCCTGGTGAGAATCGAACTGCTGAACTGCTGGAAGCCAGCAGTCAGCAGAAGTAGCCTGCAATACTGAATTCTGACTGAGAATATATATCATGTTGTCAGATTTCTGCAGTGCTCAGAGAAATTACTTTGCTGAGTGAAGGCCAACCTTTCTCCCCATTACTACCCTGCCTATAGGCTAAATCTATTTACTCTTTACAGCTGGTCCTTGACATATGACCACAATTGAGCCCAAAATTTATGTTGCTATGACAGACATTGGTTAAGTGAATTTTGCCCCATATTTTGATCGTACTTGCCACATTTGTTAAGTGGATCATTGCAGTTATTAAGTTAGTAACCCAGTTGTTAAGCAAATCCAGCATGGGAATTTTCCAGAAGGTCACAAAAGGTGATCACATGACCCTGGGACATTGCAACCATCATAAATACGAGCCAGTTACCAGGTGTCTGAATTTTGATCACATGACTGTAGGGCATTCCAATGGTCATAAGTGTGAAAAATGGTCATAAGTCACTCTTTTTAGTGCTGTTGTAACTTTGAACAGTCACTAAATGAACTGTTGTAAGTTAAGGACTACTAATAATTGTAAGTCTGTCCTGTGCTGGCTTCTGAACCAATAAAATAGTATAATTCTCTTTTTTTTTAAATATAATCTTTCCCTTCAAATCTTTTGCATATTTTGTGAAAAAGCAAGTCCTGTTCACTCTAAAAAGGTAAAGGTTCCCCTTGCACATATGTGCTAGTCATTCCCGACTCTAGGGGGTGGTGCTCATCTCCGTTTCTAAGCTGAAGAGCCAGCGCTGTCAGCGCTGTGGTCATGTCGCCGGCATGACTAAATGCCAAAGGCGCACAGAACGCTGTTACCTCCCCACCAAAGGTGGTCCCTGTTCTTCTACTTGTATTTTTTACGTGCTTTCGAACTGCTAGGTTGGCAGAAGCTGGGACAAGTAATGGGAGCTCACTCTGTTATGCAGCACTAGGGATTCGAACTGCTGAACTGCCGACCTTCTGCTCAACAAGCTCAGCATCTTAGTGGCCTTTCAACCACGTATTTTTTCATTGCTCCATCTGTATACAGTAGCCAAAAAAATTAGCCCAATTTCTCATACATTCTTTCACTATTTCAAATTTCAATGAGCTCATCCCATTATGCGGGACTAGGGATTCGAACCACTGAACTGCCAACCTTTCGATCAACAAGCTCAGTGTCTTAGCTGCTGAGCCACCGCATCCCACCCATTCACTCTACTCCGTAGTAAATGTTTAGAATAGACATTAAGTGGCAGCTTCATTAAACTGCTAAAACAATACATATAGCATGATTGACTCGCTCTTCGTGGAAAACAGAGACAATTCTTATGGGCAATAGAGAAAGTTTCATAGCCAATTTGTTTTGAATGTCTAGGAAGTTTTGAAAGTAAAGATCAAGAATCTGAAGCAGATGTGTACGCAGGACTGGAGCTGTGCAGTACAATTCTATCCATATTTATTCAGAACTACATCCCAGTGAGCACAGTGAGATTTTAGCATCACAATGGATCTGACTGGGCTCATTAGAGAAACCCTGTAGATTCAGCAATATGTAATGTTTGGATGGGTGAAAGGCAAGAGAAAAGCAAAGCTGGGTACCTCCCACGTTTAGGTCTATGCTAACATGAGCTCTATATTCAAAAATCTCCCTTGGAGACAACTTCTTAAAACTCATGCAATGGAAAGTGTAACTGAGTCAAATGCATATTTTTTAAAAAAGAGATTCTTAGTACCTGCTAGAAACAGATCCACAGGTGGATGAAGACCATATCATATTGTTAGAAGAAATATCCTTCTGGGTTCAGCTCCAAGTGGGGAAAAAGACACTGGAAACACGGAGACTGCTTGGAAAGATGGTTTAATGGTGGACAGGATCACATGGCTTGAGTTCCTGAACAGAAAAGGGGCGAGACGCAATGAGTCCCCGGGTTTTATGCCCTCTCTGGCTTTGAATTTCCTGGGGCTCCAAAAGAGTATCCTGATTGGGTGGGGTCTTAGCTAGCCTTGCTGACTGATGTAATCTTCCCAGGTGCCATGTGGTGAGTTTCTGTTGCTAGAGGGGCCCTATTATGTTAGTTTCTGTTGCTAGATGGGTCCTATTGTGTTGCAGATGATGGTCCTTTGACAAAGGATTGGATTTCTGCCTCTGGCCCATTGACAAAAAAAGGGGGGGAGGTAGGAAGGTGGGAGCTGCTTTCTTTTTAAAACATGCTTCTCCATTTCTCATCCAGGGAAACATAATATTCTGCCTTTTTAATATTTCCCAAAATATTTCATTCCTCTAGGAAAGAGGTGGGTGCTAACTTCCTACAATATGTTTCCTTGTTTGTAGCCAGCTCTTATGGTATAATAGACACATTTGATAGGGACATACAACCTGGCCCCATCTCTGCCTCCATTATAGAGTCCTCGTCAGAGCCTTCCCCAGACTCCAGGACTGCCCCATGTTCCTCCCCAACCTCCTCACTGTCCAAATCTGCTGCCAGACCTGCTAGCCACTAGCGGGCCACCACACTAAGTGAGTCATTTGTTAAGTGCATGTTGCCTCATTTTATGACTGTTCTTGCCACCATGGTTAAGTGAATCACTGCAGTTGTTAAACTAGGAACACGGTTGTTAAGTGAATCTGGCTTCTCCATTGACTTTGCTTGTCTGAAGGTCGTAAAAAGGGATCGCATGACCCCGGGATGCTGCAACGGTCATAAATACATGTCAGTGGCAATTGAGTCTGAATTTTGATCATGTGACCACAGGGATGCTGCAACGGTCATAAGTGTGAAAAATAGCCATAACTCACTTTTTTCCCAGTACGGTTGTAACTTTGGATGATTACTAGATGAGCCATTGTAAATCAAGGACTACCTGTACACAGTAGATTTCTAAAACAGGTGGTTCAAAGTAAAAATCAAAATGTAGTCTTCCATACATTACCTTATCACATACCAGGGAACAGATAAAGCAGCACACTGATAAAAATAAGCTTAAACTTGCCTAAGTTTGAGAAATTATCGCCCTACAGTGAGAATAGATTCCCGCTGAAATATCAGGACATGCATACTTTCATTAAACTGTGCCTAGAAACCCTTGTAAATTTTGTTTTCAAAGAAATGCCAAATATATCCCTACTGTCAAATCAAAGTTAAATTAGGAGAATGGGGTTTTAAGTCATATATATTCACTGTGCTGCTTTTTTTTTTTGTAAAAAGCTGCAATCTATAAGGCAGATGTTTTTCTACCCCCACAAAAAAACACCCCAATTTACTTTGTCTTAACTTTTTAAGCTTTTCTTGACCACAGCAGTTAGTGACACATTTTAACGTGGATGAGGAAAGATGAAGCTGATCTAGCATTTACTAACCCGAGTGAACTTCTTTGGATGATCTCCGAAAACAAATATCCTCATTTTAAGCAGGTGGAATAGATGCTATGCTTACTTAATATATAGTCTATTAAAGAGGACTAATCAGAAGACCACAAAGGAATTAAGCGAAAAGCACATGTCTGCTAATATGGATTTATTTATAAGTTACAAGAACTATCAACATTGCAGATAAAGAGATTTGCAAAAAATAAGAGTCATTCATAATATCATGCTGTGGAGAATTTATATGGATCACGATAACCTGTAAACATGGGGTTATAAGAAAGGGCCAACATCTGAGAATTAAGATGGCTATTATCAGGCATGAAAGACCAGGTCCATAGGTGAAGGTTCAATTAAACTGATTTATTGCTATAGCCCAGTGATAGCTAACCTTTTCTGGACCGAGTGCCCAAAGCACGCATTTGCCCGAACCCCCCAAATGCAATGTGTGTGTGGGGCCTGTGCATGCACCGCACCCCTGTGCATCCCCCCACATGTGCCCCTCCATGTGTGCGCGGCTCCCTGCATACACCCCACCCCACACAATGCCAGTGCCCCCTGCACGTGCCTGACCCCACCCATGTGTACACTGACCCACGCACGCACCCCACCCTCCGCACATGTACAACAGAGACCCAAAGACCAGCTGGCTGGTGGGAGGTATGCGCGCATGTGCAGCAGAGCTGAACTGGGCCAACAACTCATGTGCCCACAGAGAGGGCGCTGCGTGCCACCTCTGGCACATGTGCCATAGATTTGCCATCACGGCTGTAGCCTATTCACAAGAAACTTCTCAACTAATGGTCAGCATCTGTTTAAAGTTACATAAGGGTCAATGGCACTCAAGGAAGGTTGGACTTAGTTCACTTGTGACTATGTAGGGATTCTAGGCTGATCCCTTTTTTCACCCTGCCCCCAGGTTCTGCCACTTCTTCTCCCAAAGTTATTATGAAAACCTGTAAGGTGTATACAGCCCTTAACAAAATCACATCTACTACTAGGGCCAAAGGTGATTCAACAGTCCTTTGTTCTCCCATGATAAAAGATGAACACTTACAAAATTTATTCCTCTTTTATTTGACTGCAAAATAATACAAATCACTTTCAATTTATCTTGCATTGTGTGCTTTCATTTTAGAGCAATGAAGTGAAGCCATCTGAAGCTGAATATCACATGTTAGACTGGGCCAAATTCTAGTTGACAAAAATGTTTCTGAAAACTTGCATGGTTTTAAAAGGAAAGAGCTGCAACAATAGAAAATAAATGTGGTTACATTAGTTCCAGTCAGTCATGTGAATGGAGAAAACATTTAAAAGAACAGTGCGGCTGTGACTTTCCGTCCGTAGTACAGATTCATACTATGAAGGTAAGGACATTTAGTAACATGTGGTTATGTTGGGATAATAGCATGCAGTGAGAAGGTAGCATTTTGAACAATCAACAGCGTTGGAAGAACAGCAATGAAAACCTGAAAAAAGATTCAGTGGGAGAAGTAGCAATGAGAAATGACTACAAAAGGACAGAGCAATAAATGGGGAAATAAAATTTGATGAGGAAGTAGCATTTAAGCAGTACTGAGGGAACAGTAATAAATAATCCCAGGGGGTTACAACGAGACAGCATTGTACACTGAAGGAAGAGAGCTAGTCGATATATGCTTTGTACATGTGTCTTAGTCTGGGAAGGAAAGAAAGGACAAGGAAGATAAAAGCATCAAAGGGGTGCCTTTTTCTTGGAATATATAGTTATAATATAAAGTTCAGGAACTCAAGAAATAGAGAATGGGGAATCTTCTACACAGTCTGGATTTTTTAAGACAGGTGATGGACAGAATCTTGAGAAGCAACAGAAAGGAAGGAAAGCGGTTCTTATAAATAGTGCTCATACAGCAGTTTGGTTGGGTCAACCCAATACACTCCTTGGTTTCCTGAAGTTCAAAGTTTGGAACTGGTGAGTCTAACACAACTGGGGCTGGATAGTTAGGCCCAACTCATCACCAAATCCCTAAGAACAGAACAGAGTAGCAGAGTTAGAAGGGACCTTGGAGATGTTCTAATCTCTGCCCAAGCAAGAGACTCTATACCATTCCAGACAAGTGGCTGTCCAGTCTTTTCTTAAAAGCCTCCAGTAATGAAGCACCCACAACTTCTGAACTTCTGTTCCACTGGTTACTCGTTCTCACGGTTAGGAAATTTCTCTTTAGTTCTAGGTTGCTTCTCTCCTTGATTAGTTTCCATCCATTGCTTCTTGTCTTGCCTTCTGGTGCTTTGGGAAATAGGTTGACCTTCTACTCTTTGTGGCTGTCCCTCAAATATTGGAACACTGCTAACATGTCTCCCGTTGTCCTTTTCGCTAGACTAGACATACCCAATTTCTGTAATCTTTCTTCATATGTTTGATTTTTCCTGCCGAACGGTAAAATCTTATTTTTCTCGCCATTGAGTTTCATTTTGTTAGATAGGCCTAATTTCAGTCTATCAAGATCCACCTGGATCTTGCGCCTATCTTCTGGGTGTTAGCTATTTCTGCCAGCTTGGTGTCATCTGCAGATTTGATGAATTCCCCTTCTATTCCCTTATCTAAATCATTTATGAAGATATTGGAGTACTGGATCTAAAACAGAAGTAACCACACTGCTTACTTCCCTCCATGTAGATGTAGTTCCATTAAGGACTACATGTTGAGTATCAGTTACAAATCCATCTGGTGCTGATGCTGTCCATCCACATTTTTCTAGCTTACCAAGAAGTAGGTTGTGGTATACTGTATCAAATGCCTTACTGAAATCCAAGTATATTATGTCCACAAAATTTATCTGGTCCGCTAATTTATTCACAAAGAATAAAATAAGATATGTTTGACATGTTCTGTTTTTGACAAATCCATGTTGGCTTCTGGTTATAATTTTGCTTGCTCCTAAGTGTTCACTGATCTGTTGCTTGATAATCTTTTCCAGGATCTTCCCAGTTATTGAAGTCAGGCTCATTTGTCTGTAGTTTCCTGGATCTGTTCCCCCCCCCACTTTTTTTGAAGATGGAAACCATATTAGCTCTTTTCCAGTCCTCTGGTAGTTCTCTAATGCTCCAGGTTCTTTGAAAGATATGGTTCAATGGTTCGGAGATCACATCTGCTAGCTCCTTCAGAACTCTGGGATGTAATTCATCAGGTCTTGGTGAACTGAACTTCTCTAGAGTGGCAGGTGTTTTCTTATCATTTTCTTGCCTATTTTAATTTAGATTCCTAGTCTGTCTTTTATGGTTCTGTTTTTGGTAGGTTGAGCTATTTTTTCTTTTTGCATGAAGACAGCTGCAGCTCTACTTTCTCCTTGCTATCGTCTCCCATTAGTTGACTGCTTGTTTCTTTGACTTTTTTCTTGTGTTTTATATGTTGAAAGAAACTTTTTAAAAATTATTTTTGGCATTTGTTGCAAGTCTTAGGTCATTCTGAGCCTTAGCTTTCCTGACCGTCTTTGCAGATTCAGGCTATATGCTGTTATTCTGCCTTAGTTATGTGTTCCTTTTCCCATTTTTTTAGTACTTATCCTTTTTGTCTTTCAGCTTATCCGAGAATTCTTTTTGCACCTATGCTGGTTTCTTCTTGGATTTCTTTTTTCCCCTCAGTGGTATTGTGCTGGACTGGACTTTTATGATCACATTTTTCAGAATTTCCCAAGCTTCTTGAGTTGTTTTCCCCTTTAAGATTTTCATAGATTTAACTCTTAGGAGGCTCAACACCGTACTTGGGTTTGTAATTTCAAGTTGAACTTAATGGAAGACTTCAACATGCTTTTTCCTGCTTTCCCTCAGCATGATTTTCCCTGTCTGGATTTAAATCCAGTTTATTTAGGAGATCCACATTCAGATGTTGCAAAAAGCTTTCTCTGTGGAATAAGCAAAAGCTTGCAAATTTGGTGAGAAGTTGAAGCTTATCATTGTAGGTTTGCAATTATTCCTGTGAGTAGTCATTCCTTTATCCACCTATCAAAGTTCACCTACTCCTCCACCTTTGTGACCTACACCCCTGCCACACCAAGGTCCCTGGGAAGCTACCAAAAATATCACTAAAGCTGCCTATTTGTCATTTTTGGGGCAGAAGGCATAGCTCTTTGGATGTGGATTGCTTCTTGGTATAGAAGCGCTTCAGCACTACTGAGCCACTTAATACTCTGCTGTTTGCTTTCTAAAGTCAGGCATTGGAAGCAGACTTGACAATATTCAAGGTATACCTTGAAACAGTGTTGTCCCTTTGAAATCAAGAGGATTGAATTTAACAGATCTCGCTGATTTTAGTGGCACAACTTTGACAAATTCTGAATCCAATGGGTTGGACCAATAAATTTTAAACCAATCTATTGGGATCAATGTGTTTGTATGCATCAGTGACAAGAGGGTAAAAGACCTCCAACGTGTCAGGGTTCCAAGTAATACCCCCAATGCAGGGGTGGGTTCTACTTACCTTTACTACTGGTTTGCAACGGGGCCGTGCGCGCGCACTCTTCTGCACATGCACAGAAGCATTTGGATGACATCAGGGTAGGTGGGCGGAGCCTCCTGCCGGTTTTACTACTGGTTCTATAGAACTGGTGTGAAATGGGGGCAACCCACCACTGCCCCAATGAAAAAAAGTTCCATTTTATTAGCGATGTCATATTGGCACATCTGGGAAAACCCGAATCTGAAAGTTTCCAGGTTTTCCCCACCCAAAGGAAAGTCCAAGTCCCTGCCCAGCACTCACATATCCATCACATGGTCCAATCAAAGCACTGTCCCAACGGGAGATGCCTCCAAATTCCAGCCCTCCAGATGCAGGGCAAGATGTCCTTGACTCTCTGAGAAAGGAATGTTATTATGACTATATATCACCCTTACTCTATACAATCCCCCTTCCCAGTTTCCCACAGTAGTAAATGTGGTAGGTCTGAAGATCCAATGCAAAAGATGGCTTCCAGGCCTGACACAAGGTCCCTTCCTATTCTGTTGTTTTGTTATTCTGACACTTTTCCAAGGCAGAAATCTCCTCTGAGCCTCTTGAGTTGTCTATTCACAGGCACTCCAATGTTTTTTGGTGTAGAGCAGTGGTGAAATTCAATTTTTTTTACAACTGGTTCCATGGGTATGGCAGGGTGGGCATGGTGTGGCTTGGTGGGCATGGCAGGGGAAGGATATTGCAAAATCTTCATTCCCACTCCACTCCTGAGGGAAGGCTATTAGAAAATCTCCATTCCCACCCCATTCTGGGGTCAGCCAAAGATGGCATTTGCTGGTTCTCCGAACTACTCAAAATTTCCGCTCCTGGTTCTCCAGAACTTGTCAGAACCTGCTGAATTTCACTCCTGGTGTGGAGGAGGGGCAGAGAGACTAAGGTTTCTGCTCCTCAACTGTATCTCATTTATTAACAGAGAGGTGGCCCAGACAGCCACCCTGCCAATGGACTTAACCCAAGCTTTCCTAATACCCAAAATATCCCCCAATGGGTATAACTGATTGAGAAATTTCTGAATTCATGCATCTGGAGTATGGCCAGGCTGCATAATTTCTATTTACTGATTTACAAGATTTATATAGCAATCTACTTTGGGTGCATAACTCTGGGGCTTGCAAAATCGTGATGGTGGATAGGCAGTTTTAGCGATATGTTTGGTACCTTCCTAGAGACCTTGGGTGGCATGGATGTAGGTCACAAGGGGGAGGAGCAGATGAACTTTGATAGGTGGATAGGGAATTCTCATGGCTTTATGACTTCATCCCTGCAGGTTAAAGTCTCAGTTACTGTCAGTTATCGGTTATCAGAGAGAAGATGCCTTCTTAGAGGTAAGTTGCTCTTCAGTGGGGCTTCTGGACTCTGGGGACCCTTCCCTCTTTTTGTGGCCAACTCTTAGAGAGAGGTAAGTAAGGGTAAGAGTTTGATTTAGGTTTAGGCTGGGGTTGAGGGCGAAGGTGAGAGGGTTAGTGTCAGGGGGAAAGGGTGAGGTTGAAAGACAGGCTGAGAGTGAGGTTGAGTTTTAGGATCAGGGGGAGGGGGACAGGGAGGGAAATGCGTATGAGGAAAGGAAGGAAGAGAAGAAAAGGTAAAAAGGGGGAGGGGAAGGAATATGCAGAAGATAAGGGGGACAAAGAGGTGGAGTGGGATGGTTAGGAGAAGGAAAGGGGAATGAAAGGCAGGGGCTGGGGGAGGACAGAATGTGATGGAAAGGGAGGAGGAAGGAGAAGGAGAAGGGGAGGAGTATGAAGAGATAGAATGGGATAGATAGGAGAGGGAAGGTGGCAAGGAAGGGAGTTGAGAGGGAAGGGGGACAGGACAGGGAAGGAAGAGACAGGAGGGGTTGAGAAGGGGAAGGGAAGGGGGATGAAGAAAAGTTGTGGGCCCAGTGGGAGTGGGAGGAGAAGGCACAAATAGGGAGGGTTGAAATAAAATGTCTTTATGACTTCATGCAGACAGGTTATTATCTGAGGTAAGTGAGAGGGAGAGAGAGGGAGGATGAAGGCTGGGGACAAAGATGGGGAGAGGCAGGGAGGGGGGTGGTGAGCAGAAAGGGGAGGAGGAAGGGGACAAAGAGTGCTGTCCATGGAAAAGAACAATGGGGAGAGGAGGGAGGGGGAGAAGGGTAGGAGGATGGGATAAGGAGGTGAAAGGCAGGTAGGAACAAATGGAGGGGATTCTAATGTTGTTATCACTTCATACAAGCAGGTTATTATTGGGTGAGTGAGAGGGAGGAAGGGTGAATGGAATGAGGAGGAGAGGCAGGAAGAAGAGGAGGATAATAAGGAGGAAGGGGAGGGACAGGAGGACAAATGGGTGGAGTGGTATGGGGAAAAGGGGGAGGAGAGAAGAAATAGGGGAGTATAAGGGCCAGGCCCATATGGAAGATGACATGGGATAGATGGGAGAGGGGAGGGGGAAAGGAAGGGGGGTTGAGACGGAAGACGGACAGGACAGGGAGGGAAGGGACATGAGGGGGTGGAGAAGAGGAAAGGGAAGGGGGATGAAGAAAAGGAAGGGGGGTTGAGACTTGTCTTGGTCTCTGAGCCTGGTGAGGGGACTTAATGGACTTTCTCTGTGTTTCCGGATGGGAGAATTGGACTCATTGGGTTTGGCACTAATTCCTATGTGGGGGGGTGAATCCTGGGGAATACTATTTGGAGTTGATGAATCCCCAATACATTCATACTTACAGAACCCTGACCTACATCCTCCTAACATAGCACAATGTAAAATCCCGATTCTCCTTTATGCCGACGATGCTGCTATAATTTCACAAATGCCCATAGGACTGAAGAGAGCAATTAGGGCAACACTTGGCTTCTGTAGACAGAACAAACTGGTCCTTAATTTTGATAAATCAAAAATTTTAGTTTTTGCTAAAAGATCCAGACAATACTCTTGGAAAATTGAAGGACACAGATTGGAACAGGTTAGAACATTTATATATCTTGGGGTGGTCTTCCACTCGTAAGGGACATAGAAGGCACACCTAGAGCAAACATTGCAAGCAGCCAATAGGTCCTCAAATGCAATTAAACACTTCTTTTATACAGGCGGAGGTCAGTTAGTATCTGCTACCTTAAAACTTTTTGAGGCCAAAACATTGGCACAAATTCTTTATGGGGCACAAACAGGAATCCTAGCAAAGAAAAACTTGCTAGAAACTATACAAACCAAATTCCTGCGAGCCATCTTAGCTGCACCCAATGGAACTCCAAATGCCCAGATAAGAATTGAGGGGGCTTCCGGGGTTGCTGCAGACCATCGCTGACAGTCCTTTGAAGACCGCCAGCCCAGCTGCCTGTAAAGAGCCGATTCGGAGGTGTGAAACGGCTCGAAAAAACTCCGACCCAAGAGGACGTCGTGAGGAGAGCCGTCGGCATAAGGTAGAGTCCCCTGTGAGACCCCCAGAGCGTTTTTTGGTGTTTCTGGGGTGTTAACAGGGTGGGACTCCCTATTCAAGCCGCTGAAGCTCCAGACAGCTGGGAAACTCTGCAAATCGCAGAGCAAGATAGCGCGGCAACTTTCTTATCACCAAACAATAAAAGAAAAAGTTTTGGACTTCCTTTTAAACTGCAAGTATTTAAAGTTTTTTTTCTGAAGTTTTTGGAGGATTAAAGCAATTTGGAACAGAAAAGGAAAGTGTGGGAAAAAAATGGCGTTTGCTTTTAGCGAAGAACAGCTGAAAGCGAAAGTAATTTGAGCTGTGTATCTGGTTACATTCTATTAGTTACAAATCCGGCTGGAAGGAAAAGCTTTTTTTTCTTTAAAAGAAAATAAAGGGAAAAAAAAGCATCAATTGACTGTTTTAGACCTGACTGAATCTGGAGAATTTTTTGGGAAAAGTTGTTAGAATTTGTGGAAAAGGAAGAGCTGTAAAAGGCAAAATGGCAACAAAGCAAGCAGGGGGGGATTCCCCCACTCATAAGCAGAAGCAGCCTCAAACAGCGCAGTTGCAAACTCAGACAAAGGAAGAAAGCTATTATGACCGCATTATTAAAGAAATTCAAAGATCAGAGCAGGAGGTCAAAGGAATTGTTCAAGAGAAATATGAAGCAGTTAAACAGGATATTCAAATAGTTGCTAAAGGCCTGTCTGAGGTAGTGTTGCAGATTGATAAAAAAGTGGATAGTCTTGCCTCAGAAATGGAGATCAAATTTAGAGCCTCTGATTCAAGAATGATGGAAATTGAAGAAGTTACACAAAAAATGCAAACTGAGATTACTATGATGCAATTTCGATCAATGGAATATGCTATTAGACTGAGAGGTGTAAAAGAGAACACCAGGGAAGATCTCAGGAAAATTTGTGCAGAGGCTTTGGCAGTTATGTTGAAAGTAGAACCAGATGTGGTTTTGTGTAAGATGGACAAGGCCTACAGAGTTAACTCTCGTGTGGCGGTACAAAGACAACTGCCTAGAGATGTGGTTATATACTTTACAGACAGAAGAATGAGAAATGAAATCTTGCAAAATTCCTTTGTTACAACAGTTCAAGTTGATGGAAATGAGATTGGAGTTTTTAAAGAATTACCACCCAAAATGTTAAGAGATAGAAAGGATTTTGGATTTTTGGTGGCAGAACTGAAAAGACAGAATATACAATTCAGGTGGGATGCGCCAATAGGTGTAATATTGAGGCTGAGAGGAGTGAGATACCGCCTTAACACTATTGAAAAAGCAGAAGAATTTTATTATAATGTTTTGAAAGCGGGCTCTCCTCCTCCACGCACATCTTCACCAATAGATAAGGAAGTTCAACTACAAGCTGGGATTGATCAAGAAACAGAAGCACAAATAAGGCAGTCGCAAAGGGAGGCAAGAGAGTCAATGGGAGCAGTAGGTGGTGTTGTGGTTGACCCTTTTGCACCATTTGAAGCTTCTCCTTTGGAAGAAATGTCCAAAACCATCACAGAGGAGGCGATGGCTCTTGAACTGACAACATCTAAAATGGAAGAGCAACGTATAACCAGAGCAATGTCTAAACAAATGAAGCAACAGCAGCAAGAATATATTAAGCCACAGCGTGAAAAAAGAACCAAAGATAAGCAGCAAGCTGAAGTCATGGGAGGAGCTAAACCGAAGATTGCTACCGTAGGAGAGAATCTTCAACAATTGCTCTCAAAACTTCAGACAGGGTCAAATGGCACTTAAATTCTTGTCTTGGAATGTTAATGGACTGAACTCTCCACAAAAAAGAAGGAAGATATTTCATTATTTGAAACAATTTCACAATGATGTTATTTGCTTACAGGAGACGCATATAAAATTGCAAGATCAGAAATATTTGATAAATTCAAGATTGGGAACGCAATTTGTTGCTTCAAATTTGGAAAAGAAGAATGGGGTGGTGATATATATAAATAAAAGATTTGTAGCTAAAACTATAGAAATAGATAAAGATGGAAGATATATTGCAATTGAAATCATTACAGATAATGGACCAATTTTGTTGGTCGGAATATATGCTCCAAACCAGCAGCAGGAAAATTTTTATAAGTTGCTTCATTTAAAAATTTTGGAATGGAATTATTCAACTATTATAATAATGGGTGACTGGAATGGAGTAATCCAACCTAGAATGGATAAAAAAACTACGGCCAAAATAGGGAATAAATTACCACAAGCTTTTTTTGAACTGAAAGAGGATTTGGAATTGAAAGATATTTGGAGAGTTCGTAACCCAAATGAATTGGACTTTACTTTTTACTCAGACAGGCACAAATCCTTTTCCAGGATAGATTTTTTTCTCTTAACTTCTAACTTACTTTCTAAAGTAAAGAAAATAAAGATATTTCCTAGGACTTTGACTGACCACAGTCCGGTCTGGATGAAAATTGAGATGGGCAAAAGAGAAAGAAGATCCTGGAGAGTAAATGAGAATTTATTTAGATATGAAAAAAATATAATTGAACTTAAAAAGCATCTAAAGGAGTTTTTTAAACTGAATTTGAATAAAGGTACCCCTATTGAAACAGTTTGGGACGCAGGTAAAGCATATATGCGGGGAGTACTAATTCAAATGAACTCTAAACACAGACAGAATCAACAGAAGAAAAGACTACAACTGGAATCTGAGATAAAAAAGAAAGAACAACAATTGATACAAAAACCAACAGATGGAAAATTGCAAATGGCTATAAAACTTTTGAAGGATCAATTTCAAATGCTTATAGCAGGCCAAACGGCAACTAACTTACAATTTGCAAAGCATAATACCTTTTCCAATGCTAACAAACCGGGCAGGTGGTTGGCGTATACTTTGAGGAAGCAAGCATCGACACGAATTATTGATAGTACTGAATATGCTGACAAAGAAGTTTATCAACAAGATCTAATTAAAAAAGCCTTTTTGGAATATTATACTAAGCTATATGCTAAAGATGATATACAGAATATTACTATAGATGAATATTTAGAAAACAAGAGAGTTTCAAAAATTTCAACGACTCAAAAGAAAAGTTTGGAACAATTGATAACAGTGGAGGAGATCAGTTTTGCTATAAAACAATTAAAAACAGCTAAAGCTCCAGGGACGGATGGCTTAACTGCAATTTACTATAAAACTTTACAAGAAGAAATGATTGAGCATCTTAAAGATTTATTTTGTAATATACAACTAGGAGGTAAGATACCTTCCTCATGGAAAACAGCTTTTGTTTCATTGATCCCGAAAGAAGAATCAGGTCCTAAGAAACCAGAAAATTACAGACCAATATCTTTATTAAACACAGACTATAAAATTTTTGCAAAAGTATTAGCCAACAGATTGATGCCAGTTATTCAAAAGATAATTCATCGTGATCAAGCAGGATTTATTGAAGGCAGATATATGAAAGAGAATGTTAGGCAAGTTATAGACTTAATGGACTATCTAGATAAGAATAAACAGATCCCTGCAGTGCTGGTTTTTTTGGATGCGGAAAAAGCCTTTGATCGCGTGAATTGGAACTTTATAATTAAGACTTTGGAAAAAATGGATTTGGGGGAGCGGTTTGTACAAGCGATTGGTGCAATTTATCAAGAGCAAGGTGCGCAACTTATTATAAATGGATGTTTAACACCAAATTTCAATATACAAAAAGGCACCAGACAAGGTTGTCCACTATCCCCGCTATTATTTATTTTAACCTTAGAAGTCTTACTTAATGCAATACGGGACTCGAACTCTTTGACTGGAATAGCTATAAGGCAAGAGGATTATAGAACTAAGGCATTTGCAGACGATCTGGTTGTTACCCTATCACAACCTATGAATTCAATAATTCAGATGAAAAATATTATAGAAGATTATGGCATGGTATCTGGCTTTAGGCTGAACCAGAAGAAAACTAAAATGATTGTCAAAAATCTGACAGAGAGCAAAAAAAAGGAACTGGAAAGAATGGCAGGTTTTGAGATTGTCTCAAAGGTCAAATATTTAGGAGTACAAATCACAGATTCCAATGCTAAACTGTTTCAAAATAACTATGAGGTTCTGTGGCAAAAGATACAAAAAGATATGCAAAACTGGAAGAAACTGCAGCTATCACTGCTTGGAAGAATATCAGCAGTAAAGATGAATGTTTTACCTAGACTTATCTTTTTATTTCAAATGATACCGGTGCTTAAATCTGACAAACCATTGCTAGAATGGCAAAAAGGACTGAATAAATTCATTTGGAATGATAAAAAACCAAGAGTCAAATTGAAAATAATGCAAGATACTCGTGAGAAAGGTGGTCTTAAACTCCCAAACCTTCGACTATATTATGAAGCAACTGCATTGATACAATTAAGTGATTGGTTTGGGAAAACTAAGACGGATTTGTTGAATATAGAAAGTCATGACCTTGTTTGGGGATGGCATGCATACCTATTTTATGATAACAAAGTGGACAAAGTGTTCAATAGTCATCTACTTAGAAATGCCTTGTTGAGAGTCTGGAGGAAGCACCGAATTAATTGGGATTATAAGATTCCGTTTTGGCTGGATCTTGCTGATACCATGTGGAATACAAATATTAAGTCACTCGGGGGTTTCTTATATAAAGAGTTACTTTATTTTGAAGAGGGCAGGTGGCGATTGAAGACTTTGGATATGCTGTTGGAAGAAGGGAAATCGTTGACTTGGTTGCAGTACAATCAACTACAGATGAGATGGAAAGAAGATCAACAAACTGGTTTAATGGAATATGAAGTAGAATTGGTTGAACAGATAAAGTGGACAGGTCCAATGCATATTAAGAGAGTTTATAATGTTTTGTTAGAAAGGGATTCAGAAAATGAGCTAGTTAAAGATTGTATGATTAAATGGGCACAAAATTTCTCTCAACCAGTTATGATGGAAACATGGGAAAAAATATGGGTTCAGAATGTTAAATTTACACAGTCACAAAATTTACGAGAAAATTTTTATAAAATGTTTTATAGGTGGTATTTAGACCCCAAGAAATTGTCTTGTATGTACCCTAATGTGCAGCCAAAATGTTGGAGATGTGATTGTTTAGATGCTACATATTATCACATCTGGTGGACTTGCAGGAAAGTGAGGGCTTTTTGGATAAAAATCTGGTGGGTTATGCAAAATGTTTTAAAGAAAAAAATACAATTTTATCCGCAATTTTTTCTATTGAGTATAGTTAAAGACTTTACACTGGGTGAAACTAAACTGATTTTGTATATGGTGACAGCAGCTAGGTTGTTGATTGCCCAACATTGGAAGAGTGATGTTTTACCGACTGTTGACCAATGGACTCAGAAGATGGCTGGATTTGCAGAAATGGCAAAGGTTTCAGCTTTTTTAAAAGATCAGACGCATGAGAAGTATATACAGGAATGGAAATTATGGATTGAGTATGTACAGAATAAGTATCAGACTAGAAAATATTATATCGCTTTTAGTTGAGATGATTATGTTAGTATGTTAGTAAATATAGAAAAAAGATATGGAAGATTGAATAACATATATATTGTTTGGGAATATTAATATTGCATATAATGGAAGTCAAGGGGGGGAGGGAAGAGGGAGGAGGGGGAGGGTTAGGGTGGGGTTGGGATGGAATTAAATATTGTTTTTATATGTATCTTATAATGTAGGGCTAGGGTGGGGGGGGAAAAAGGGGGGAAATTTGTATTGGTAAAACTTTTTCAATAAAAAAAAAAGAATTGAGACAGGTATGCCTCAAATTCAGGGAAGAGCCTGGAAAATGATGATCATTTATTGGCTGAAAATTCATTACTTTTCAGAGGGATTGTCCCTGCTAGTGCTGACTGACAACTTCCCCTCCCCCTGGAAACAGGCGATAGATCACAAGCTGGGCTCTTATGGGCTTTCATCTGTATTCCTAATGTCCCTCGGCTTTGACAAAGCAAAGCAAGTAGTAATTGACAGAATGAAGGACATGGAGTTCCAAGAAGAACTAAATAGGTTGCCTCTCCATATTAGGGACAGAATCAAGCAGGGTGTGTGGGAATCAGCAGGATATCTAAATGATCTGATCTTCCCAAAACAAAGAATAGCTTTCTTCAGAGCCAGATTTAATATTCTTCCCTCAGCACTTCTCCAGGGCAGGTACAAGAGAACACCGATAGCAGAACGGGTATGTATATGTGGAAAGGGAGAAGTCGAAGATATTTCACATGTTTTATTGCACTGTGAATTATACAGAGTATGTAGGTCAATATACATTCTCCCCTTACTAGAGAGATTGCCAGGGAGGACAGAGGACTTTTATATAGGCTTTCTCCTCCAAGACTCTCCGGCTATCACGCGTGCAGTGGCAAAATTTTGTGTCGCTGCAATATCCACAAGAAAAAAATTGGTTACCGAATTATAATATCAACTGGTGCCAATATTTTGAAATCTATAATGATACATTTACCCACATACTTACAAGCATGTAAATTTGGATTGAGATAACGTATTTTCATAACAGAGATGTTATTCACAATTAATGTCAGAAGTAATTTTAATTCATTGTATGTCTATTGCTGGTCGATGACCGTAATAAAGTTTTATTCTTCCCATTACATACATACATACATACATACATACACACACACACACACATACATATATACATGTATACATATACATGTATTATTAGCAACACACCCATAGCTTCTAAGCTAAACAAGAGCCTGAAGATGACAGGGTTGTGAGCCTGTCGAAACGTTGCTTGAAAGAAAAAATTTTAAGGTACTGGTAGGATTTTAGCTAAGGTTTTAAAGGACCTTGCAGAGTGCTCTATAAGGATTTTTAGAAGATTTTAAGCTAGGATTTTAACCAGAATTTTAAACATTTTAACTAACTTATTTACTATGATGCGGGAAAACACCCGAGATTTTAATTTTTTGCATATATCTATATCTCTATATATCTTTTCTGGGTTTTTTTACTTATTTTCATTTTTTGCACTTTTAGCTTTCTTTATGATTTCTTTTTTTCTTTTCTTTATAGTAATTTGTATTTTCAATTTTTCATTTCTTATGTTTAAAGAATACATATACACACACATACAATAATTGGGATAGACAATCATCATTAATATTTTGAGGGGTTTGTTTATAGCCATTGGAATGGAAGCTTGTCTCTTATGAAAGACTGTTGATGCTGTGATCAGATAAAACTGGAATTATCCTTCTGATAAAATGACATCAGTTGACATATAATTACTGTAAGTTTCTATGAGATTTTACTTAGACTTAAGGCAGAAATCTCTATTAGCTTTCTGCAAGAATGGGTCTGTTTTTTACTAATTGCAGTATAAATAGATCTCCACTCCAAATGTTCTCTTTATTGTTAACGTGGCCAATTTCTCTGCTAATTTATAGCTCCAGCAATTAAAATTAAGATTAAATAGAAATCTCTTTAATTTGAAGGCGCTTCTATTAACCCCCAGGAACAGGCTGAAAATAGGCAGTCATTTGTACGTGGGAGATGGCATTTCATGTTCTGCATTTGTATGTTTGCACATGTAAATAGTTAGGTTGCCTTTAATTAGCACGTATTAATCAGCTTATGTTCTTAATACGCTTCTAAAGATGCTTTTAATGTTTTGCATTCATTGCATTAAATGGCTGCTCTTATCAAATGAGTGCTATATTTTCAGTTCCAAAAGAATGCCCTTTTCCATGGTTTCGATAAGCCAGCGGAAATATACCACCCATATTTCAGATAGCAGGGCTAATTTCACAGCTGGTGGGAGATGTTCTGATTATCAGAAGCAGCCCGATTAGAAAAATACATCTTTTGGATGTGTCACAAAGGGAAATGATTCAGGATTTAGTAGTGCCTATAAGAAAGATCCAGTCTCACAGAATTCATCCTTTCCCAGGCTTTGTTTTCTTATCAAGCCACACAGCACTCTTTCTGTAAAGTTTTTTTAAAATTTCTTTCTGCAATGGGATTGGTTCCAAGTTTCTTAAAAGTTCTTCCAACCCACCATTAGAATTAAATTCCTGTCTCTCGACTTCTATACAGCTGGTTTTTGACTTACAGTCATTTGTTCAAAATTACAACAGCATTGAAAAAACTTATCACCGTTTTTCACACTTACACCTATTGCAGCATCCCCATGGTCATGTGATCAACATTCAGGCACTTGGCAACTGGCATGTACTTATGACAGTAGCACTGCCCCAAGGTCATGTGATCCCCCCCCCCCTTTTGTAACCTTCCCAGCCAGCTTCTGACAGGCAAAGTTAATGAGGGAAGCCAGGTTCGGTTAACTAATGCATGATTCACTTAACAACTGTGGCAAAAAAAAAAGATTGTAAAATGTGGTGCAACTCACTTAACAACTGCCTTTCTCAGCAATGTAAATTTTGGTCTCAGTTGTGGTTGTAAGTAAATTGTGGACTACCTGTAACACATAATCCATTTCCACCGCTGCTTAATTAGCACTGGGAAACTCATGAACCATTAGCATGAAGAAACCCGTTGAAAGGTAAAATGCTTGTAACTGATAAAAACGTTGAAGTCTAGCTTTCACTTTTTAATTAGTTATGTCTGACAGGTAACTTCCCAAAGGCTATGATTCATTCATTCTGAACCTCTTCCCCTTTTTCACATTAAGTTGAATCATGAAGATTAATTACCTTCTTTCCGAATGCGTGGGCAATGTAAGGCAAGATGTGATGTAAAATCAAGAGGGGATCACAAGGACCTTCTCATTATTTTCCGTGTGGTTTAGATAATGTTGCTATAAGCCTGCAATGAAATTGTTCTCAGGTAATTGGCAGTATTTCAGCTATTTGCTTTCAAACACACCCGCCAAAAAACACATGGTTACTCTCAGGAGTGAAATTTACTTACCTTCCCAACTGGTTCAGAAGTGCACGTGCCGTACATGCATGTTACGTGTGCGCTTCGACCCTCTGCGCACACGCAAACCCTTCTGCACATGTGCAGAGGGTAAAAACAGGTTACTTCCTGGTTAAAACTAGGAAGTAATCAGGAGTGGGTTCTAAAACTTTTACTACCAGTTCTGTAGGTGTGGCTTATTTTGTGGGCATGGCTTGGTGGTCATGTGACAATTCTTTAGGATTTAGCAGAGGTACTGGTCTACCAGGCTTTTAACTGCTTGCAGAGCTGTACCGGTCTACCCATTTATTTTTGCAGGCACTGGTCTACTCATGTATTTTCGCAGGCATTGGTCTACCTATTTATTTTTGCAGGCACTGGTCTACTCATGTATTTTTACAGGCACTGGTCTACCCATTTATTTTTGCAGGCACCCGTCTACTCATGTATTTTTGCAGGCACTCGTCTATTCATTTATTTTTGCAGGCATCGGTCTACTCATTTCTTTTTGGAGGCACTGGTCTACCACCAAACTGCCTTTTACCACTGATCAGCTGTAGGGCGGCCCTTTGAAGCCCTGTGGCAAGAGTTTAAACAGTTTTTCCTTATAGCCCATCAACTGGGACTCAGGAGGCAGCAATAGATTGGGGGTGGGGCCAAATAAAAGGTAAGAATAACATGGGGGAGGGGCGGGGGTGGCAGAACTGGTTCGGTGATGTCATATCATCACAGCTACCAGCTCGGCGGAACTGGGAGGAACCCACCACTTAAGTAATGACAACTGGGCGGGTGGGAAGAGCCTTGCACCGCCATCACTACAGTTTCTCTGAACCACCGGCCACCATTGCTACCAGTTTGGACCGGTTCGGCCCTGGTTACTCTGAAGCAGCTTCCCATCCTATAGAGCCAAAGCAAGCATGGTTGTAAACATTCTGTGATCAACAGATGGATTCTCCCCCAAAACCTTTAATCTCTTGAGTTCTGAGAAGGATCAGAATAGTGCAAGCAATGATATCAATGATTTTCTACTAGGTTTGTCCTCTGTGGATTTTCAAGGCCATTCTACTTGGTTCCACTTAACCATTGAAGATACTGATTACAGTCAAAGATTCCTTCAAGTCAAGTGTAGAACCAAATAACCACGTTGACACAATCGTCCTGTTTTCTTGTGGAGCTCAGAATAACAAGAGCTGGAAGGAACCTTGGAGGTCTTCTAATCCAACCAACTGCTCCAGCAGGAAACCCTATACCAGGGGTGTCAAAGTCGCAGCATCACGTTGTCATCACATGATATATCGCAACTTTCCCCCCTTCGCTAAACTAGGGGTGGGCATGGCCAGCACATGTTGCATCCGGCCCACGGCTGCAAATTTGACACCCCTGCCCTATACCATTTCAAACAAATGGCTGCCCAGTCTCTTCTTAAAAGCCTACAGTGATGGGGCACCCATAACTTCTGAAGGCAAAACATTCCACTGGTTAATTGTTCTCGCTATTAGCAAATGTCTCCTGAGTTCTAGGTTGCTTCTCTCCTTGTTTGGATTCCATCCATTGTTTCTTCTCTTGCCTTCAGGTGCTTTGGAAAAATAGGCTGACCCCCTTTTCTTTGTGGCAGCTCCTCAAATATTGGAACGCTGTTATCAAGTCACCCCAGTCCTTCTTTTCACTAGACTAGACATAACCAATTCCTGCAACAATTATTTATTTGTTTAGTTTCCAGGCTCCTAATCATTTTTGTTGTTCTTCTCCGCACTCTTTTCAGAGTCTCAACATCTTTTTATATTGTGGTGACCAAAACTGGATGCAGCATTCTAAGCATGGAGGCTTTACAAAGTGATACTAATACTTCATGTGATCTTGATTCTATTCCTCTGTTAATGCAACCTAGAATTGTATTGGCCTCTTTGGTTGCTGGCATATACTGCTGGCTCATATTTAAGTGATTGTCCACTAGGACTCCAAGATCCCACTCAGGGTTATTGCTATTAAGCCAACTTTCATCTAATCTGTACCTGTACATTTGATTTTTATTGCCTACTTGTAGAACTTTTCTCTCCATTGAATTTCATTTTGTTAGATAGGGCCCAGTGTTTGAGTCTGTTGAGATCCACTTAGATCTTGAGACTATCTTCTGGGGTGTTGGCTGTTCCTGCCACCTTAATGTCATCTCTAAATTTGATGAGTTCCCCTTCTATTTCCTCATCTAGATTGTTTATAAAGATATTAAACAATACTGGGCTAAAACAGAACCTTGAGATACCTCACTGCTTACTTGCCTCCATGTAGATGTAATACTATTAAGGATTACTTGTTGAGTATGGTTTGTTAAAAGGTAAAGGTAAAAGATCCCTTGCATATATGTGCTAGTCGTTCCCGACTCTAGGGGGTGATGCTCATCTCTGTTTCAAAGTAGAAGGTCCAACGCTGTCCGAAGACATCTCTGTGGTCATGTGGCTGGCATGACTAAATGCCAAAGGCACACAGAACGCTGTTACCTTCCCACCAAAGGTGGTCCCTATTTTTCTACTTGTATTTTTTACGTGCTTTTGAACTGCTAGGTTGGCAGAAGCTGTGACAAGTAATGGGGGCTCACTCTGTGACACGGCACTAGGGATTCGAACCGCTGAACTGCCAACCTTTCGATTGATAAGCTCAGCATCTTAGCCATTGAGCCACCGCGTTACAAATACATCTGGTGGTGATGGTATCTATCCTACATTTTTTTTAGTTTACTAAGAAGTAGATAAGAAGCAGGAAGTTTGGCCGACTTTGGAGGGATAGAGGGCTGGGTCAGCTGTGAACCTGGTGAGAATCGAACTGCTGGCAGTGGGCAGAATTAGCCTGCAGTGCTGCATTCTAACCACTGCACCACCACAGCTCTTCCCGTTGTCCAATGAAGTCTAGGAATGTTCCCACAGGTTACATGCTCCTTTCTCAACTCTTTCTTTGAAGGCTCCTTTCTTCTCCAGAAGAAGGAACAACTTGCCTCCAGAAGTTGTGAATGCTCCAACACTGGAAGTTTTTAAGAAGATAACCATTTGTCTGAAGGTGGTGTAGGGTTTCCTGCCTAGGCAGGGGGTTGGACTAGAAAGCCTAGAAAGGTCCCTTCCAACTCTGTTATTCTATTCTATTCTAAGTAGGTTGTAGGTTGAGTTATAGAAGTTCTTTGCCATTGCTGCCTTTTTAAAAATGCCCCATTCTACGCTACAGCTCTGCTTTCCTCAATTGTCTCTCCCTTTTAAGTACTAGTGGGTCACACTTTAATTTCCAAACCGAGGCAGAATCAGCTTGTTGGGATGGACTCAGCTGTTCACACTTTCCTTTCTTCTAGAAAAGAGTCAACAAAAAATGTTGAATATTGACATTTGAAAGCTTATTTAGGTAGTGCAAGCATAAATATTTGCCTTTCAATCATGGAAGGATAAAGATCTTTTTCTTCTTTTGCAGACTGGTCTACATATAAGCCTAAAATCTAACATTTATACAAGCAAGTTTCTCTACTCCAAGGGATTAGGCAAGTAAATCCAACATCTCCAGGATTGTGCTGCACATAATGATTAGCTACCTTTGTTCTTTGTTTTTATTCTAACTTATTCTAGCCTTACAAGCCCATAACAGATATATGGCAAAAATGTTTTCATGTTTGACCAATCAAAGAAGTTGGGACATAGCTAGGTGCAATCATCTTTGAAGATGATTTGGAAGTTGTAGCTAGCCCAGAGTTTTGGGTCCAATTTGAGATGTCAGATATTGCCTGTAAAGCCCCATATAATTTGAAGCCTTGTTACTTCTAAGACCGGGTAGTATTTGTCTACCCTATATTGCAGTGGTGAAATGTAAAATTTGTTACTACCGGGTTCTGTGGGCATGGCTTGGTGGGGGGTAATGTGACTGAGTGGGCGTGGCCAACTTTTTTTTTTAATCTTTAAAAGCATTTTTTCTACAACCTCTTCGGCCGAAGAGGTTGTAGAAAAAAATGCTTTTAAAAGCCTCTGACGATCCCAGCTGAGCCGCACGATCATCAGAGGCTTTTTAAAAACTTTTAAAAGCATTTTTTTGGCCAAAGAGGTTGTAGAAAAAATGCTTTTAAAAATTAAAAAAAAGCCTCTGATGATCGTGCGGCTCAGCTGGGCATGAAGGGGGGGGAGTAGGGATTTTTGCTACCAGTTCTCCGAACCACCCGCTGCCGTCGCTACCAGATCGGGCGATCCGGTCCAAACCGGGAACATTTTACCCCTGCTATATTATCTGGTTGAGAGTGTAGGGTGCCACCCCACAGGATATCAGAGGGATGGTGATCCAGAGAATGGTATTCTTAGGGGAAGCTGTTCCCTTTTGAATACCTTACACCAGGGGTGTTAAGCTCATTTCATTGAGGGCTGCATCAGAGTTGTGTTGAACTTGGAGGGGCTGGGGTTGGGGGCATAGCTGGGGTGACCATGGCCAACTCAACGTCACTCATGTCGGGGGCACTTGTGGCAGACTGAGCACTCTGCCAAGCTCTGTTTTTTGCTGCAACAGCCTCCTACAACACCCTCTGTCAATGAAAATAGAGCTTATGAGGGCTGCTTACATCCCTCCTGAGCTCCGTTTTTGCTGTGATGGCCTCCTGCAACCCATTGCTAGCAAAAATGGAGCTTAGGAGAGCTATGAGCAGCCCTCATAAGCTCTGTTTTTGCTGGCAGAGGCACCATGGGCTGGTTGTTCACTGTTTCCAGGGTGGCTCTGAGGCCCAGATCTAGCATCCTGCAGGCCAGAACTGGCCCACGGGCCTTGAGTTTGCCTTACACCCTGAGCTTCATCTTGCCTTTTATCCATTAGGAAGCAAGTCAAAAGCCATCCCATCTGGTATTTGGAGAATGCGGTTTGGATGGAAGACAATGGCAGGCCTTGAAAAGATTGTTAATGCTTTATTGGTTTTATTGATGTTGAATGATGGCATCTTGTTAGCTACCTAGAGTCCTTTGAGTAAGTAGCATAGAAATAATTATGGCTCAGTTGGCTTTGCTGCTGGTCGGGGGGGGGGACCCCACTTTCTGTCTTTGATCCCTGTTAAATTGTTCTATACTGGCCAAAGTTCCTTGTTGCTTTGTAAACCGAGGGCAAGCTGTTAGAGAAGCTATCTAATTGTCCAAAACAATTCCAGTGTTCTGGCTTTGGAAGAGATGGAAAACTCTGTAGTTCTGATTGCAGTATAACTTCTTCAATTTTGAAATAAAGGGTTTTAAAATTAAATTTTGCCCAGAATCCATTTCCTTGATTTCATCTTTCAGTTCCAAATCTGTCATATAGAAGTGATCTCTCAGGGGCAAACTGAGAAAAAAAATGTTTTGTGTACAAACAGAATTGCGAACACTCTTATACAATCAATAGGCACCCATGAGCCGAGGTGGCACAGTGGTTAGAGTGCAGTACTGCAGCTACTTCAGCTGACTGCTAGTTCAGCAGATCAGCGGATCAAATCTCACCGGCTCAAGGTTGACTCAGCCTTCCATCCTTCCGAGGTGGGTAAAATGAGGACCCAGATTGTTGGGGGCAATATGCTATTTAGTATACTGTCTTTGGTGTAAGCCGCCCAGAGTCCTCGGAGAGTGGGCAGCATAGAAATATGACTAATAAAAAAAAAAAAGAGGTCCCTGTGGTTATCTCCTGGACATCTTTGTTGGGAAGAAACTTTCTTTTTTTCATTTTATCCTTTTGACCACAAATGGAAGAATTCATTCTTTCCAGTAGTTATTAAAGGTGGTTATCTACTCAGAACCTGTCTTCTGAATATTTGTGCCAATGTTTTGTGGTTTAACTAAGTTAACCACATCTTTTCCCCATTTCTTAAAAATAGGTGCACAGGCCTACAAACACCTTCTGTCCTTCCAGTGAGATAGTTACACTTTTCTCACCCTGCTAATAGCAATGACTCCTAGTCTGTATCAAATCAAATCAATCTCAAATCGAAAGAGGGCCTTTGCCCAACTTCATATTGCATCCCAATTGCACCCATTCCTGGATTATGATACTCTGCTCACATCTATTCATGTCCTGGCCAGCTCCCAAGAGGACGGCTATATCACAGTCTACATGAGGCTGCCCTTGAAGAGTATCCAGAAGCTTCAGGACTCTCCACATTGTGCACCACTTATGAATAGGAAACTACTGACCCATTCAAGGTATTTTCTTCCCCTGAATCCTCTTAAGAATTATAACACATAATGCCCATAATATATTTCCTATAAAATAATATGTGCCAATTAAACTCGCTTCAAACTATACACATTGTGTATAGATTCTTCCTGGACAGCTTTCAGCTTAGTTCTGATGTCAGCCCTACGAGATGGGCCAGGAAATTGAATCTATAAGTTTCATTGGAAGAATGATATATTGATATAGATTATAGAAAAAGGATCTTCGAAGCCTCCCTTCTCCCCTTCTTGTACTCTAGGGAACTTGGGAAAATGTAAATCTGAGATTCTTCCTAGTGCTTTCCTTTGTTTCTTAGCTTTAAAGCATGTTTTTTAACATTCGATAGCTTTTCTCTGCATTGTTTCACCAAGACCATCTTTGAGATTCTAGGACAAGGAGTGACTGTGTCTTTCACCATCGTCTTCTCTTATTTATCTAACTTCATCTAACCTCCCAAGTATCATCCCTTGAGGATGACTGCTTCTTTGTGGGACAGGAAGGCTGTGGGACAGGAGGTGAAATTTTCTCTCCCAGCCATCCACATGTATGATTCTGGACAGGGTACCAGATCCAAAGAGATGTAAGTAGACATGCCAGTTGCAAAATTAGAATGATTACTAAGGTAAAGGTAAAGGTTCCCCCTGCACATGTGTGCTAGTCATTTTCAGCTCTAGGGGTGGTGCTCATCTCTGTTTCTAAGCTGAAGATCCAGCACTGTCTGAAGACGTCTCTGTGGTCATGTGGCCGGCATGACAAAACACCAAAGGCACACGGAACACTTTTACCTTCCCATCAAAGGTGATCCCCATTTTTCTACTTGCATTTTTTACGTGCTTTCGAACTGCTAGATTGGCAGAAGTTGAGACAAGTAATGGGAGCTCACCTCATTACACAGCACTAGGGATTCAAACTGCTGAACTGTCGACCTTTCGATCAACAAGCTCAGCATCTTAGCCACTGAGCCATCGCATTCCCAGAATGATCACTAGATGATGTCAAAAAGTCTGTTGTATCTCTGTGCTTCCATCTAACGACTGTCCAGATTTTTGTAATCTAATTATGCTATGCCTAAATTTAACAAATGAACTTTTAACAGGTTTTTTTTTTAAACTCATAGAGGAGTAAAAACTAAGGCCAATGGACTCCAAGACTCTGTATTTAAAAGTATAGACTACAGAGCTGCCTGGTCTGTGCCAAATATATATACCATGAAGAGGTGGGTTCTACTTACCTTTACTACCGCTCCATAATGGGGCCGCATGTGTGCGCTTGCTTTGCTCGTGCGCACATGCATTCTGCACAAGCGCAGAAGCTTCTGTGCATGTGCAGAAGCGTTTTGATGACATCAGGGTCAGTGGGCGGAGCCTCCCGCTGGTTTTACTATTGGTTCTATAGAATCGGTCCAAACCGGGGACAACCCACCACTGATACCATGTGACACCTTACTTTAGAAGAGTTTCAAAAAAATCACGATATGTTTCCCTAGATGCTTTGGTTTTTTTGATGAAGTGGCTGTCGTCCATTATTGTAGCTCTGAAGCTTTGAATTCCTGTTGCCTTTTGGTGCAAGGATAAGGTAGGATTTATATTTTAATAAGTGGTTTAAGTTGTATTTGTGTGATACACAGGACTCTCTGCCCATATAAATTTCACACTTTGAATGGGAAAAGCAATAGTCTTTTTTCTGTCTCTGCAAAAGACCATAGAAAATAATGTCATCTATCTTTGAAGAACTATTACAACAGCATCAGCTTTCATAAAAAAAAATTACGAGGCTTCAAAAATGGATGGCAGTTTGGGTTTTTTTGTGCCTTCATTTACTCAAGTGACAGAAAGTTCAATAGAAGATCTTCCCTATGTATTGTGTATAGTCTAGCAGAAAGAGTAAAAGACAAGCCATCTTCTATTTTGTATGTTGAATCTAATTGATATTCAAAGCCACTAAACAATTACCTCTGCTTAAACCGCTTATCTGATATTATACTGGGTTGTGGTGAAACATCTTCCAGACTTTGCAAGAATGGCCTGAAGGTTAATGAGCACTAGTACCCATATTAGAGTTGAACCTAGAGCAGTCTTCTACAACCTAAAGCCTCACAGATGGAATGGAGATGTGGTTTATAGTTGATATTTTAAGTATTTTTGTATTCTGGGTGTTTCGTTCATAATACAGGTATAACAGTTTTCCTTTGTGGATCAAATACATGCTTCTTAAGATCACTAGGTTTAGGTTGATCAGTTAGGCCAGGAGTGTCAAACTAGATGTCATTGAGGGCCACATCAGGCTTGTGTTTGACCTTTGGGGTGGGGGGGGGGCGGGGGGCAGGGGGCGGGGAGAAGGTATGGCCAGGGTGGACGTGGCCAGCTTGACATAATTCATCATTTTTGGCCGCAAAGGTCTCCTGCAGCCCTCTGCCAGTGAAAACAGAGTTCGGGGGGGGGCACGTATGGCCCCCTTGGGCTCTGTTTTCACTGGCAAAGGGCTGCAGGAGGCTGTCATGGCGGAAAACAGACCATGGGGGCTGTGCGTGGACTCCCCAAGCTCTATTTTTGCTGCCACAGGCACTGTGGGTCAGTCCTTCACTGTTTCCAGGGCAGCCCCATGGGCCAGATCTAAGCACCCTGTGGGCTGGATGTGGCCCACAGTACTTGAGTTTGACCCCTGAGTCAGGCATTGCCAAAAATGAAACCAGACTAAATAAAAATAAGCTCTGATTATGTCACATAGGTGATGTTGGAAGGAAAATCCATCTGGTTCAGTTCCAAACTGGGAGAAAGACACTGGAAACATGGAGGCTGATTGGAAATATGGTTTAATGATGAACAGAACCAACAGGAGTCCTGGGTCAGCTGACCAATTGGTTTTATGAGTACATGGATTTTTATAAGTTTCAGCGATGCTGCAAGGGGGGGGGTTGTGCAATGCCTGAAACATGCAAAGTGTGTGCGCCAGTAGTGGGTTGCACCCGGTTCTATAGAACCAGTAGTAAAACCAGAGGGAGGCTCCGCCCACCAACCCTGATGTCATCAGAACGCTTCTGCACATGTGTGCGGCCTCGTTGCAAACCGGTAGTAAAGGTAAGTAGAACCCACCCCTGGCATGCACGAAGAGAACCGGTGGTAACACCGGTTGGAACCCACCACTGTAGAGCGGCCACAACTTCCGAAGGCAAGCCACTCCACTGATTAATTGTTGTTACTGTTAGGAAATTTCTTTAAATTAATCCATAAATAAATTTCATAAATTCATAAATTTCATTACTGGAAAACTGAAAAAGTTTGGTGCATTACCAGGTTTAAAAGTCAAGAAACAGAAGATGAGGATGTTAACAAAATCATGAAAACAGAAGATCAAATAGAATGGATGAATAAAAGAGCTTTTAATACTGAGACGGAAGTAAAATATTTGAGTATAACTATGGCAAATATGAATGGTATCTTACTTAAAAAAATAACTATGTTAAGACATGGAATGAAATTTTAAAAGACACGCTAAGATGAGCAAAAGAACAATTGTCATTTCTGGGAAGAATTTCTATGATAAAAATGAATATTTTGCTAGAATGAGATTTTTATTTCAGACAATACCTGCTTTGACAACTGATGTATCATTTAAGCAGTGACAGAAGGCTCTATCTAAATTTGTATGGCAGGAGAAAATGTGAGTTAAAAATGAGGTGTTACAAGATGCAAAGGAAAGAGGGAAATTGGGTTTATCCAATCTGAAAATTTGCAGTTTGCTGTTTGATTTGGAGGAAAAAGTGGGTGTTGCTAAGGAATAGAAAGCTTTTGGAATTAAAAGGACATTATCTGAGATTTGGGTTCCATGGATATTTGTGGTATGGTAAAGTTAAAGTTAAACTGGATTTTGAAAGTCATTGGGTTAGACGTGCATTATTGAGAATATGGAATAGATACAAATTCGTTCTGCCAGAAAATATCTTTGTGGATCCCAGCACAAGAAGATGAGAAATAATAGGAAAAATAAGTAGCTAAGCTATACTGATATATGATAATTTCGTTAAGAGAGATATAGAATAAAAGCAAGAGAAGAACAGATGCCTAGGGATGTAAATATCAATGGTTTTCTGATTTGCAATTATTAGAATGATTTAAAGGAGACAAAGGTGTTTTTGGTTTTGAGCACTGTAAAAGTTTGAAAGTTGGAAGAGTTTGAAATAGAATTGTGTACAAATGTTGAACATGTATTTGCTGTAATGTATGAACTTTGATTGAAATTTGAAATAGTGAAACAATGTATGAGAAATTGGGCTAATTTTTTTGGCTACTGTATACAGATGGAGCAATGAAAAAATATGTGGTTGAAAGGCCGCTAAGATGCTGAGCTTGTTGAGCAGAAGGCCGGCAGTTCAGCGGTTCGAATCCCTAGTGCTGCATAACAGAGTGAGCTCCCATTACTTGTCCCAGCTTCTGCCAACCTAGCAGTTCAAAAGCACGTAAAAAATGCAAGTAGAAAAATAGGGACCACCTTTGGTGGGAAGGTAACAGTGTTCTGTGCACCTTTGGCATTTAGTCATGCCAGCCACATGACCATGGAGACGTCTTCGGACAGCACTGGCTCTTTGGCTTAGAAACGGAGATGAGCACTGCCCCCTAGAGCCGGAAATGACTAGCACGCATGAGCTGGGGAACCTTTACTTTTATGATCTTAAAGACAATTTTTATAACATGTTATATATCTTAGATTATATGTCACCAGAAAATATTGTCCAGAATGTATAGACACTTCACACTTCTGTTGGAAATGTAAATGGCAAGGTTGGACATTTTATTATGTATGGTAGATGCATGAAAAAAAACCTTAGAAAATTCTGAATTTAAATACAAACACTAATTGATAGAATTTCACAGATTAATGAACAATTGAGAGCAGAGGTTTTTCTTTTGGGACTGATAGAAAAATCTATTGGAAAAATGTTATGTGATAACTACATGTAAAAGATTATAGTATGCACAATGATGGAAAGAATTGGCACTGCCCATAATGGAGGAATGATTGGTGAAGATGATGAAATGTTGGAATGGCTAAATTGATGTCTGATCAAAGAAAAGACAGTATCTACATTTATTGCTGACTGGAAATCCCTCAGAGCAGTGGTGAAATGTAAAATTCGTTACTACCGGTTCTGTGGGCGTGGCTTGGTGGGGGATAATGTGACTGGGTGGGCATGGCCAACTTTTTTCCCCCTTTTAAAAGCATTTTTTCTACAACCTCTTCGGCCGAAGAAGTTGTAAAAAAAATTGCTTTTAAAAGCCTCTGATGATTAGGCAACTCAGTTGGGATTGTCAGAGCCTTTTAAAAGCATTTTTTTACAACCTCTTCAGCTGAAGAGGTTGTAGAAAAAATGCTTTTAAAAGGCTCTGACGATCCCAGCTGAGCCGCACGATCATCAGAGGCTTTTAAAAAAACTTTTAAAAGCATTTTTTCGGCCGAAGAGGTTGTAGAAAAAATGCTTTTAAAAGTTAAAAAAAAAGCCTCTGATGATCACACAGCTCAGGTGGGTATGGGTGGGAGGGATTTTTGCTACAGGTTCTCCAAACTACCAATTGCCATTGCTACTGGTTCAGGCAATCCGGTCCGAACCGGGAGCATTTCACTCCTGCCTCAGAGACCTTTTGCACAAAACAGGAAAAAAATGAACTTATGATTTATGATTTTGATGATCAGACAGAATAGATGATAGAAAGATGAATGTTATGTTTTTAACCATCCGTCAATTTATAATTGTACTTAGAAGAGCCGTAAAGAAGATTGGAAGTTACTTCTTCATTTCTTTTTTTCTTTTTCTATCCTTCTATTACATTTTTTCCCTTCTTGCACTTTCAGCTTTCTCTTTGATTTCTTCCGTTTTCTTTGTTAGTTTGTATTAGTTTTATCTTCCTTTTAAAAAAATCTTTAGCATTTCTATATGTATGTATGTGTCTCTGTGTGTGTAGGTATACAAGCTTGGTTCTTTTGAGTTTGACACGTTATTTAGACCGAAGGAGGTCTATGTGAAAAACACTAGTTTTTAGTTTTCCATTTCTGTACCCTTTTGGTTCTGGCATACTCTACAATCTTTTTCTTTTATATGATTACCAGACTTGACTTAAATCAATATTGGAGAGATGGAAATGTATTTCATGATGTTTCTTCATTGGTCAATAAAATCTTCTGCAGTGCGCCATCAAAAAATGCTGGAGTCAGCTTTGAAGAGAAGAGGGGGAGAAAATGCCCTTCAATGCAGAGATGCAATTAGAGTGATTTTCTGCTTTTAAGTGACTTACAGTGCTTGCCGTAAAATGAGAGATACGACAGTCAACAATAAAACAGAAATCATTTCTCCCCCCCCCCCCCTTCTTACTCTTCTTTCAATAAACTGCCGGATTTCAGCACGAAGAAGGTATTAATGAAAAGCTTCAGTGACTTTCAGGCAAATGACAGGTCTTATTTGTTTATTTATTTTATGTATTGGTCAAATTCATATAGCCGCCCACCCATCTCACAAAACAAGCATCTCACTGTAGAAATTTCATGTTAATTGAGTTAGTACAGATTTTCGTATGTGTTGTAAATGTTAGTTTTATTAGACGGAGGAATTTTTGACCCTGGAAGAAGAAGTCTCTACATGAATCTTCTAAATGACTTGGCAAATACTTATTGTTGAAGTACTGAGAAGTTCTCTGATCCATAGAAGGTCCATTACTTTTCATATTTATTCCCATTTATGTGGGGCAAAGAAGTGGGTGTTTAGCAGAGGTGGTATTATTCAGCCAGTTCGGACCAGTTCAAGTGAACCGGTAGCGCCAACAATCATTTGGCCCCGCCCTCCCACCCCCACTCTGTCCTTTATTTCCTGCTTTGTAGCTCATCTCAATCGTGCAGCACAGCTGATTCCCCCACCCTCACTGTTCTACTTACCATTGCTGACTTGAAAGGTAAACAGCTGAGCTTCTAAATGCTCCATTTTCAGTGCTGCGTGCAAACGCCTTAAACCCACATGTGCACACTCACTGAACCAGTTGTTAAACAGGAAGCATTCCACCACTGGTGTTTAGGGGGAAGACAGAGGTTCCTAGGAATATCTGTCTTCCCTGTTTAAGTCTCCCAGATAATTGTAAGAAATATGACAGGTCAATTGGGTACCAAACAGATGTACAATCTTATAAATTTTTGAACCTCCTTTGCAAAGAGGGAAACTATTATTGTTGCAATAGATTTATCAGTGTTCAAGTAAATATGTGTTTTTGCCTTTTGTTCTTTTTAATTCACTTTTTAATGCTTTTGTCTAGTTTTGTTTTGTCTCTGTTAATTTTTTTTCTTTTGGCTTTTGTATATTTTAATCTTCCAAATAAATTTTTTAAAAAAAGATTACAAAAAGATAATTGCAAGGAATATATTGGTGAGAAAGGATTGGTGTTTAATATAGAAGGAGGAAGAGGATGGTGATGGGACGGAGGAAATAAACATCCAAAATGCATGTTCAGCAAAGCTAGAAATAAGCTGGTATCTCTTCTCAACACTCCAGAAGATAGGCTCAAGATACAGAAGGATCTTGACAGACTTGAACATTGGGCGCTATCTAACAAAATGAAATTCAACAGTGAAAAAAGCAAGGTTCTACATTTAGGGAAGAAAAACAAAATGCATAGGTACCGTATATATGGTACCTTGCTCAATAGTAGTAACTGTGAGAGGGATCTTGGAGTCCTAGTGGACAATCATTTAAATATGAGGCAGCAGTGTGCAGCAGCTGCCAAAAAAGCCAACACACTTCTGGGCTGCATAAACAGAGGGATAGAATCAAGATCACGTGAAGTGTTAATACCACTTTATAATGCCTCGGTAAGGCCACACTTGGAATATTGCATTCAGTTTTGGTCGCCACAATGTAAAAAAGATGTTGAGACTCTAGAAAGAGTGCAGAGAAGAGAAAGAGAAGACATGATAGCAGTGTTCCAATATCTTAGTGGCTGCCACAAAGAAGAGGGAGTCAAACTATTCTTCAAAACACCTGAGGGTAGAACAAGAAGCAATGGGTGGAAACTAATCAAGGAGAGAAGCAATTTAAAGCTAAGGAGAAATTTCCTGACAGTTAGAACAATTAATAAGTGGAACAACTTACCTGCAGAAGTTGTGAATGCTCCAACACTGGAAATTTTTAAGAAGATGTTGGATAACCATTTGTCTGAAGTGGTGTAGGTTTCCTGCCTGGGCAGGGGATTGGACTAGAAGACCTCCAAGGTCCCTTCCAACTCTGTTATTCTATTCTATTCTATTCTATTCTATTCTATTCTATTCTATTCTA
>WNWU01000021.1:4364893-4469496 GCA_012654045.1 Ptyas mucosa | reverse complement strand
GAATAGAATAGAATAGAATAGAATAGAATAGAATAGAATAGAATAGAATAGAATAGAATAGAATAGAATAGAATAGAATAGAATAGAAATCTTTATTGGCCAAGTGTGATTGGACACACAAGGAATTTGTCTTGGTGCATACGCTTTTGGTGTACATAAAAGAAAAGATACATTCGTCAAGAATCATAAAGTACAACACTTAATGATAGTCATAGGGAAACAATCAATATAACTCTTCAGGATACAGTCATATAGTCATAAGTGGGAGGAGACGGGTGATAGGAACGATGAGAAGATTAATAGTAATGCAGACTTAGTAACTAGTTTGACAGTGTTGAGGGAATTATTTGATTAGCAGAGTAGGTAGGCATACTTACTCCAGGCTACTGTCTGTCTCATTAAAATGCTGAGGAGTTTCCAAGGTATGGAAAACAGAACATCTCTTATCTCCATGGGGCCACCAGGAACTGTCCCTGGCCTAGATAAAGCAGAAATTTTGATTTATATCTTGATAACCGGTAGTGGTATTCAGCTGGTTCTATCTGGATCGTGCAATCCAGTAGCAGCGGCTGCGGGAGGCTCTGCCCACCTGCCCAGACATCATCACTTCCCATTTTTGATACTCTGCGCATAAGGGGTGGGTTCTAAATTTTTTTACTACCGATTCTGTGGGCATGACTTATTTTGTGGGCGTGGCTTGGTGGGGGGGTTAATGTGACTGGGTGGGCGTGGCCAACTTTTTTTTTTTTTACTTTTAAAAGCATTTTTTCTACAACCTTAAGAGATTGCAGAAAAAAAATGCTTTTAGGAGCCTCTGACGATCAGGCAACTCAGCTGGGATCGCCAGAGACTTTTAAAGGCTTTTTTTTTTCTACAACATCTTTGGCCAAAGAGGTTGTAGAAAAAATGCTTTTAGAAGTTAAAAAAAAAGCCTCTGATGAGGTGGGCGGAGTAAGTGAGCGGCAATTGGGCTGGGGACCAGTTCGGGGGCATGGCCAGCCAATGTTGTTACCGGTTCTTCGAACTATTACAAATTTTTACTACCGGTTCTTGCGAACCGATGCTAACCGGGAGCAACCCACCACTGCTGCGCATGCTCTGTTAATCTTAATCTTAAAAACACTTAACTTTGCAAACTGCCCCCTGAGCTGAATAGTGTTGATGGGGTTTGGGGTGGGGGAGGACTTGGTCTCTTGATTCCATCACAATCATACAACCCTCAGTGATGTACAACATTACATTTACGAACCCGTAGCGAAGGTAAGTGAATACCACCCCTGCTGACAACCCTCTGTTCCTTAAAGTATTTGTGGTTGTTGTTAATGTGCTGATGGACCTCACAGCACCTGCAATACAAGGCTCTCACCTAAGGTTACAACAACAGCAAAAAAAAAAAGTCTAAAACTCGGATGGAAGCATTCTAGCTTCAGTTGCTAAAGTGACACAGCTCTTCCATTTTGAAAATGTTGCCAGCTCCAATGAGGCTTCCTTATTAGAAAGCATCATCTGCATGAAGAAAGGCATGACAAAACTTTCTGACATGTGTATTCCTTCATGCTTCTTCTGACTAGACTATAATGAGGAAAGACAAGACAATTCCTTCCTAGATACCATACCATACTGAATGATCTTCTGAAAGCTAAGATTTAAAAACAATGTTTCTGCACCTTGATGGTTCTCATCCTTGGCAGTTCCTCAACTACGGCTGGCTAGGGAATTCTGGAAGTTGAAGTCCACAGATCTTAAAGTTGCCAAGTTTGTGAAACACTGCTTTGGAAACTGCAGCATGAGCAGCAGCAGCAGCAGCAATTGTTAGCAAATTCAGTTGGATGGTCTGCCATTTTGGATTAATATTTTTACACCTCAGTGCTTGTAGAATAGCAGTCAGATGCTGAGAATCCAAATAATTTTTTTAATTAATGCCTTCAGTTCTGGCAGATACAAATACGAGTCACATCTCCCCACTTAGCACTGGAATCTAGTTTCATATTTTATTACCGCGTGAGAATCAAGTCCTCTGTGATTCTAATTGTTCCTCAGCTTGGGAGGAAAGTATTTTAATCAACTATTTTTGTTGAAAGTTATTAACACATACCTGGATTGTTTTTTGTTTCATTTGCACATGTGTTTTTTTTTTTTTGCTTGAACATTTCCACATCCTGAATGAACGAAGGTACAATATACACATATACACAGAGAGTGAGTGCATTTTCTGTTCAGACACTGTCCACATTTAAAAGGACAAAATCATTTTATCCAAAATAATACAAACTATTTGGCAGCTTATTCCATCATAATTTGTGTGTGTGTGTGTGTGTGTATGTATGTATGTATGTGTATGTATATGTATGTGTGCACATATATTGTTACAGTAAAATGATGGATCTAGCCCAATAACTCACATACACCAAGTTAATGAATCCAAAGTATTTATTCAAGCTTTTCTTTCTCGTTGCAGGATACCAGCTGGAACAACATCTGGACGGCAGGACCTCAATTTATATACTGCAGGGGCGGAGCCAAGGTAAGGAAGGGCTGAGGGGAGAAGGTGAATGGAAGTGGGCCAGGTTAATCCTTACTTTCCCACGCTGCCTGGCACGTGGGATATATATATTAGGGATTTATTTATGACAAAACTCCCTCTAAATGCCTAACAATGGTTAGTATACAAGTTGTCTTAAATAAAATTGTGTTACCATCGAACACCTAGTTTTGAAGTTAGATAAGAATGTTGTTTATTCTGCAGAGGTTTCGTGAGGATGTCAGCAGTTTGTTCTTCAGTCTCGCAATGTGTGGCCTTAATGAAACCAATGCTCGAAAGTTGCCTAACATGTTTATGTTTGATATCAATATGCCTTGATCTCTGACCTATTGCATCTGCTTTGGCGATATCGATTGCTGCCTTATTGTCCTCGTGTATGATGATTGGGTACGTGGGTTCGGTCCATATGCCGGAGTCATCAAACCAAGTGAAGTTATTGGCTGTTTTGGACAGGCATATGTATTCCGCTTCGGCTGTGGATGTGGCTACTAGGTTTTGCTTGCCTGTATACCAGTGAACTGGGCTGTTATTAATAAAAAATATATATCCAGATGTGCTCTTTCTGCTCTTTAAGTCTCCTGCCCAGTCAGCGTCAGCATAACAAGTTAGATTTGGTTCTTTGGATTTTTCTGGCTCCAGACATAGTTGAGCATTCAAGCTATATTTTAGGTACCTGAGTATCCATTTGATGGCCTCCCAATGGTATGTGTTTGGGTTGCTGACGTGTCTGGATAGTAGGTTAACAAGTAGGGAGATGTCTGGCCTGGTCCAGTTTGCAATGTAGAGAAGTGTTCCCAAAACAGATCTGTAGAGTGTGTTGTCATTGAATGTATCGTTTTCATTATACACGTTTTTTAAAAAGTCCGGTTGCATTGGTGTATCACTGGGTTTTGCATCCATCATATTGCATTTATGTAGGAGTTCTGTGATTTTGTCTTTCTGTGAAAGTCGGAATCCCTTTTCTGTCTTGTTGATTTGTACACCTAAGTACTTGTTTACTCTCCCTAAGATTTTTAAGGTGAAGTGTTTACCCAGTTCATTAGCGAATTCATCGCATTTGAGTTTTTGATGACCATGTACAATATGTCATCTACATAAAAGAGTACATATTCAATGGAAGTCCCTTTTCTCCTAACAAAAAAACAGATGTCTGCTGAGGTGGCTACGAATCCCATTGATTTGAGGATTTTGGCTAGGCATTCTTATCACCTTTTCCCTGATTTCTTTAGTCCATATAAACTTTTGTTTAATAGCCATGTGTCACCCTTTTGAGTGTCTTTACCAGGTGGGGGCTCTAACGTAAATTTCTTTGTCAAGATCTGCATGTAGGTAAGCAGTTTGCACATCAAACTGATATACCTTGAGTCCCAGGATGGATGCTATCACTAATGCACTTTTGACACTCTCAGCTCTAACAGTGGGGGAGTATGTGTCAGTGTAGTCATCGGGATATTTTTGTGCGAAACCTTGTGCTACCAATCTAGCTTTGTATAATGTTTTGTTGTCTTCTAATGTCTTAATTTTAAAAATCCATTTGGTTCCTATTGGAGTTTTCTCACTTGGTATCTTGGATGGGGTGTATACGTTTAGCACCCTAAGACTGATCATTTCTTTTTCCATGACTTGTTCCCATTTAACTCTTTCCTCTTGTGGCAGATTGATTACCTCTTCATAAGAGTTAGGTGTTAGTATGTCTGTTTGTATGGATAGGATGTAGTCCTCAAATCTTTTGGGGGTTCTGTTCCTGTTTGATCTAATTGGTCTGGTTGGTTGCATTTCTGTTTCGTGTAAGTATCTGGCTTCCCTTTTTGTGAGTGTGTCTAACATTATAACTGGGTGGCCCTCCTTCCATTCTCTAGTATTTACTTCTTGATGTTTTGGTTTGTGTCTCCCTGTTTTCTTGTTCTCTGTAATGGTTTGTCTAGCCTCATCTAGTCTGTCACTAGTCTTCTCCCGATTGGATAGTACTTCGTTTAGGTATATCTTAAACCAGTTGGCATGTTCGTGGAACACTGCTGTTCTGGATATTATAAACCTGTTGTGTTTGTCTATGAACCTGAATCCCTTTGTTCCAGGTTCATATCCCATAAATCTCAACCTTCTTGACACTTTATCTCCCTTACGTCTTAGTTGTTTGGTACATGTACGTCTACAGTGACTCCAAATATATGTAAGTGTGCTATCTGTGGTTTTCTTTTATACAACACTTCGTATGAGGTTTTGTCTATTACACTAGACCATAGTCTATTCAGCGTGTAATTTGAATATATGAGTGCCTCAGTCCAAAAGGATTGCCCTAGCCCTGCATCTTCTAGAGCACACCTCATCATGGTTTGCAGTGTGCTGTTTCTGTGTTCTACGACACCGTTCTGAAAGGCAGAAAACGGCGAAGATTTGAAATGTAGTATCCCATGCATCCTTAACCAGTTAGAAAAATCCCTAGATAGAAACTCAGACCCCCAGTCATTCATTATTTGCCTAATTTTTGTGTTGTGTTGTACTTCCACTCTCTTATAAAACTCTCTAAACTTTTGGTATACTTCGCTCTTGTGGTTGAGGGTGTATACAAACCCGTAACGACTGAAGTCGTCCACAATGGTCAAAAAGAAACTTTTTTTGTATTTTATGGAAGGTTTCAATGGTCCCACTAGATCCATGTGCACTAGGTGAAAAATGGAGTCAGTGGTGGGTGTTGCCTTTTTTGGCCTGGGCTTGGTTTTTAGTTTTGAACATTTACACATGGAACACTCAAGATAGTTTTTACAACCTTTTACTTTCAAGCCATCAGAACAGTTAATCATCTTTTGTATAACCGGGAAGCTGGCGTGGCCCAGTTTCTGATGTAGGAGGTGTGCGCAGTCATCGTGTATGGGCTTGCCTATTGATAGTTCCTTTCTGTTTGTCGAATTAAATTTGTGGTTTTCTTCTAGTGTAATTTTTATGTTGTCCTCCTCTACTTCATCACGATCACCCTTCTCCCCTTCTGGAGGGGCTAGTCCCTCTTTGGTGTCTAGGTTGGCATTTATCATTCATTTTTATTTATTTATTTATTTATTATTCATTTATTTATGAAGGTGGATATCCCCTTCATAATGGGAGGGGATAGAGGTATGGTAGACCTGCACTGACTATGATCTTGCCTATGTCTTTCTTGTTCTTAGTCATATATGCTTTCCCTTCCCTGAAAGTGGTCTCAATGTTTGAGTCTTTACTTAATTTCAACATGGCTAGGATATTATGGGGTATTTCGGGTACTAGTAATACCCCCTCTACTTTGCCTATTCCTGGTATATGTGTGTTTCCCTTTCCTGTTACTAAAACATTATTTTGGTTAGCTACTTTGATCAGATAGTTCTCTTTCGTAAATGAAGATAATAACTTCTTGTCATAAGTGGTATGGTTAGTTGCTCCTGAGTCTATGAGCCAGGCATTTCCCTTTCCTACTTGGTTGATTATGTGTTCCTGGTCTCCTAGACCGTAAAGTGATCCTGACTGACTTTCCCTAGAACTATCCCTGTGCCTTCTCCTGTCTCTTGGGTTGGGTGAGTCCCTGCGTCTGTATCTGTGGTCTGGGGAGTGTCTCTCTTGGACCTTGGCCCGATAATCTTGTCTGTCCCTGCATTGGATGTGTTCCCTTCCTCTGTTATTTCTGGGGCAGTCCCTTTTGTAGTGATTTTTTGATCTACATATGAAGCACTCAGGTGTATCATAATCTCTATCTTGGAACCCTACTCTTTTGATGGGCCTGTGGTTTCTGCGTTGTAGTGAGTGGTCCTTCCTTAGATTGTCCTCAGCTATTAGTTTGTTAGTCAGTGTTTCTGTTGAGAAGTGTCCTAGTGTAAGGCTATCTAACTGGGCGATAAAATTATCCCAGCTATGATCTAGTGAGTTAATTATAATACTTTTCATGATTTCCTCAGATATAGTCTCCCCCCTCTGCGATAATTCTGCTCTGGTAGCATTTAAAGTCAGTAGATGCTCACTCATGGATGTCCCCGCCTTGAGTCTAGCTGAATGAAACTCTCTAGAGATCCTGGTTGTGGTGGCCCCACTCTTACTGTAGAATAAATCAAACATTTTCTGAATCAGTTCAGTCACAGTTAAGTAGTGGTTGATGGTGGGGTATATGCTATAAGAGATAACTGCTATTAACAGATAAAAAGCTTTGTGGTATAAACAATCTAATTCAAAATGTCAAGGCCTTTCTGGGGGATCAGTAATTAGGAATAGTATATTTTCCCTTAAGAAAGCCACCTGGAATTGCTGGTTCCATTCTATGAGGTTTGATCCATCTAATTTAAGCTTTGGAAAGTCACTGGGTAAAGTTCCTGAGCTATGAGAAATGTTACTTACTGAGGGTGGCTGTCCATGGTTCTGAATCTGAGGGAAGCCGAAGTAAGGCATCGGTATACTTGCTGGCAATTTAAACGGACAGGCTTGTGGTTTTTTTCCTTCGGGTCCTTCAGGTTGGATCTGCGCATGCGCGAGCTTCATTTCCATCTGGTCATTGTTGGGAGAGGCTCTCGTTGCTGCAGCTCCTGAGTAGAGGCCTTGCCTTATTGGTTGAGGTTCGGGTTCATTCTTTGGGAGCCAGCAGTGGACAGGAGGATGTCTGACTGTTGTCTGGGTTGTTGGACCTTCATCCCACCAGGAGTCCAGTTCGTCTGGATGGACCAGCATTACAGGTGAGTATCGGTTCCAGTTCCTGGGGTATGGTGTTTGTGTTTGTGTCTCGTGCATGGGGTTCTGGTCTGTGATGCGTCGATGTACCGGAGTCCAGTCGATGGTGAGGCTACCTCCCGGGTGGGTTCCTCTTTCGTTTCGGAAGTGGGCAGACGTTTCTAGGTTGGGGCCAAAAGCGGCGGTAAGAGTCCTTATGGCCCTTTCTATTTCGAGCTTGGTAGGCGAGCTCTCTTGGTTCGGTTCGGTCATCGGTCATGTTTTCTCTTGGGTCTGGGCAGGTTCCATTTCGCACCGGCCATTTTGAATCCGGGCATCTCATTGGTTGGGGGTCGGCCATCTTTGTTGGCTGCTCAATCAAAGATGGCCACCATTCAGAAACTGGCACGAAACTACCCTCACCAGCCCCATGTGGAGTGTCACTGGGCGCCTCGCTACGTACCGGGCTGTTTTCAACGTCCTTCAGGTCTGGTCCTAGATCCTTGTTCGCTGCTCCGTGTCTCTCGATCAGGCATCGGAGGTTCGCGACAAGGTCCTCATTGTTGGTGGGTGTTTTTATTAATTTTAGATGCTGCTGCCTTAGGTCGTTGCCTTCTTGCATGTCGGTTTTCTCTTTGGTTATTCTTTCGTCGATTTCTGATGCGTGTCTCGGTTCCATTGTTAGTTCTTCCTTATCTAGCGACCATTCAGTGATGTTTTCCTTTGGCGATAGTTTTGCATAAACTATCTTGGTTATTTCCTTTCCTTCTTTTTTTTGGGTTATTGTTCTGGAGTTATGGGCATTCCAAACCATCCTCTGCTACCATTTTGTTACAGTAAAATGATGGATCTAGCCTAATAACTCACATACACCAAGTTAGTGAATCCAAAGTATTTATTCAAGCTTTTCTTTCTCGTTGCAGGATACCAGCTGGAACAACATCTGGACGGCAGGACCTCAACTTATATACTCCAGGGGCGGAGCCAAGGTAAGGAGGGGCTGAGGGGAGAAGGTGAATGGAAGTGGGCCAGGTTAACCCTTACTTTCCCACACTGCCTGGCACGTGAGATATATATATTAGGCATTTATGTATTACATATATATATATGTGTGTGTGTGTGTGTGCATGTATATGTATATGTGTATGTGTATATGCATGTGTGTGTATGTATGTGTGTGTGTGTGTGTGTGTATTAGAGAGAAAGAAACCTTATATCTATATCTAATTCTATATCTAATAGCTATGTATTTTATAGAAAAGTATTTGCAGGTGCTTAAAATTCCGTGGGTTCTTCATTTCCAGCACATAGTAGGTTCAAATGATCAGTTTCTGTTATACAGTGGGGCAAAAAAGATGCATGTTCCCACAAAGACCATATAACAAATTTTTATCTGGTTGTGTTTTTATTATTTATTTACATCCTTATTTCCCGCCATTTTTTTTAGCCACAAAACCCAATATAGTTGATTTTCCAGGTGGTCGATACTCCAGAATTGGCCAAAGGTAAGTATGCAGAGAAAGGATGCGATGGCTCAGTGGCTAATATGCTGAACTTGTCAATCAAAAGGTTGGCAGTTCAGCGGTTCGAATCCCTAGTGCTGTGTAATGGAGTGAGCTCCCGTTACTTGTCCCAGCTTCTGACAACATAGTAGTTCGAAAGCACATAAAAAATGCAAGTAGAAAAATAGGGACCACCTTTGGTGGGAAGGTAACAGCGTTCCATGCACCTTTGGCATTTAGTCATGTTGGCCACATGACCATGGAGATATCTTTGGACAGCGCTGGCTCTTCGGCTTTAAAACGGAGATGAGCACCTCCCCCTAGAGTCGGGAATGACTAGCACATATATGCGAGGGGAACCTTTATCTTTACCTTAGGTATGCAGAAGTCTCCAAAGATCAACTCCTTTGTACAGATAGCTCTTGACTTACAACCACAATTGAGACCAGAGTTTCCATTGGTGGTTGTTAAATGAGTTGTGCCCAATTTTAGGATTTTTGGGGGGGCATGTTTAAGTGAATCACAGGGTGATTAAGCAAATATGGGTTCCCACATTGACTTTGCTTGTGGAGAGCCAACTGCAAAGGTCACAAATGGTGACCACGTGATTCCAGACTGCTACATGAAAGTTGCCAAGTGCCCGAATTTTGATCATGTGATCATGGGGATGCAGAGATGCTCATAAGTGCAAAGAATAGCTGTAAGTCACCTTTTTTGGTGTTGTAACTTCAAACAGTTGCTAAACAAATATTTGTAAATGAAGGATTACTTGTATGCCTCAAATCAGACAACAAGGATAACAATATGTTCACCAATCTACAAGCTACAGTGAAACTTTAAATCTTACTCCTAAAATCAGTGTATGCTGATTTCATATTTATGCAAAACTACTTGTATCTTTTCTGTTTTCTAATGTTCTGCTTCTTGCATTTTGTCTTCACACTTCACACCTAAGCAGAAGGTATATATATATATATATATATATATATATATATATATATATATATATTTAATTTGATTTATATGCCGCCCTTCTCCGGAGACTCAGGGCGGCTTACAATGTGCTAAGCAATAGCCTTCATACTTTTGTATATAATTCGTTCTTTTGCAGCTTCAGATTTGTCCATGCAAACTCCACATAAGATTCAGCTTTCCATGGAGACATTGGCTTCTGTCCCCTCATGATGGAACCTGGTTAAGTGTCAAGGTTCGAAGGGCAACTTAAAAGGTTTTGTTGGCCAGAATTTATGGGACTTGGCTCAAAAGCTCGTCACGAAAAGCAATTTCCAAATGCATGCTGCAAACTATATGGGGTGTTCTCTTGTCAATTTGAGATCAGTCAGTTGGATTTGTTTTTTTCTTTTTTTATATATATATCATTTTCATTCTTCATATTCAGGAAGGCAATATATAATTCACTATGGGGTAATAAATCACTCTCCTTAAAGGGGAAAGAACAGTGCCTTGGTTTTTAAATTGATGGGGAGCTGCTTATTGTTATTTTTAAAGACAGCTGTGTTGGGGTTTTTCATAAAGACAAGAACTCCTTCGATCCCACTTTGTACTTCAATAAAATACCATATTTTTCAGAATATAAGACACACTTTTTTCCCCCTAAAAGAGGCTGAAAATTTGGGTGTGTCTTATACTCCAAATGTAGCTTTTTTGAAGCTTTTTTCCAGCCCTAACGAGGAGCTAGCGAGTGAAGCAATCTTCTGCACTTCGCCTGCTTTTCTCATTGCTTCTGTCTCTGACGATCAGCTGTGCTTTAGAAGCTGGTTTTTTATCCCCAACCCAGTGCCTGAGAACATTGCGTGCATGTACGCACGCTCAAAACCAGCAAACTAATGTGCTGAATCTAAGGATGCTAGCCAGATGAATACTGGGTAGGCAGAATTTTTTCCCCTATTTTCTTTCCCAAAAACTAAGGTGCATCTTATACTCTGCTGTGTCTTATACTCCAAAAAATATGGTATACAGATAAAAGAAAAAGACTCTGCTTGAGCCAGGAATAGGAAACCACTAGCTGTCTCACTGATGAATTCAGTTTCCCATTCAGCCCAGCAATTATGAGGGATGCTAGGAATTCTTGTTCAGGAATAGAATCCCTGAAGTTAAAGCAGTTTGCAAATTTCATAAATGAAATAAACAATACCAGGTTGACTAAATCTGCTTTAAATTTAAGCACATCGATGCATGACAGATCTTCTCCCTCAGCAGTTTGGACTAGTGGTGGGTTGCTACCAGTTCTCCCTGGTTCAGGAGAGCCAGTAGCGGAAATGTTGATGTGAGAGCGAACTGATTCGCTCCAACCGTCAGCTGGGCCCTCCTGCCTACCCCTGCACTATACCTACCTTTATTCCTTCATTTTTAGCGCAGCTGAAAGGCGTGGCAGAGTGGATTGCCATGCCTCAGCTGCTCTGCAATTCAATGTGCTTGCACGAAGCGAACCAGTGGTAACACCAGTTAGAACCCACTACTGGTCTGGACTGATCTAAACTGATCTTCAAAATTCACATACAGCCTTTCTTTCTGAAGAAAATTAAGACAACAATCCAAATGAAAAATGATGCTATAAAAGAAAAGGAACCAGTGGGGCCACCCTATTGTCCAACATTGCAAGAATTCATTCATCATATCAAGACAAGGATGAAGGAAATTAGAAATCGGGCAAAGAGTAAGGGAAGCCGGGCATAGGAAAAGAGTTGCCCATATGAATATCTTTTGAATTATTTGTTGCTCTGTTGGCAACTGTTCTGATTTCCAGGATATCCAAGATATTCATATGCGCAGAAATGGATAGATTTCTTTAAAATTAAAATTTAAACTTTAAAATTAAATGATAAGGAAGACTCACAGTATTTCAAAGTATGGGACAGATGGTATGAATGGATTAATTAATGGAAAAAAAGGTAATGTCAAATATAAGAAGAAATCAAAGGCAACAAATATACACCGTCATTAAGAAGTAAAGGTTAATATATATACTTGTATGTTTATATATTATAGATAGATAATCCTGTTTGCTAGTTTTGTATATAAGTAGTTTTGAAGTGTATTTTTAGAGTTAAGAACATTTTGTACAGTTTTACTTTGCTAAAGCAACTTTGCTGATTGAAGCCCATGTTCTGTTCCCAGTTAAAAACTTGCTGAGTGCTTTGGGTGTATTTAAACCAGAAATGGATAAACTCTATTCTCTGCCCCAAAATGGCGGGTAACCATGTCACTGATTTTCAATTACAATGGTCAACAAAGGCTTTGGGGGATAATGGGATGAAAATATTGCAAAAGATTCTTGTCCTCTGTGTCACAAAGGGTCTATGGCATGTGTGTATACTGTTTAAATTGTCTTCCTGCCGACCAAACTTTCCAGGTTCTGCAGTCTCTTTGCCTTCTGGAATGCAGCTCCTTCCTTCTGGGAATCCAGATTATATCCACCATACTGGAACCACTTCGGCCTTTACTTTCTACATCCTCCTACTCAGCAGTGAAATCTGGCCGGATCTATCTGGCTCGCGTGAACCGGTAGGGCCGGTGGTGGGAGCCTCCGCCCACCCGCCAGGATGGCATTATGTCCTGTTTTTGACCTTCTGCGCATACTCAGAAGAGGCACTCACGCTCACATTTCTGAACTGGTAGTGAAGGTAAGTGCATTTCACTGCTGCACCTAGTACCAAATCCTGGTACTCCTCCAGCCTCTCATACGCCTTCTTCCTCATGTTGCTATCACCATTGCATCCATTACCACTCCTGTCTTGTGGTCCTTGTCTATTATGACAATGTCTGGTTCATTAGCCAATACCTGCCTGTCCACCTGGATCTTGAAGTGTGTGTGTGTATGTGTGTGTGTGTGTGTGTGTGTGTAAATAAAATCTCTGCCATGGTTTATCACCAAGACTCTACTGAAATATTAAAAATAGCCATACATTAAAAAAAAAAAGATAAAGGCCTTAAACAAGTCAAGAAGGGGGAAGTCAGAAGCACCTTGATGTTCTTGAGCCTTGGTTGTTTTCTTGTAGACATGTCATTAGCAGACAATTAGCATTATTATAGATTCATTAGCAGATGATTTGAGCTCTATAGCTGATCTCCTTGCCACCCCTGTTAAAAATATCAATTTCTTTTTTAAATTTAAATTTTCTGGCTTGATCAGAAAATCTTGATATAATCCTGCAAGATGGTATTTCCCCAATTTGAGTTTACTGTACTAACCTATTAACGAGGTGGCTGGATGGAGTCACTGAAGCAGTTGGTGTGAGCTTAAATGGTCTCCGAGGGATGGTAGAGGACAGGAAGGCCTGGAGGAATGGTGTCCATGGGCTCGTGATGGGCCAGACACGACTTCGCAACTAACAACAACAGCAAAATTTTCCTGCAGTCAAAGCCTCCAGCTATACTGTTATGATTTTGCAGGAGGACTGGTAAGCGAGGAATACTGTATATTCCCATTCCTTAGAGCTAGTGATAAGATCATCTTTTGCAGAACAAATGCCTTTCTGTGCACGATTATATCAGCTTGGAAAATGCATGAAATTAAAAAGACGGTAGCTCTTCAGTGCGTTTATGATTTTTAATTAAATAACTGGAATATATTTCCAATTATTCTTGCCATTTTTGTAATAGCATATGTTTTAAAATCTGCCCAGCTGCTACTGTTAATTTATACAACTTCAAAAACTAGCCACGGAAATGATTGCAACGGTAATGAATCTCCTGGAAGTAAAAAGGGAGATTATTGTAAAACTTCTAAACACCTTAATCATAAAAGATATATTCCAAGGTGTATTTGGCAGTTCATTATTTCCATTTTACTTTTTAAAGAGAACATTATGGATTTCTTGCATGCTTCATTTTAACATAATCTTTCCATTAAGTATAATCTATCTTTACAGAAAGTAAAAAAGACAGCTTTCTTAACTAAAAGTGATCAATTGCTTCAATCTCAAGAGGAAAATTCAATATTTAAATCATATAATAGTAAAGTATATTAGGGCACTAATGGACTATGGAAAACTATTTTTTTATTAAGTTAAACTAATTGGTGATCTAGTAGCTGTTAGATGCTCTCCACTCTGCATGATAGACAGGGTTTTTAAAAAAATATTTTTTGGATTGCTGTAGCAAGACTGAGTTTTTTTTTTTAAATGAGGGATTTGCCAGTCTAGAGAATGGACAGAGCTAACCATAACCCAGGAAAATCAGCAGAAAAGGATCCAATCAGGTGGGTGAGTTTTCCTTTCCTTTTTTTTTCATTCATGTTTTATTTGTAATTTTCCTTTAATCTCCATACATATTTTGAAGACAGTGTATTGACTGGGTCAATATATTTTTTACACAATGCTAATGATAATACAATTAGATATACATAATCCTAAACTTCCAACTTCTGACTTTAACCTGCACATTGTACTTATAAGCATCCATAACATTCCTTCATACGGTATATTTATTATCCCCTTTAAATCATTATTATTGTAAAATTTTAAAAAATTACTCAATATTCTACTGTAAATCCCATATCATAATTGCTTAAAAAGACCAATAAAATCATTAATTAATCAAATTTAATCAATTTTGGGATTATATCTCCAATCCCCTAAAATTATAAATTTCAGTACATGTTTACATGTTGTTAATAATAATAATAATACAGTTAGGTTGCCACATCATAGATTCCTACCTTATTACCTTGATTAACTTATGATTATAATGAATTCTATTATATATCTGCATACGTTCTACTGTTTTTCTATTTTCTATTTTCTACATCTTTTTAATTTCTAATACATTCACCATATTGAGAAGTATTTTGTATCCATCATCTCTTACTCTTTTTGAGACTTCATCATTTATTGCCTTTTTGATCTCTTTTTTATATTTCTCTCTTAGGAACTTATTTCTCTTTCTACCATTTTTATACCAATCAAGTATTTCCTCTGGCTTATCCCTTATCTCCTTCTGCTGCATCATTTGAGTACCCATCCATAGTCCTTTCACTAAAAATAGTGAAAAATAATGAGTTTTTCTTCTTAGGTAGTTTTTTTTTTAAAAAAAACACAGAAATCTATGAGCCAATCATCTCCAAGAAAAAAAAGAAATACAACAAATACCTAATTAATCCCCTGTAGCTCCAATTAGCTGGGAAGTCACCAACCAGCCATGCCTCCATTGTATTGGAAAGTCTCATTGGCTGTGATGGTGAAAGGTTGGAAGCTAACTCTGCCCACAGCCTGGAGTTTGATCCTGGCAGGCTCGAGGTTCACTCAGCCTTCCATCCTTCCGAGGTCAATAAAATGAGGACCCAGATTGTTGGGGGAAATATGCTGACATTGTAAACCACTCAGAGAGTGCTGTAAAGCATTATGGGGTGATATATAAGTCTAAGTGCTATTGCTATTCTCCCTTCTCCTGGTAAATGAAATTGTGCCAGTATGTTGCTGCAGTTGCTGGAGTAGAGTCTGCAGAGAGAAACTTTTTGAATATTGCCTCTGGGCAGACACCAGGAATACAGTGCTGAATGTTTCCTGTGAGAAGAAAGATTGGCAGGCATATAAAAGCAAAGCGAAGAATAAAGACCTCCCAGAAATTTCTTGCACACCATAAAAAGTAGCCAGGCATTTGGAAAAGCAGATAAACACACCCAGACCCAGACACGCAAAGCCAGTTTCATGCCCATGATCTGCATCATGGTACTTGCAAGGATCGGCAAACAGGTAAACAGTCCACCTTAATCCTGGTTTAAGTTTCAGATTGGAGTAATGCACATTTATTTGATTTGCAAAAGAAAAATCCGAGTGGCTGCCATGAAGATGAATTCATCAAACCACCTTGCTCATTAAAGGACCTGCGAGCAGAATTCTGGGTCAACTGAAATTTGGGACTTGGGCTGAATCAAGAAAAACATCAATCAACAATGCAGTATTTCAGGATACCATATCTTTCGGAGTATAAGACATACCTTAGTTTTTGGGGAGGAAAATAAGAAAAAAGCTGATTGGCAGGTGGATCGGACCCCAATCAGCTGTTCCCAGAGGTGAATTTTAGCAACAGGGTTCCTTGGTTGTGAGCTCTGTGCCTTGCTTTTTTTTGCTTTTTTTTCTGTCTCTGAAACTTCTGAAACTCCATTTCAGAAGTTTTCTGCCTCTGAAAACCTCCAAAACAGCTTCAGAAAAAAAGTCTGTGAAGCTTTTTTTCTGAAGCTCTTTTTGGGGGCTTTTTTTCTGAAGCTTCGTTTCTGATGCTTTTTTCAGCCTCTGAAACTTCCGTTTGAGAAGCTGGGCAAGGCTACATTTGGAGTATAAGACACACCCAGATTTTCACCTTCTTTTTTGGGGAAAAAAGATGCGTCTTATATTCCAAAAAATATGGTAATTCTGCTGACTGCCGATTGCTAACAGTTCGATTGGGGGTTCAGCCTTCCATCCTTCCAAGGTCAGTAAAATAAGGACCCTGTTTGTTGGGGGCAATATGCTGACTCTGTAAACCACTTAGAGAGGGTTATAAAGCATTGTGAAGCACTATATAACTCTAAGTGCTGTTGCTATTGCTAATCACAGGTTTTGCTGCGTTACATTAATGAAAACAGATTTTCTCTCTCCCTGGGGTCATGGTTTGGAATACCCAGTTAAGGGTTTGTAGACTCTGTCCATTTTTGTCAAAATAATATATATTTATTTGGAGAACTAAAGAGGAAGTAACATCCAAAAACAAATTAAAAGAAAATCAGTGATATCTCATGATTATTATTAAGTGGATATGAAATTTTAATACCAGAACAAAAGAAAGAAAATATTGAAACAAAACTGCAACATATAAAAAGTTTAACTCACCTATGCAGATCACACATTCATTTAATAATTTCATAACAGTGTATCAGATTGTGCATAAACATTGTCTATTTTTGTAAGTTAATGGTGAAATGTGTCTGTTGTTTCATATGTCGATCAGTAGAAAAAATAGCCTTTTCAAAACTAGCAAATACTTCTCAAAACATGACAATTTCCACAATTACCTTTACACATTTAATTTGAAAACATCTGCCTGCAAAAATAGGAAGAGAAAGAAATGATGGTATGTTTTCTACCTGGAATTGCACATGAAAAAAAAAAGCAGGATAAAAATCTAAAAGTACAAAAATAGAACGATGTTCCTGCTTTTGTGAAATGTTAAGTACGGAGACAATAAAAAATAGTGCAGATCAGTTGCTATCGCTGTGACTATTTTTTAGGTAATAGGACAGGGGTGGGTTCTACTTACCTTTACTACCGGTTCGCGCATGCACAGATCACTTCCAATGACGACAGAGTCAGTGGGCAGAGCCTCCTGCTAATTTTACTACCAGGTCCGAACCGGAAACAACCCACCTCTGTAGTAGGAATATTTTGATCTTGCAGAGAGTTTAAGCTTTGCTGTTCTCCTGCATTTGAGTATATTTCCATAAGTATATTTGCTTTGTCCTGATAATTTGATTCTTTTGTTTTATGTCTTCCTATGATTGCTGATTGTACTGTATGGATTTTCTTTGCTCAACAGTTTTTTTTTTATTGGGGTAGACTGGGCTGTTAAATCTCTGTCTTTACTTTTCTATCTTTTACCTCTTTTATATTTGAAAGCATCATCCAAAATATAATGCACAGATTTGCATAAATTCATTTCCAAGTTCTATTTGCATTGAATGTACCTTATCTTGCTTTTGATTACGAAGAAAATAGAACATGCAAAAAAATAATAATTTGGTTCACATTGACAACTACACAATTACAAAATGATGGAATATTATGTTAAAATAAATATAAAGCCTTTAAAAAAAAGTTTGATTCTGTATAACGCATTTTCCCGAAAATAAGACCCTGTCTTTTTTCTTTTGAACCCTGAAATAAGTGCTTGGCCTTATTGCCGTGCGCTCAAAAGTCCGATTGGGTTTATTATCAGGGGATGTCTTATTTTGGAAGAAACAGGGTAGTTAAAAACCACAGCTGAACAACACTGATGACCCTTAAGACTTGCAGTTTGACGGAAAGAAAAAAAAGACCCTTTGAAAGTGTCACATGTATTTTAATGTTTCTGTAATAAATTTCAAACAGCCATCAAAATGTACATTTTTCTGAAGACACAGTCATGTATTTATCAACTGATATAGATTATTGGTCATCAAAATGAGAGATTTTTCAGGAAAGGAACTTCACCTAGAACAGGATCATAGGACAATATATATCCATTCTCACAGTCATAGAGAGATTAAAGCATCCTCTGAAAGCCGAGAGGCTTTCTTTTTTTTCCCAAAAAGTTTTTTATTTTTATTTCTCATAAGCATATTTGAGTGTACAAACTTTTATCCATCATTTTCCATTCATCTTATCTTTCATTTTTAGTTGTTCGGGGCTACTCTTTTACTATTTACCCTTCTTTATTTTACCACAACCTTTCCTCTTCTCTTCCCCTTCTCTTCCTTCCTCCATCTCTTCCTACTTTCTTCATTCTTCCTCTCCTTCTCTTTCCTACTTCTCCTTCCCTTCCCTCACTCCTCTCTTATTCCTCCCTTTCTAACCCTCTCTCCTACTCCTCTTTCCCCTTCCTTTTCTTCCTCTCCTCTCCCCTTCCTTCTATCTCTTCCTCTCCTTTCCTCTCTTCTTCCTTCCTCTCTCTCTACTCCTTTCCCTAAAGCCAAGAGGCTTTCTAAAAACTAGCCGGCCTCTTCATCATTGGCTCAGCTTAATGAAAAGCAAAGGGACCAACAGGCCAGAGCAGCAACTGCGCTATCCAGTGTAGCAGTTCTAAATTTTATTTATTTAATTTTTTTTCACATTTCTGTACCACCTATCTCTCTCAAAGAGGTTGCTGCTTAATTATATGTCTGGCTCTATTTATGAGCTGCCTTGTGTCACCAGAGTGGCATGTAATAACCAGGATCATGTCACTGTGTCAGAGACAACTAAAAGGGACAGTAGGTCAATGGGAACATCTGAATGCGGCTTATCTCTATAGATATATTTCATATAGCTATATCTCCCTCCCGTTGTATATAGTTGACATTCTCTGAACCTGGGGGTTTCAAAGGTTTCTTTACCCAACTAGGTAGCTTAATTGGTGCAGGAGTTCTAGAGAACTGAGATTCGTTATTTCTGTGTGCGGGGTGTGGATGTATCTTGTATGTTTTGTGTGTATTTGGGTGAAACAATCCTGTGTTTTACAAGTGTTTTGTATTGGCTTGTACTTGTAATTAATGTTGGTGATAATGCATGAGGGTAATGAAATGTTGGCAACCCAAAAATCAAGCTTAGAACACACACACATGCAAAGTCTGTATGTACACACACACACACACACAGACACACACACACAATCAATCAAATTAGCACCACTTTGAGATTAAAGTCCTGCTCCATCCTGATAAACAGGAAAATGGGATAAGGATTCTTAACATGGCTAGCAGCCTCACTAGATAGACCAGAGTAGAAAATCAATTCCACTGGAAGGCTAAAACTACTTTTGAGGTTGGTTATAATAACAGAATCTTGGAAATTTTATTATGCTCTATATTCTTCCCCATATACTCCAGTGAATCAGGGGAGCACCTGCCTGAGTCATTTCTGAATGTTATTTCATATCTCAGGACTTTAAAACGTTTCAGCTGTTTTGCCCTGCTTTTGCATATTTCCAACAAGGTCATCTTCCTTGATCTTTACAGCATCTGAACTACAGCACTCTTTCAGTGGTTCAGTGAATCGGTAGCGGCGGCAGCACGAGGCTCTGCCCACCCACCTGGATGTCATTATAACCCGTTTTTGATCCTCTGCGCATACGCAGAAGGCTTTGCGCATGCACAGAGGGTCAAGAATTGTATGTGATGATGGCGTGCACATGAAGACAGTGATCGGAGCTAGCGCGCGTGCAGAATGTGCACTTCCAAACCAGTAGGGAAGGTAAATAGATTTAACCCCTGACTCCGGGGCCTTGCTTAGAGTCACACAGAAGAGCACACAGCCATGGGGCTGGTCCTGAAGTACCCCCCTGCCTTTTAAGTAATTTTAACAATTCTTGTCTCTTTCAAATTTTATATACTGTTTTATGCTTTCGATATTTTACTGTACACTCCCCAGAATCTCTCTTTGAGGGAGATGGGCAACCCTTAAATATGATGAATAAATAGCAATAAATAGATTCCTCCTGATTTTGTTTCTCTCCCCTCTGATCCACCATCCTCAGTTGGGTGGAACACTTCTACCAATCATTCTCCATAATGCCACGTGGGGCTAAAGCTGGTGAGGGGAGTGTTGGTGTTGCTTGATGGCCTGGCCATGTGTCAGTGTGGTTTTGTGCCTGTAGATTCAAAGAGAGTCCATCTATCACCTGGAATATTGTTCTTCTGCAATAATGCTCTTCTGCAATTGTGCTAAATCTGTATAGAAAAACCCAATGAACAACAGCTGGCAGGCCCAAAATTGTGTCATGAAAGAGAGACTGCCAAAAACCTGTTCTCTGGTTTACAGTTCAGCCCTTTCTACTGCAATGCTAATCAGCTGCTGGCTGGTCTAGTTCAGATATCTGAGCTGGGAATTGGCTGAGAGATTTGGAAGGTACAGGGGGAAAACTCAATTGTAAATAATTGGACTCTCCCACTGCCTAGAGGAGAATGGTCCTGGAAGACAATGCCTATGAACTGGAAGAGAGTACACGTGGCCATACTGTGGGAAAGTGGGTAGTTGGGTACAGAACTGCTCTCAACCCTTAGAGGTTGACTCTGCCACTACTGAAGTATGACTAAATCTATAGCAAAAGTCGAGTGAAGCTCAAGAGGAAACAATTTTAACACCGATTTAGCTAAAGATGACTTAAAACTTGCTTCAGGTAGAGGATGGAAACAGATGAAGGCACCATGAGGACACAGGTGAAAATAGACATTGCTAAGGCATGTGCCAGAAATTTCCACCATTGTGATTTACTTGTGCTACAGTTTTGGATCTAATGGCTGTCACATTTCTATTTAACTTAAAAAAAAAACCAAACAGAACAAATGCTATTCTCATTTTCAGTTTATTTTAGGCTATATGTAGTGTTTGTAACTTGTATAAACTAGCCTCATCTACCCTGAACACTGTATATACCACTGTATATACATCCAAATGTATATACCTAAACTTTCGGAATTCCTTAGTCAACATAATCATTGCTGATGTTTGGAAGTCTTCACATCTACATTATCCCAGTATCTTCACATGCCATTATACCTTGACGAAAGGCCATTCCTTTCATCCAGGTAGATTATATGGAGCTCTTTGTGATTACATATTAAACAATGTTTGTTTGTTATCAACAAATGTAGCCCAGACTCCGGATCATTTATCCCAAGCCATACAACTTTGAAACAATTTTCTGTGGCTGGTTTTATGGCTTATCATAATATGGCTATCAAAACCCTGAAACAGCAACAAACTTTCCATAATTTAGTTTAACTTAGTTTGAGGGTACATCTTTAGCTGTAAACTCCCAATCTGTGGCATTTGGATGATCCTATAAATTTTAAATCACACTGAAATATTCCTAAATTTGCAATTTGATGGAAGGAGCACCCAACTGCAATTCCAAATTAGTTGCCATATATTCTGGAAATGTGATTGTTCTATTCAGTACCTAGCTATGGATGGTGACATGATAACAGTGTTCCAATATTTAAGGGGCTGCCACAAAGAAGAGGGGATCAGCCTATTCTCCAAAGCACTAGAAAGCAAGACAAGAAACAATGGATGGAAAGTAATCAAGAAGAAAAGCAACCTAGAACTAAGGAGAAATTTCTGACAGTGAGAACAATTAACCACTGGAAACACTTGCCTGCAGAAGTTGTGGGTGCCCCATCACTGGAGACGTTTAAGAAGAGATTGGACAGCCACTTGTCTGAAATGATATTGGGTCTCCTGCTTGAAAAGGGAGTTGGACTAGAAGACCTCCAAGGCCCTTTCCAACTCTGTTGTTCTGTTTGGTGAACTTTGAGATTTGCTGAAGCAACCTCAGCAGGTTCTGACAGGTTCTGGAGAACAGGTAGTGGAAATTTTGAGTAGTTCAGAGAACCGGCAAATGCCACTTCTGGCTGGCCCCAGAGTGGGGTGGGAATGGAGATTTTGCAATATCCTTCCCCCAGGAATGGGGAATGAATGGAGATTTTGCAGTATCCCTCCCCTGCCATGCCCACCAAGCCACATCCACAGGACCGGTAGTAAAAAAAAATTGAATTCCACCATTGGATCTAAGGAATAATTGCAACAATAAGCTTAATTGGATGAAATGTAATAATTAGCTAAGATACTTGCCTGGTCTTGGATGGTCTGGTAACTGCTTAAAACCTGCTGATATTGATAGTTTTTCTGGATTTATACCTTTGAGAGAATGGGATATTTCTGTAAAGGAAATACATAAATGAAAACAAACAGGATTGTTTCCTATTGTTGAACTTTGTTTTTTTTTTAAAAAAAATGGACTGCATTTTAGTGGATACGAGCCTTCATGGAAAGGCTCATTTCCATGGAATTGGTTCCAACATTTGATAGTTTTGAAAATTGAATAATTAACCTCCTCCGTTATATAAACTCATTGTTAACATCTTGTTTCTTAAAAAACTGTTTGCTGTCAAAGTATGATTTATTAGTCTAATTTGCACTGCAGAAATTAAAGTATTAGGAAATATTCGTTTGAATGACCTCTTTCTCTCTTCTCTTGCTTTATTCAACATAATATCATTGCAGTCTCAAACTATTCTGCAGAAGTTGTAAACAGTTATCTATACTTTTAACCAGCCCCCAAACTCTCCTGAAATCTCCCCTTTAAGTTAGCTTCATCTATTGTGGTTCTCTGATTTGCTATAAATTTGAGAGTTTCATCTAAGAGGGAAACTGCAAAGCTGAAAATAAAATGAATTGAGGCTGACAATGGAAGTGCAGAATATAAATGTACCTCATCTAGTTGTAATTTTTAAAGTAGGAAATTAGCAACTTGTCCTTAGGCGAATTCACACGATCCACTTGGCTCTTGTTTGAAAGCTTCCATTCCAACTGAACACCTGCACATAATGAGAACTTGGATAATGAAGCTATGAAACAATGAACATGATGCATGTGCAAAATCATTCTGCTTTGTGTATGTATGAAATCATAAAATGCACCAACATGTGCCCCAAACTACAGATACGTGCAGCTGTTTAGTATGGTTAACAAGAGGCAGCCGGATAATGAAAATGGCAAATATATGATCCAAACTGTATGGAAGATTAAATTCATGTAGTGCATTGGCATCCTGGGCTTTAAATTAACTGAATAAAATTGTATTTCTCTCCTAAATGCATGCATGTACATCGGTATTACTAGAAATGGTGTGTTTTTAAACCGTCTTTGGAAAAACAAATGCTAGGAGCAGATGTGTGGCTCCTTCGGTGAAATGCTTGGTAGAAAGATGAGGGTCGTTGTTGTTTTTTTTTAATTTCAATAAACAATAAACCTTGGCATTGTTCTCCTTGTTCTAAAGCAGCTTTCTCCAACTAGTGTTTGGAATTACAAGCCCATGATGGCTGGGAATTCTAGGAACTACAATCCGATGTTTCTAGTGGTCACCAAATTACAATACTGTTAAAACTGTTAAATTTTCACTATTTGGACCATATTTGGTCATTTTCCAGGATGGAAAAACTGTCTTGTATACAAAGCATATAGTGTGATGTGGGAGTGCTAAATATGCAATCATATGGGGACAAGCAAATAAATTATGTATGTGTTGGAAGAAATGTCCATCTGGATTCAGTTCCAAGTGGAGAAAAAAGACACTGGATTCATGGAAGTTGCTTGGAAAGAAGGTTTATTGATGAACAGGATCACATGGCTTGAGATCCTGGGCAAAAAGGGCAGAGATGCTGAGAGTGCCTGGGTTTTATGCCCATTGTTGGGCTTTGGATTTGAGCTTGTGTTGTGATTGGTTGTCAGACTTCCATGCAGTGGTAACTTTGTAGGTTGTCTCTTGAGTCCCAAGCTTGGTTGACTCTTGCTGGTTGATGATGTAATGAAGGAGCTTTGCGCAATTCCTACTGTGGCTCTGCCTGAAGGAGGTAGATCTTTGTTATGTAGAATAGACTGGCCCAGGCCTTAATGGTCCGTTGACAAAGGTGGGTGGTGGGTGGTGAGTTTCTGCCTCCCTTTTAGGGGAAATAAAAGAATATTAAATATTCTTTTAATATTTCCTAAAATATATCATTTTCCTAGGAGAGGGGTGGGTACTAACTTCCTACATATATATGGAAACCAATGAACAGAAGGAGCACCTAAGTCATTGCTATCTGGAAGATGGTTGTCATCTTAGCCTTTTTTTGTGGCACCAAGATTAAGAAACATCAGAAGACTGCTTAAGGAAGTAGCCACTTGGTAGTCATTTTCTCCCTTGTCTGAAGGAGGCTTCAGTGAAACACAAGTTTGAGATGGTAGAATAAAGAACATCCCTTGGTTCAGGGGTTGTGAAGGTTCTAGATCACTTGTGTTTTTTCCAGCTATCTGGTTGCTAACTGTTATAAGAAGTTAGCACCCACCCCTTTCCTAGAGAAATGAAATATTTGGGGAAATATTAAAAAGGCAGAATATTATGTTTTCCTGGATGAGAAATGGAGAAGCATGTTTTAAAGATGAAGCAGCTCCCATCTTCCTTCCCCCACCCTTTTTGTCAATGGGCCAGAAACTCAATCTTTGTCAATTGACCATCATCTGCAACAAAATAGGACCCATCTAGCAACAGAAACTAACACAATAGGACCCATCTAGCAACAGAAACTCACCACATGGCACCTGGGAAGATTACATCAGCCAGCAAGGCTAGCTAAGCCCCCCACTCCCTGGGAGTCTGACAACCAATCAGGATACTCTTTCTCGGCCCCAGGAAGTTCAAAGCCAGAGAGGGCATAAAACCCAGGGACTCACTGCGTCTCATCCCCTTTTCTGTTCAGGAACTCAAACCATGTGAGTTCCATGATGATTAAACCATCTTTCCAAGCAGTCTCCATGTTTCCAGTGTCTTTTTCCCCACTTGGAGCTGAACCCAGAAGGATATTTCTTCCTACACTGTCTATACAAAGTTGTGCATTCCCATGATGGGAGATGAATGTCAGTCAGAGAGAGGCTGTTAGGGAGCATCGTGTTAGATCCCTATCAAGTAGAGGTATAATTTCCATAAGCAACTTTTCTTGAGTCTGGAGTTTTCAGGAAAGAAAAATAAAGCTTTGTTTATGAACCAATTTGAAATTTCGGAAGCGAGCTGGTGTTAGGCAGGTAGTCTGCAGGGGTGGTCAACAATGATAAAATGGCAAGTGTGACTGGGTAAACAAGGCCCCACTCCGACATATTCATTCTATGTGCTTTGCACAGAGCTTTGATCACCTGGTTGTATCCATCATTTTAATGTCTTTGACTACCTTTGTAAATATCTCATGCTAGGAAAGTCTGAATATTTAACAGCTAAGAGCATGAAATGTGCTCTTCTCCGTTAAGAAAAGATAGTGAGTTAGAAAAGTACTTGCACTGCCTGGTAAGAAATCTATTATGGTAGGGCTACACTCACTTTATAGCCCTGATTATAAGACATTTCTGTGAATGGGAAATTGTGGGTGACATTAATATTTTTACAGCTGTTCCAGTTTTAACTGGGGGTTAGTTAGGTTTAATATTGTCTTGTATATTATCCAAAGCAGGAATCACCAACCTTTAGGACCTCAGGGACCAGTAAATTCATAATTTTAAATCCCGTGGACCACTAATTTGATCTGCCTAATGACCAGCTGGGTGGGTGTGGCTAGGTGGTCATGTGACTGGGTGGGCATGGCCAACTCCTCGCCTCCCCGACTTTGCTCCTTAGAGCCCCAACAGGAAGCAGTTGTTGGAGCTTAGCAGCCACCACGAGAAAAAGTTGGCAAAACAGTTCAGCTCAAATTGGATCTGACTGAGAAGGAGGCTCAGCAGAAGCACCTCACTGAGGACTAGGAGCATAGGCTTTCCAAGCAGAGGGAAGACCTGCGGGAGTGCAAGGACAGGTACCGGCACCTGGAGGCTCAGCAGATTGAGATGGTCAGCCAGTTCCAGGCCATGAGGCAATCCCACTGGAACAAGGCCCTCCAGCTCTTCGCTACCAGTGGCAATTCCCTCCAGCCTTTGCCCAAAGCCTTGCACCAGAAGGCCGAAGCAGACCCCAAGTCGGAATTTCTCCCCCCCTCCAACCCACACAAAAAGACCCCAAAGGAGGAGACTATCTGCAGCAACACAAATGTTCATTGCACTTATCCATCCCAGGGCCCGTAGTTTGAGGACCCCTGATTTAGTGCAATATAAAAAATGCAAATAATTTTTCTGTGAACCACCAAAATTTTCTCACGGACCACCAGTGGTCCATGGACCACCAGTTGGTGACCACTGATCCAAAGTGTATGAGTTGAAAGCAGTGGTGAAATCTAAAATTTGTTACTACTGGTTCTGTGGGCCGGGCTTGGTGCGGGGAGGGTAATATGACTGGGTGGGCATGGCCAATTTTTGTTTTTACTTTTAAAACCATTTTTTCTATAACCTCTTCAGCGAAGGGGTTGTAAAAAAATGCTTTCAAATGGCTCTGACGATTCCAGCTGAGTTGCCTGATTGGCAGAGACTTTTTTTCTTTTAAAGGCCTCTGACGATCAGGCAACTCAGCTTGGATCGTCAGAGGCATTTAAAAGAAAAAAGGGGTTTTTTTCTTTTAAAAGCCTTTGATGATCCCAGCTGAGCCCTGCGATCATCAGAGGCTTTTTTTTTACTTTTAAAAGCATTTTTTCGTCCGAAGAGGTTGTAGAAAAAATGCTTTTAAAAGTAAAAAAAAAAGCCTCTGATGATTGTGCAGCTCAGCTGGGCATGGGTGGAGAGTGGGCAGGGATTTTTGCTATTGGTTCTCCGAACCACCCGCCTCCATTGCTACTAGATTGGGTGATCTGGTCCAAACCGGGAGCATTTCCCCCCTGGTTGAAAAGTATTCGAATATTGTAAAATAATGAATTCTACTAAACTTATTCATTTAACAAGCTATAGTAATGTTGTTTACAAATTACACTATGAACCATAATCCCGAAACCATAACAACTGGGTCCATACTAAGCCAAAATCAAAGAAATTTCATTACAACAAGTCTTTATTGAGTAGTAACATTCTTCTCTTTGGTCAATAAGAATAGCTTATTGCATTGGCAATGTCAAATGCAGCAAAGTGAAACTCTTTCTAGCGAAATTACAACCGGAGTGAAACACTGCAGTAATAAATTCTCATACAAGATGACCTGACCCTCACCACTGAAACTAATATTCAGACCAAAACCTTTGTACTTTAGAAATGTTCAGATTCACATTCCAGCAAAATGGAACAAAAAGAACTTGAAAGTAAGTTTTAAAGTTTCTATTGTAAGAGACAGGCATTTACAATATGTGCTGTGATGGGATTTTGGTGCACTTTTATTATCTGCCCAAGATTTATAAGGAAGCAGAGCACAACTGACTTAGAATAAACATTTAATGACTATTGCTTATTCTTAATGCAGATATTTTTCTACTGTTAAAGTAGGAAATTTTGATTTTGTTTAAATGCGTACTTTTAAATAATGTGGAACTTTGAGAGATTAATAACTGAATTCTGACTTCGATATTTGTTCATATAAGTTGAACTAATTAAAGCTACCGTATTTTTCAGAGTATAAGACGCACCTTTTCGCCCCTAAAAGGGGGTGAAAATATAGGTGGGTCTTATATACTGAATGTAGTCCCACCCACCCACTGGCCCCCACCTTTGGCCTCTGCCTTGCAGCAGTTACCTCCTTGCAAGCAAACAGCAAGAAAAAACAGCTCCTTTCAGCTTCAGCACAGCCTAATTAGCACAAGTTGATTGGATCGGCCTCCCGACTCTCAGCTGATTTGCTCCCAGCTGTTTTGCGCAGGGTTCTGCTGCTTGCTGCAAAGAGGTAAATTGCTGGAACAGATTTTTTCCCCCCTTGTGTTAATCAAGCTATACTCAAAACGAAAATGAAAGTAAAGCAGGATGTTTGCTGCAATGAGGCAAAATTGCTGGGAGGCAGAGGCAGATTTCTTTTTCTTCTTTTCCTCATCAAAAAAGGTAGGTGTGTCTTATACTCCGGTACGTCTTATAGTCTGAAAAATACGTTAGTTTACACTAACATATAACTATTTTGTATCATGTATGATACTTACTAAATTTCCATTCCATTTATTTTCTATTTACTCTTATGATGTTAAATCATTTAAGAAACTACCTTGTAGTGAAACAAAATGTGTGTTCACATTACACAAAAACCAGCATGGAGAAGAAGAGGGAAATTAGAACATATTTCATAGTTGTCCTTCTGCTTATGTAATATCCGCTGAGGAAGGATATAATTGTGGCAGGTTACTAAAATTAAAACGTAAGAATCCATAAGGTTTGAAGAATTTGTGAATTTAAAGAATTCTTAATGAAACTGTAGATCAGCAGCAAAGTTGCTCGGTGACATCTAATGTTAGAGAAAAGGTTAGCATAGAGCAAAGAGCCCCTGGCACATAGCCAGTTCTCAATTCTTTACATTTTAATTTTATGTAGCAGGAGAAAAAACTGTGCACGGATAAACAAAGAGCATTAAACATTCTACTGAATGTGAATATAAGTCAGGGTTCCCATTTCAGTGAAGGTAATGACTTCTTACATTATCCAAAAAGTTAAACACAAGCTAAATAGATTCTATTATAAGCTTCTTCCTCCAAATCTTGAGATAAAAGTGACCTTTAACAGAAAGGTCTTGGTAACTGATTTTTTTTGTAGATAGTGTACAAGCAGACTGAAACAAGGACATCTGTTTTGATGTCAGAAGAGTAATGACTGTAATACTTTAAGGAAAAAGAGGTAGGATTTTGGCAGGGAGAAAAGAACAGCAAAATTGCTTTGGATGATAGCCACTTAGATGATAGCCACTTGAACATCTCACTTGAGGTTCAGGGTCACCCTGATGGACACATTTCATAGTAGCACAAGATCAGACCATTTACACAAATAGGTCATGCTTTCTTCTGACCTGTTAATTGCATTATGGTAGATTGCAGCTTTATCATAAGGAAGGCTGAGTGCCAAAGAATTGAGGCCTTTGAACCGGGGTGAAATGCTCCCGGTTTGGACCGAATCGCCCGATCCAGTAGCGATGGCGGCGGGTGGTTTGGAGAACCAGTAGCAAAAATCCCTGCACCCCCCCCCCCCATGGCCAGCTGAGCTGCAGGATCATCAGAGGCTTTTTTTAAAACTTTTTTACTTTTTTACTTTTAAAAGCATTTTTTCTACAACCTCTTCCAACAAAAAAATGCTTTTAAAAGTAAAAAAAAAGCTTGTGATCGTGTGGCTCATCTGGGATAGCCAGAGGCTTTTCAAAGCAATTTTTTTCTGCAACCTCTTGGCCGAAGAGATGGTTTAAAAAAAATGCTTTGAAAAGTCTCTGACGACTTCCGGTTCTGGTCCCGGAGGCGACGGACACTGATCGGGCTAGCTCTGGCCCCAGTGTCCGATCCCCCCCATCTGGAGGCCCTATGGGCCAAACGCCCTAATATTGGGGCATTTGCCGTTTGAGGGCGGCTCGCCAGGGGTCCCCTGCCTCACATCCAGGGGCCGGGAGGCCGATGCTGGTGCGCCCGAGGCTCCAGCGGGGGAGGGAGGTGATCGGCGGCCTTTTCTGGGACCGCTGAGGCGCCACAGCGCCTAAGGGGACCGGCGCTTACCTGCAAGACACAGCGGACTGGGAGCTGATCGACCGGAGAGTTGAGGTGGCATGACGGAGTTTTAACCGCAAGGAGCAGAGAGCTGACAAGGCATCCTGGAGGTGAGAGGGGGGGGTTGGAGTCCCCCCCCCCTTGTAGCTGGAAAGGTGCCCTGGCTGAGAAGTAGGGGGAAAGAAATGGAAAAAAACCCCTTCCTTTGCTGACTTTTTCTTGAGGATGGCTGGATCAAGATTTGTTAAAGAGGTCTGGTGGCCTCTCTTCCCGGTGGAGAGCTATGGCGGCGGTCCGACTTCCTGCTTCTTTATTTACGACTGAAGACATTACCCACCTCGAGCTTCCTGTTTGACTTACTCTGCACTCCGGACTCGTTGCTCCTTTGAGCGCCCACTGGTGGATATTGGAAAAATTACACCGACTGTCAATCCCTCTTTCTTTCCTGGAGGCTTGTTTTTTGGGATTTTTCATCTTCTATCATTGTAAGATGGCCAAGGGCCACAAAACAACAGCAGCTGACATGGAAAATTTTTTGGAAAGACTGGCAAAATTGGATCAGAAATTGGATAAGTTGGATGATTTACAAAAAGGATTATCTGAAATTAAATCTGAAATGACACTTATGAAAAAAGATTTAAATGATATTCAACAGCTGGCAGAGCAAAACAAGAAGAAGATGGGGGGTCTGGAGGGGGAGGTACGAGCACTCCAGCGGGTGGAAGAAGGGAGAGGAAATGCAATGCTAACTTTACAATTGGATAAGATGTCTTATTTTCTCAGATTTCAAAACGTGGAACAACTCGACCAGGAAAACTTGAGAGAAGTGATGGTCAAAATGTTGGGTGAATTTTTTGAAAGAGATTAGGAGTCTACTGGAAGGGATGTGGATCTGGTGTATAGAGTAAACTCACAATTTGCAATTTTACATAGTGTCCCAAGAGAGGTCCATATTAAATTTGTAAGAAGGGAACTGAGAGATGAGATATTGAGAAAACAAAGACTGGGGGCGCTGGTGTACAGGGGCAAGGAGGTCACCATCCTAAAGCAGATTCCCAGACAGGTACGAGAATTAAGGAGAAAATATTATTTTTTATCAAACAAGCTGTACCTTAAGGGAGTAGGCTTTAGGTGGTTGATTCCGGAGGGTTTGATGATTTTCTGGAAGGACAGTAGGAAGAAAATTAATAACGTAGCATAGGCTAAGGCCTTTCTTGAGCAGCATAAGTCCTTCCTAGAGGGAGAAGATACAGGAGCTGAAGAGGGGGAAGTATTAGATGAACAAGGAGCGGGGACGGGCAGGGCTGTGGCGGCCCGGGAGGAGGGGGGAGGCCAGGCCATGGTTCTAAGAGCTAGAACTAGGAAATGAAGAAAGGAGGGGAATCTATTATCTAATGTTTTTTTTTTTTGATATCTCTTTTTACTCTTTCTTTTCACTGTACTTTGTATAATATTTTGGCTATTGGCTTTCTTTGTTCACATAACTTTTATATATTCCGGTTGTTTGTTTTGACTTAACATAATAACGTCTGTTGTGTGAGAATTTAAAAAAGAGAAAATAATAATTTAAATATCTTTTTTATAAAGATATTGAAAATTCAACATATTGTAAACTATAATATTGTATATTTTTAACCAATAAAAACTTTTCTTATAAAAAAAAAAAGAAAAGTCTCTGACAATCCCAGCTGAGTTTCCTGATCAGCAGAGGCTTTTCAAAGCATTAGAAAAAAAGTTTTTTTAAAAAAAGTTGGCCACGCCCACCCAGTCACATTACCCTCCCTCCCAAGCCATGCCCACAAAACCGGTAGTAACAAATTTTACATTTCACCCCTGCTTTGAACTCTGGTGCTGGAGAAGACTCCTGCGAGTCCCTTGGACTGCAAGGCGATCAAACTGGTCAGTCCTAAAGGAGATCAACCCTGACTGCTTTTTAAAAGGCCAGACCCTGAGGATGAAAGTCAAATACTTTGGCCACCTAATGAGGAGGAAGGACTCACTGGAGAAGAGCCTAATGCTGGGAACGATTGAGGGCCAACAGAGAATGAGGTGGCTGGATGGAGTCATTGAAGCAGTTAAAGTGAGCTTAAATGGATTCCGTGGGATGGTAGGTAGGGCAGGAAGACCTTGAGGAATGTTGTCCATGGGGTTGCGATGGGTCAGACACGACTTCGCGACTAACTACAAGAAAGATTGCAGATAGCATCAGTAGGTGATATATCAGCATGTTGAGGGAATGTGATGGTTTTCCAATCAGTTTTCAGTGAAATCAAAAGAAAAATGAACACCAAAGGGCTATTTATTCCTTTAAAAATAATTTGAACAGCTCTGCAGCCACAGGAAATTTCTAAATGAGGTGCAGGTTTGAAGTGAGCTCCAAAAGAAAAGGGTGTCTAATTGAAATTCACATAGAATGCAATCGAAGGAAAGCCTTGGTATATTGTTGGAATACACTAAGCCAATGGAAATAATTCTATATTTGAGAAAAATCATAAGAAACACCTACAATTTGAATTTGTATGTATGAATCTCATATGTAGGCTGGCTTTTAGAATGAATGCAGGTGTTACCAAATGGATACTACATGAAGTAGACTGAGCATAAAAAAGCTGATATATGGCAAATTTCTGAGTAATCAAAAGACTTATGAGGGGGTTATTGTTTCCATTTAGCAGGCATTTGATATTTGGTTCAACTTTATTCACAATACTGATTTATAAAGGTAAAGGTTCCCTTCGCATATATGTACTAGTCATTCCCGACTCTAGGGGATGATGCTCATCTCTGTTTCAAAGCCGAAGAGTCAGCACTGTCAGCACGAAGACGTCTCCGTGGTCATATGGCCAGCATGACTAAATGCCAAAGGCGCATGGAACGCTGTTACCTTCCCACCAAAGGTGGTCCCTATTTTTCTACTTGCCTTTTTTACATGCTTCCGAACTGCTAGGTTGGCAGAAGCTGAGACAAGTAATGGGAGTTCACCCCGTTACGTGACACTAGGGATTCGAACCGTTGAACTGCTGACTTTTCGATCTACAAGCTCAGCGTCTTAGCCACTGAGCCACTGCGTCCCTCATACTGATTTATCTGTATATTGAAAAAAAGACTAAGATTAAATTTACAATGCCAGCTGTGAATTGTAGTCCCACCATGCAGAAGCAACCCACAATCTGACAAACTCTGCTTTGTCACAATAGACACCTAGGAAAGAGATATTGCTACTGTATCCAAGCAATGCTTTTGCCCCTATAGATGACAAGGAATGGATCAACAAATATAGCAGAATAAAAGAATAACAGAGTTGGAAAGGACCTTGGAGGTTTTCCAGTCCAACACCTTCCTCAAACAGGAGACCCTACAGCATTTCAGATATATGGCTGTCCAATCTCTTCTTAAAATCCTCCAGTGATGGAGCACCCACAAATTCTGGAGGCAAGCTGTTTCACTGATTAATTGTTCTCACTGTCAGGAAATTTCTTCTTAGTTCTACACTGGATCTCTCCTTGATTCATTTCCATTCATTGCTTCTTGTCTTGCTCTCAGGGGGTTTGGAGAATAGGTTGCCCCCCCTCTTTCTTTTGTGACAGCCACTCAAATATTGGAAGACTGCTATGATGTCCCTTCTAGTCCTTCTCTTCATTAGATTAGACACCTGTAGTTTCTGCAATCATTCATCATATGTTTTAGCCTCCAGCCCTATAATCATTTTTGTTGTTCTTCTCTACACTGTGCATCTGTTTGTCTGTCTCAGCATCCACAGATGGGTATATAGTGGTACAACGAGAGGATTATCTGACCTTGACATCTTACAGAGGTCATCATTCAGACAAAAAGAGTAAGCATCGCTTCATTGTAATGCAAAATTGGGAGAGATTGCTATCATTCTCAGAAGACCTCTTCTAACCAAAATCTATTTAATATACTACTTCTTCTTCTTGTGCCGTATCTGTCATCGGATGCTGGCGATCATGTTGGCAATCCTATGTTTGTCAACAGATGTATGAAAAAGTGCAAACCAGTCCCTTAGATTTTGAAGCCATGATGTTCTTCTTCTGCCTGGACCTTGTTTGCCTTCAATCTTTCCCTGGAGGATTAAGTGAAGGATGCCGTATTTTTCTGGGTATCACATCACAGGTCCAAAATATTCTAATTTTCGCTTTTTAATGGCTTTGATTATTTTCTTTTGCTCTCCCAGGCGGCTTATCACCTCCTCATTTGTGATTTTGTTAATCCAGTTTATACATAACAGTCATCTGCTTCTAGTTTCTTCAAGTGGTTTTCTGTCAGAGACCAACTCTCTACTCAGCAGAACAGGATAGAATATAATATACAAATGTTTATTTTGTTCAAAGGGACGTACATTTTGTTTTCCTTTTTCAATACACACTTAAAAAAAAGATCTTGACATGCTTGGACCAATATTAACTTGTAAAGTTAAATGTTTTTTAGGGGAACTGCTTGAACGTGAAAGATATTGACTGAATTACAAATCTTGTGATAGTTTTGCAACCCCCCTGAAAGAACGAAGTCCCACTCCAAAAGCAGCAACCAGAACAACACAACAGGAGAAGAAAAAGTCCTTTTTCAATCATGTCGCAGTGAAAGTTTGCCGCTCCAGATGCATGAGTTTGGAGCACCGGAGAAAAGGGGGGGAGGAGAAGGTTAGAAATGAAGAGAGGGAAGAGGAAAGAGCGAGAGCATAAGAGAAAAAGAAACTCCTTTTTTTGCTTATGGATGGAACAGAAAGGATGGTTCCATACAGGGGTGGGCTTCAAAAATTTTAGCAAGGGGGTTCTCTGCCCGGTTGCTGGATGGGCGTGGCCATGGTGGGCGTGGCCTAATTGGCCTCCTGAAGCACATTTTTGCCCTCCCTGGGCTTCAGAGGCTTTTCTCGAGCCTCCAGGAGGGCGAAAACAGCTTCCCCAGGTTCCGGAGGCCCCCTGGAGGCTGGAAATGGGCCTGTTTCCAAAACTTCCAGTAGGCCCATTTTTTACCCTCCCCAAGCCTCCATGTGCACCCTGCACTTACCTGCATCCAAAACGGGCTGCGTGGGGACTCCTGGGAGGAGAGGGGAGGGGAGGGGTGGGCAGGGCCAACCAGGATTGGGATTTGGGGGTTCTCTGAATTGTGCAGAATCTTAGAACTGGAGAACCAGTTTAGTCTAGTGGTTAAGGGGCCAGGTTAGAAATAAGGAGACTATCAGTTCAAGCCCTACCTTAGGCATGAAAGCCATGTGGGTGACTTTGGGCCAGTCATTCTCTCTCAGTCCAATCCACCACACAGGATTTTTGTATAGAAAATAGCAGGAAGAAAGTGATGTATTCACCGCCTTGAGTTATTTGTAAAATTAGTAAAGGCGGGATACAAATTATTTAAGTAATTAAAAATATTCCTTTTATGACCCTGTGATCCAGGGGTGAGTTTTACTTACCTGTGTTTCCCCAAAAATAAGACCCTGTCTTTTATTTATTTGAACCCCGAAATAAGCCCTTGGCCTTATTTTCGGGGAGGTCTTATTATTTTGGGGCACATGGAGCAAGATGGGGTTAGAGTTAGGGCTCCTCTTGCCATCTTACCTAATTTCAAGCTCTGCATTTAATATTTTCAGGGAGGGCTTATTTTCGGGTGGAGGTTTATTTTACTGCATGCACTCAAAAGCCTGATTGGGCTTATTATCAGGGGATGTCTTATTTTTAGGGAAACAGGGTACCTTTACTACCGGTTCACAATGGGAGCACACTTGCTTCTGCACATGTGCAGATCATCAATTATGATGTGCGGGCGGGTGAGCGCAGCCTCCCACCACTTTTACTACCTGTTCTGAAGAACTGGACATAACTGGGAGCAACCCACCACTGCTATGATCCCTTCATTCTGGGTAAAGTTGGGGCAACTGGATGGAGCTGAATGTTTTTACTGGCTGACTGCCCTTCCTGATGCCACGTAGCATTGTCAGCTTGTGCTTGTGCAGAGTATAAAATTGCAAAAACAAAATGGCTAACATTGGATGTGGGTTGTGGGGAGTAGGGTCCTAGTAGTTTTTCAGAAAAGTCTTAGACTTTTAGTTAGTTTTGAACATTAACTCATTGCTTAAAGAAAGAACACAGTTTTGAATGTTACGGACAACATTAATAAAGTGCAAATACAAAAGCTACTGAACTGTTCAGCATATCTACTTGGGCATTCTCCAGTGGCTTAGTTAAAGCTGAATAATTTGAGGATTTTCTCCAGTTCACAAATTAATCTGGGCTAATTTACACATTGGAGTGTCTTTATCCTTTCAAGGTTGCACTTTCCTAAATTTGTCAGTGTAACTCTTGCTTTAAAACCTAGGTAGTGTTTCTGCTCTACAGTTCCGCACCAACTGTTGTTGGAAATGCAGAATGCTGAATTATGATCCATGTTCTGATGAATCTCATTATATTTGCTTCAACTGTGGCCTTCTCTTATGAAGCAGCACACTCAGTCTTCACATAGTCCAGTTGTTGTGTCCGGTTTGATACTGTCCTTTGCCTTGTTTCTTTATTTGTTGTGTTTAAAGCCTTCCATGTTTGCTAGGTGCCTTTGCTTGTCTTTCGTTGAATGTGAGGCTCTAATTTTGCATCCACAGGAAGTACTGGAGAGAAAATTCCACTATCAAAGGCCCCGATACTTAGTCTCCAAATAATTTCTTTGTGTTGTGGCCCACCAGCGGCCTGCATGGAATGTTGCTGATCCCGATGATGAGGAAGCTGGTGTAGTGCTGAGCCAGAAGCCTGCGCAGCCAGCGCTCAAGTCGGACAGCGAGGAGACTGAAGAAGAGTTGGTGGCAGAGGCAGGGATTCAGTCAGGGCCTTCAGAACCTCCAGTGGCTCCTTTAAGTGAAGAGGATGAAGAGGAGGAGCCTCTTCTAAATGCACGGACACGCAGAGCTGCCAAAAGGCAGGAGTGGTTCCTCAAGAGGAGATCTCCTCGAGAGTAAGGCTTGGGGCTAATTGGCCACTCCCTTAGCCTATTTAAGAAACTACACAGCTGGTAACAAGCTGCAGGAAACAACTTTAGTTCGCTAACCATCGTGTTGGGATGTCTCTGCAAACCTTGTTTCTGAGCTTTCTACCAACTTCAGTAAGACTCTGGATATCTTATCTATGGAATTCTGGCAGGCTGTTAAGAACGCTTTAGCAATAGCAAAAGCAGTTAGACTTATATACCACACCATGGTATATGGTTTTACAATACTCTCTGAGTTGTTTACAATGTCAGCATATTGCCTCCAACAATGTGGGTCCTCATTTTACCGACCTTGGAAGGATGGAAGGCTGAGTTAACCTTGAGCTGGTCAGGATTGAACTCCTGGCAGTGAGCAGAGTCAGACTGCAATACTGCAAGCATTTTGCCACCATAGCTCATTAACAACGTTCCCCAGATAAAAGACCCCTTCTCACCACCATTTTTAAATAAAACTATTATTAAATTCATGGCTAAATGTCTATGGAGATTCTCAGTCATCCAAGTCATAGTTATCTCAAAGGTACTTTTTCAAAAGGTAACTGGACTGTTTTTTGAGGAAGAAGAAAAGGTTTCACTTCTTATCCAAGAAGCATTATCAATTGTGACTGGATGGTGGGGAGATGGAAGGATAGGAACTGACAGTTGAGACTGGATGGGGTGGGGAGATATAAGGATAGATTCTGACAGGATTTGACAGGATCCTTCCATCCCCCTCCCCCCCCCCCCCCCCCCCCCCCCCCACATCCAGTCACAAATGATGAAGCTTTTTGGATGAGAAGTGAAACATCTTCTTCCTCAAAAAACAGTCCAATTGCCTTTTGGAAAAAAAAACACTTTTGAGACTATTATTAAATTTATTTGCTGCCTATCTCATCATCCAAAGTGACTCTGTGTACTTCAGAAGAACAAAGACTGAAATTACAAACAGATGTCTGGTTGCAAGGCAGGTGTCAAATAGCTCTATATTCAGATGTAGATGAAGTCCTTATAAGATAAGATGCATATTTTACTTTAGGAAAATGTACACTAAGCAGCTTCTTATGTCTACTCTACTATGTGCTTGGTTTGACCACACCGCGCTGTGTCCATAATTCATTTAAGTCTAACTATGAAAACAAAACTTGTCTATTTTCTCTGCAAAGGTTGTAACCTTTAGTTGTAAAAAAAAAAACCCTTCATGTTGAGCATTTTCCAATTATTTTTCTGTCACTGCATCAGGTCTCTTTATGGGTTTCTGCCTCAAAGTAAGCCTGGTTTCTACTTTTATTTGGATTTTATCAAATATGCATGGTAGTTATATATTTTATTGCATAGCTCATTTTGTGTTTATTAATTCTCTTTATTCCTTGCCTCTTTCGAGTATACGGGTGATTATTTCTTGTAATATTTTATTTTTATTGCTTTTTTAATTAGGAAAGAAACAAAGGAACTCAGTAAAAAAAGTCATAAAATCTCTCCCTCCCTCTCTCTCTCTCCCTCCCTCCCTCCCTCCCTCTCTCTCTCTCTTCATACACACACATACATATATGAAATGTTTAAACTGTAAATTGAAGAAAATATATGTACTGCTCCTAGCCTTTAAAAACTTTTATAAATAATTTATCAGTCTGCTTAAAATATTTTAAAGATAGTAACAAAGAGAGACCTCTAAATAGATATATTAATTGTGAGGCAATGTTCATTATAATATATTATTGTTCTCCATAAAGCCATTGGAATTTTAACTTTTTATATCATTGTTATGGGTAATTCTTATTAAAACTTTTAAACCAGAAGATAAAAGCTAGCACAAATTAGCACAAAGTAAGGAAAAGAAAAGAGAAAAAAATCAAAGAAAAAAATCCAAAAGTTACAAGAAAAGGAGAAAAGATTATGGCTTTCAGTATTTTTCACAGAAGTTAGAAGTACAAATATATTTTGACCTCTCTCTGAAGTTACATTACTCACCTTTCTATAATCCGTCTTGTCTAAGCATCAAAACCGTAAGTCACAAGATCATCATTTTTTTTCATTCTTGCACAAAAGTCCATAGGAGACTTCTTGTCAGCATTAAATGTGGATAATGTCTTTTGTCTAATCAAAGAAGTTAATTTAATCATTTCAGCAAAATCTGTCAACTTCACCAACCATTCCTTCATAGGGGTAGTATTGAACCTTTTGATCTCTGTGTGTACAGTTAATCTCACAGCTGTGATCATATATTAAAATAATCTTCCATGGAAATTATTTTAAAGAAATTATCTTTTTCTAACCTTTTATCCATTAATCCTAAAAGGAAATGTTCTGGCTTCAACTGAATATTGATCTTTAAGATCCCTATTTAGTGCATTTATTAAAGCAATTACAAATAATTTACATCTACAAAAATAGCTTCATTGGAATAATTATTCCAATTATCTTGAATCCCAGGAAAAATCTGAATTTTTAGACATCTTACCTAATCTTGTGAAGCTTCTTCTCTGGTAACATTGTATTGCTAACTAGGACATACAAAACTTTTGCCAGACCAATTCTTGAATACATCTCATCCGCCTGGAATCCACACTGTGTATTGGACATTAACACGATTGAGCGGGTCCAGAGGTATTTCACAAGAAGATTACTCCGCTCCTCTACTCACAATAGAATCCCTTAAGCCACCAAACTTGAAATTCTGGGCTTGGACATCTGGAACTGCGCCTCCTGCGGTCCGATCTAAGCATAGTACACAAAATTGTCTGCTACAACATCTTACCTGTCAATGATTTCTTCAGCTTCAACCACAATAATACACGGACAAACAATCGATACAAACTCAAGGTAAACTGCTCCAAACTCGATTTCAGAAAATATGACTTCAGCAACAGAGTGATCAACGCCTGGAATGAGCTACCTGACTCCATTGTTACATCCTCAAACCCTCACAGCTTCAACCTCAAACTGTCTATCATGGACCTCACCCCATTCCTAAGAGGTCCATAAAGGGGACGTGCCTAAGCGCACCAGTGTGCCTTCTGTCCCAGTCTTACTGTCCCCATTTATCTGTACTTACTTCCTTTGTTTATTTTTATGTTTATACCTATACCTGCTATCTTGTACATGTATAAATAAATAAATAAATAAATAAATAAATAAATAAATAAATCTTCATGGATACATTATAGGAATATATAAGAATTGTTCCGTTGTAGAGTAGAGGACTATTTCCCCAACCTCCTGGCATTAGGTGGGTGGGAGGTAAAATTTACCAATGGCTCTCCCATCTGTTCCATTATTCTCAAATACATAAGCATGCGACTACTGTCAGACCTGCCAAATGATCCTTGGTTCTATTGGTTCCTCCTCCGGGTTGGTGGAGCCATTGGCTCCTCTCCCAGGTCAGGGCTCCCTACTGGCCGGTCCTGTTGTGAAGTCTTCCCCGCCTTCCAGCTCTGCTTGGCCTTCATTGGAACTAGCCATGGTTCTAAAGGTTGCAAAATCCCCATGGCAGGTTAATCCTTTGGGTGGATTAAAGAATGCAGTTCTGGTTAACTGTTAGATCTGCCACAACTTAAACCTCTAAACTGATCCATTGGTTGAGAAAGGTATAATTTTCTTCTTCTTCTTCTTCTTGTGCCATATCCATCATCGGACGTTGGCGATCATATTGGAGATCCTATTTTTATCAACAGCCACACAATTTTATTATTCGTCAAGTGTACTGCATTAATGCATAGTCAGAACTGAGAATTGTGCACCAAAATCACTAAGTTCTACTCCCCTCCAACTGCCCCTCACTATCCAATCCCTATAACCAATCAAGTTCAAGCAAGGTGTTTTCATAGTTGCTGGTCTGAGCCCAGCTTGGTATGCGGTGCCCTCCTTCTTCTAGCTAGCATCCATCTAACTGGATGACCCTGGAGCAGCGATTTGAGGTGGCACAGTTTCTACTTTCATTTCCCCAAGCATCCTCCCCTTCACTCCTGCTCCCCCATTTCATGACAGTCTGTCACTGCATAGCAGCAAAGCAGAAGGAAGTGAAAGCTGGCAGTTGACAACTAGAGAAAGATCTTCTTTACATAGGGACAGACATTTGATCCTTAAAAAAGCCCGCTCTGCTTCGCCAATGATATTATGGCCTTCTGTAAGATAAAACCATTCCTTTTAGGAATTGCATTTGGACTCACAAAGTCTTTATTGGACTTTGAACAAGCTACTTTTCCTTCTTGTTCTTGTTTTAATATCTTAATGTTTCATCACCCACCTTCCTCAATCTTGTATCCTCCAGCTAGGTTGAACTTTATTTATTACTAGGCAGCCTGACCTTTATTGTTACAGATGAAACTGAGATGTCTATTTTTGTTTTCACTCTCTTGAGCTCTTGAGGGAAAAGTCACAGGGTTTCAATTATTTAAAATGGAATGAGGAGCTTATTGCTAACTTCTAACTCCTATCCTGGGTGACACAGTGGCTCAGTGACACTGAGCTTGTCGATCAAAAGGTCGGCAGTTCAGCAGTTTGAATCCCTAGTGCTGCGTAATGGGGTGAGCTCCCGTTACTTGTCCCAGCTTCTGCCAACCTAGCAGTTTGAAAGCATGTAAAAAATGCAAGTAGAAATATAGGGACCACCTTTGGTGGGAAGGTAACAGCATTCCGTGCACCTTTGGCATTTAGTCATGCCAGCCACATGACCATAGAGATGTCTTCAGACAGTGCTGGCTCTTCGGCTTAGAAACAGAAATGAGCACCGCCACCTAGAGTCAGGAATGACTAGCACATATATGCGAGGGCAACTTTTACCTTTACCTTTAACTCCTAACCCTACTTTTGGACCATATTGGCTGTTGGGTTTGTCAAGAATCTTCAGGGTTTGTACACTGGATCTTTCTTCCTCAAAGCTCAGATCAGTTAACAATGAAAGCGTTTTCAAGGAGAAAATATCCAGAGGCCTGTATGTTTTTGAAAATGGGGGAAGATGGGGGAAGAAAATTGCTGCAGGAGGTGTCCCTGAGGGGAAAACATAAGCCAAGTATTTCTTCCCTTCTTCCCTACCATTTCTCTATTTTTGATGGTAGACACAGGTGATTGTCTATTTTGAAAAACAAAGCATGGAACTCAGTAAATAATATTCTTTGTTTCCTTATTTACCGAAATGGTGCTGCATTGAGACAACCCTCATTTATCTGTTGACTAGATACTAATCTATCTTGTTGGACTAATCTATATTGTTGGACTTATTGGGCCATCTATTAATGGACTAATTTTAGATGAAATTTGTCTCACTGCATCTAGGAGTAAGATTAAAGAATCACCTGCACATAAACATAAACAGAGAAATGATTGCCAATTAAAAATTAAGCATTTACATATTACTATACTAGATAAGTCTGTATATTAAGAAGCATGTATGGTTGCCAGTAAGGTGCAGTGGTTAAGGCATCAGGAGGAAACCCTAAGTTCTAGTCCCACAGTAGGGATGAAGCCAACTGGGTGATCTTGGGCCAGTCAACCCTAGGATTGAGACAATGGCAAACCATGTCTGAAATCTTCCTAAGAAAAATGCAGAAATTAATTCAGGATGTCACCAAGAGTCAAGAGTGCACATGCACAAACCTGTTTCTATAATTTTAGATATCACTTATTTCCCCAGTCAAAATAATTCACAAAAAGCGAAGTATGTTTCTCCTTCCACATGAGATCTAATTGTTTTTACCTGCCAATATTGAATAATAATAATATTCATTGAATAATATTCAATATTCAGAATTCCTGAAAGAAGAGAGAAGCCACCTAGAACTAAGGAGGAATTTCCTAACCATGAGAACAATCAACTAGTGGAACAGCTTGCCTTCAAAAATTGTGGGTGCCCCATCCCTGGAGGCTTTTAAGAAGAGACTGAACAGCCATTTGTCTGAAATGGTATGGGCTCTCCTGTTTGAGCAAGGGGTTGAACTACATGACCTCCAAATTCCCTTCCAACTCTGTTATTCTATGTTGTAATACAGGCGTGTCAAACTCAAGGCCTGGGGACCAAATTCGGTCTGTGGGGTGCTTAGATCTGGCCCACAGGGCCGCCCTGGAAACAGCGAAGGACTGGCCCGCAGTGTCTCTGCCAGCAAAAACAGGGCCGGAGGGAGGGCACACATGGCCCACCCGAGCTCCATTTTCACTGGCAGAGGGTTGCAGAAGGCCATCATGACTGAAAATGGAGCTCAGGAACCCCTTTTTTGCTGGCAGGGTGCTCAGGCCGCCACAGGCACCCCCGATATGAGTGACGTCAAGCTGGCCATGCCCACCCTGGCCACATCTACCCCAGCCCCTGAGGTCAAACACAACACTGATGTGGCCATCGATGAAACTGAGTTTGACACCCCTGGTTCTAATAGATAGCAAGTAACATCATTCCTAATGTTTTGTGATATGGAGCTGATTTTTCCCCCCTTGTGTAAGAGGGTACAGGTCATAGAATAGCTTTCTACACAGATGGCAATTTTCTTCTCATAAAAGAAATGCATACATCTGTAATCTGCATGTGCAGGAAAGAACTGTCTGTTATATCATCTTCCCAGTAGGAAACTGGATTTAGCAGTACTCATCTTGCAAGAAATTAAAACCTATTATTTCAGTGCAATACAGCTTGACATTCATATTGTATGCCTACATTAAGGCATAACTTGATCTCTGAGTATGAAAATCACCATTTTCTTTTATAATTTTCCCCCAACCTTTCATTCTCTGATTTTATTTTTTACAAACAGGCTACTTTTATTATAGTATTGCTGTTGATAATAATCTCTCAGCAGTGGCTGAAAAATGCAGGTTTTGACTTGTCTTTTTAGATATGATGATCCCTTTCAGAGGCAGAATCTGTGTGCGAGGGGAACCTTTACCTTTTACATCTCTATATCTTCTCTCTCTCTCTCTTATCTCTATATCATCTCTATATCTCTCTGTCTACCCCGCTCCCTCTTAAGAACTGCTGGGGAACCGAACAGGGAATAAGAAGTTATATTCATAGGCAGCTGATGGACTTTTTTAAAAATAAACATCTACTTCACTATTATGGGAAAAGAATGTTAGTCTAATGCAACAGGGCTCTTCTGATTGCTCTAAAATCCTTCAAAATTCTGTTAAATAAAGTCTATATCATATGGGAAAAAAATACTTCATACTGGTTTTGGCATCTGAATTGACCAAATGAAATGTAATGGAAGTAAGGATCTTCTGTGAATCACAGAACTTCTGGTTTAACATTTATTTCAACCCGAATCATGAATTTAGCACAGGGCTTTAGTAATCCTAACTCCAGCCTTACAAAATGCTTCCCAGTGAATTTCCCATTAGATTCAGAGCAGTGGTGGGATTCAAAAATTTTTACTACCAGTTCTGTGGGCGTGGCTTGGTGGGCATGGCGTGGCTTGATGGGCATGGCTTGGTGAGCGTGGCAGGAGAAGGATACTGTAAAATCTTCATTCCCACCCCACTCCAAGGGAACGTTACTGCAAAATCCCCATTTCCTTCCAATCAGCTGGGACTCGGGAGGCAGAGAATAGATGTGGGCGGAGCCAGTCAGAGGTGGTATTTACCAGCTCTCCAAACTACTCAAAATTTCTGCTACCGGTTCTCCAGAACTGGTCAGAATCCTTGAACGTACAGATTTTATATTTTAGTGGCCTATCATTCTTTTGCCTTTGGAATTGGGATTTTGTTCAAATTGTTCTTAGAATATAAATGGGCCTTTCAAGCAATTACGACTAGATTACTTGACATTGAGTAACAGAATGAATTTAATTTAATTTAATGTCATAGCAGCGGACACTTAGGATACCTTAGACGGGAATCAAGCAGATATTGAACAATCCTTATAACCTCCCTCCTCTGCATGAGCCTTTTTTGGGAGATAGGTGTGATATTTTACCTACAACAGTTATCAATAGTGATTCATCAGTAGTGTGGCATCAAATTGTTATCAACTCTTAGCAATCGTATATCTTCCTCCATGAAGATAGATTTTAGATTAGTTGAAATTCCTTTTTCTATAAGAACTGGTCCCTGCAATTAAAATTGGATAGAAACAACCCAACAGGTTTTGTTGTACTGCTCATATAATCAAGGTAGCTATCAATCTGTCATCTCTCCTTGTTGAAACATATGCCAGGGAGATTAGATTTTTTTCCCCTTGTGTCAGCCAATAAGCCTAACACCACGATTTTGTGTTACAGCTATTAAACCGTGCAAAAATTTAAAAAAACTACAAAATTATACCTGCAGTAATGAAGAATAAATATGCCCAGGATAAATTATGTTACATGCCATGTCCTTAGAATTTTACATATGGTTTTAAATTGGTTTTAATATGCTATGTTATTGTAATATAATTTTGCTGTCCAGCTGTTTTATTGTTCTGATCATTGATCCAATAAATTTGTATATGTATGTGTGTATGTTTAAATTATTTAATCACATTTCCAGGAAACTTTCATGTGGGAAGATTAGTCCAAACACATAGCATGAAATACTAATATAGCTAGATGATTACAATGGAGAATTGAAGTGCAAGACCCGTGTGCTAATTCCAATAGTAATTTTAGAAATTCCTCAGATTGTAACAAAGGACTGTCAAAAGTATTGTCTGGGGATAGCTAGCTCAGATAGTGATAAACACAGGTGCTGGGTTAGGGAGACATGATGGAAGACATGTTGGTCAGTCTGTTCTTGTGGATGGTTAATTCTGAGACCACAATCCAGGGGTGAAATTCAAAATTTTTCCCTACCGGTTCTGTGGGCATGGCTTGGTGGGCGTGGCAGGGGAAGGATATTGCAAAATCTCCATTCCCACCTCACTCTGGGGCCAGCCAGAGGTGGTATTTGCCAGTTCTCTGAACTACTCAAAATTTCCACTACCGGTTCTCCAGAACCTGTTAGAACCTGCTGAATTTCACCCCTGCCACAATCCAACCAGTCCCGAGAATCATAATTATAGTGATTCTGGTCTCCTAGTGCTGCTGAATGCAAGATTGACCTCTAAGAAGACTCCCCTCATCCATGAAATAATCAGGGACAGAAGATTTTCAGGGTGTTCCACCAGACATAATCTCTTCATGAAAATAAAAAAGGGATCATCTGGGATTGCTATACTATACTAGCATTCCTGCTGTCTAGCATCTTCTTTGTCTGTGCACTGGGTCAAAAGTCGCTGGGGAGTTCATGACCGCCATAGCAACCATGGATTTGATTAAGATTATTGGGGTTCCTAGTCACGGGGAAGAGATCATTCACTAGATTTGGTATTTGTTTTATGGTAATGGCAATATGATCTGAAGTTAGAAAATGCTAATGCATATCCCTTGTCATTCATGGCTTACTTCTTCCTGGGGACTTTCTGCCCTCCTAGTTTAACAGTTCTCCACTATGCAGGAAGAAAGAATGGATTTGATTGGTCCTCCCCAAATGATTATTGGATCCTGAAGGATTCCAGGAACTTGAGGTTGTTCCCAAAGCTCTGTCACACGGCCCAACTGAAATCTTAATCGTGGCTTGGTTCCTGGAAGTCCATTGGTTTCATACACACAGCGAGAAAGTGAAATAGCTAGCTAGATAAATACATATAAATATAGGTATAGCCCAGGGGTGGATTCTAAATATTTTTACTACCAGTTCTGTGGGCGTGGCTTATTTTGTGGGCGTGGCTTGGTGGGGGGTAATGTGACTGGTGGGCGCGGCCAACTTTTTTTTTTTTACTTTTAAAAGCATTTTTTTACAACCTTAAGTGGTTGCAGAAAAAAGTGCTTTTAGAAGCCTCTGACAATCAGGCAACTCAGCTGGGATTGCCAGAGGCTTTTAAAGGCATTTTTTTTCCTACAACCTCTTTGGCTGAAGTGGTTGCAGAAAAAAAATGCTTTCAGAAGCCTCTGACGATCCCAGCTGAGCCGCATGATCATCAGAGGCTTTTGTTTTAACTTTTAAAAGCATTTTTTCGGCCAAAGAGGTTGTAGAAAAAATGCTTTTAAAAGTTAAAAAAAAAGCCTCTGATGAAGTGGGCGGGGTAAGCGAGCAGTGATCAGGCCGTGGACCGGTTCGGGGGCGTGGCCAGCCAATATTATTACAGGTTCTCTGAACTACTACAAATTTTTACTCCCGCTTCATGCAAACCGGTGCGAACTGGGAGCAACACACCACTGGTATAGACCAGGGGTGGGTTCTACTTACCTTTACTACCGGTTTGCAACAGGGCTGCACGTGCGCACTCGTTTCACTTGTGCACACACTCTTCTGTGCATGCGCAGAAGCTTCTGCACATGCACAGAAGTGTTCTGATGGTGTCGGGGTTGGTGGGCGGAACTTCCCTCCAGTTTTACTGCCAGTTTTATAGAACCGGTCCGAACTGGGGGCAACCCACCACTGGTATAGACATCAAGAATCTGCTCATTTCTAATTCAGTATAGGAACAGGAATGGCAATATTATAATAGAAAGTACGGGAAATACTGGTAAGAATAGCAGATATTTCTTTTTTATATATATATAATTTTTTTATTTTATTTTAATACAAACATTTCATCTTTCATTAATCAGTGTGTCAATGATTAAATGTTCTGGTTCTCCTGTTCTTAGATCAAGGTAGATAATATAGCTTATTAAAATCAATCAAGCTCCCTTTGATATTTTAAATTAATGTGATCCAATATGAATGCACAAAACCTAGGACTGGGGCACATCTCTTCATCTTAATACTATTTTATCTGGAAGTAGCTCCAGGTATGATGATCAAAGATTGAATCTGGAAATTCTATAACCACCTTGAAGGAATTTTGTATTTCCCAACATGCTGCTTTCCTATGTTTTACATTTTTTTCCAGCTGATGATTGTATGGTTTTAATGTGAGTGTGTACATACACAACCTTAATCTGGGAATGGCACTATATAAATTAACTGAATAATACAACAAAATTTGGTACAAAATAGATTTCAGTTATAATTATCAGTCAGAATATGCAGTGGTATCAACTTCACAGAAATACAAACATATTTCCTTTCTGTTATTTTTTACATTTTGATTCATATGTATATTTTCAAGGCGATTTTCAAGTGGATACAATAAGCATTTTTATGTCATTTTTTTTTAAAAAAAAGATCTCTACACATTTGTTTGGAAGACTACTACAATGAAATGGGTGAGTTTTTTCTATTTTACTGGGAATGATTAATCAGCAGTGGTGGGTTGCCCCCGGTTAGCACCGGTTCTATAGAACTGGTAGTAAAACCGGCGGGAGGCTCCACCCACTGACCCTGATGTCATCAAAACAATTCTGCGCATGTGCAGAAGAGCGTGTGTGTGCGCAAGTGAAGCAAGTGAGTGCACGGAGCATTGCGAACCGGTAGTAAAGGTAAGTAGAACCCACCCCTGTTAAATCAGTCTTAACAAGTGAACAGATGGCAGAGGACAGACAGGAAACGTAGCTGAGGCCACATCATATTATGCTAACTCAGGGCTCAGTAACAGTTTCACCATTTACTTTGTTCTATTCTTTTTCTCATTGCACTTTTCCTCTTATTTCTCTCTTTTCATTTTCGCTGCTCAATTTTAATTTGCATTAGTTCTTAATGTACATGTTAAAAATATCAATACAAATTACGTGTGGGCCTGATTGGGGTAGATAGTAGGGGTGATACAGAAATTTAATTTTATGTTATTTTATTCTATCTTACATATTTATGTATTAAATTATTGCATTTTATCCCATAATTTTTGTATTCTACCCTATTTTTATTTTAAATTGTTTTTATAGGATTTTCTTGGTAATACATGTTTGAACCTTGTATTTTGATATGGCCTATAGGCTAATCAATAAAGCTAATCTAATAAAAATTAGATTTATAAAAAAGAAATAGTACTGAACTCTAAAACTCTAAAACTCAGTCCACTGTTCAGTTATTCTTCCACTTATCATCCTGAACACAAAACTCTTATTTACAATGCTAGGGACTAATGACAAGTACCACCCTAGTGACAATAATAGTCCTGATGCAACACCCATTTCTGTTCTGCACATTCTAACAGTGACAGATGTATGTGGGATTCAACCGGTTTGCATTACTTTGGCCGAACCAGTTGTTAAATTGCTAGCTAGTCCCACCCTGTCCCGCCCCTACTTATTGGCCTGGCATGCCTTGGCTGGTGCTTTAGAGTCACACCACGCAGAGGTGGGCTGCTGCCGGTTTACACTCTTTTGGGTGTACCAGTTGTTAAGATTCTGCGTAGTTCGGCGAATGGCAAATGCCATCACTGGCTAGCCCCACCCCACCCCACCCACGCCTACCCAGTCACATGACCCTGCCCATGCCCACCCAGCCATGCCTACAGAACCTGTTGTTAAATTATTTAAATCCCACTACTGATGTATTTCCTGTATGAGAAGGAATTGCCCTAATAGTCCTATCTTTGTTGTTGTGGAGACCAACAGTCTCTTGAAGGAATGGCCATTATCTATGGTTCGGCTGCTGTGATTATGTTTGTGTTCTCAGCTTCTTCAATTGCAGATGTTGCTGAGCTGTTTTGCCAGATGTACTCAGAACACACAGGCAAAGGAGAGACTATATACTCTAAGGGTCTTGTTAACTAATCTTTGTTTCCCGTGAATCCATTCTCCTATCCTTCTACCCCTTACAGCTCAAGGAAGTCAGACTGAACTAAAGTTAAGCTTCTCAAAATGTTATATACAAGTAGACAAGTTTTAACTGCAGATGCAAACTTGTTTGCATGAGATGTGCAAAATCAGGTGATTTCTGTTCCCTAAGAAATGCACATTTGTCTGTAACTCTAGTCATTGAATACAAATAGGCAGATTTAAATCATATGCCTCTCAGAATATGAACACTGATATTGAAACCATTCTGAAGCCATTACAAATGACTTTTAGATGCCTTGATGCAGAAAAGCATGTGGGAATGTGTTTTTATTACACACCATCTAACCCTGTAAACAGACTCTCAGCAGATTGCTGATAGAATATTATGATTAATAATGGATTTGCTCAGACCAGAATCTGTAAATAGGGAAGCAATGATAATTCACCTAAAGATTTATAAGCAACAGGTAAACTTGACTGCTTCTAGAAGAGCTGATTGTAGTATGCCTGGAAGATATAAAAATGACTTCTTTTTATTCTTTTTCAATGGGAGTGAATCCAATTCAACACAGTTGGAATGACCGAATAAAAACACGTACCATTTCCTGAAAACTTACAGTAGCTAAATATAAATTTGTTAAAATACTTCTTAATTCTGGGAAGAGACAAAAAACATGTCTGCACATTAAAAACAAATTAAAACAATTTTAATAGAGGTGTCTCACCTGCAAACTTTGTTCAGGGGCAATAATATCATTTAAATGCACTCTAGATCACCAAAATATTGTTTAAACTTAATGATTAATTAAAAGATAATGGTTTGTTTCTGTTCTATAAAGCAGAATTCATTCTTAAGGGCATTGCATGCCTATGTTGTTGTGACAAAGAAACGGCTTCCTATGAGAAAACAGCAGGATAAAGAGCAGGTAGCAGTTGGTAGCGAAATTTTGTAACCAGTCTCCAAGCAAATTTTGAAACATGATAATTAGCACCAGTAGACCCCATGAACCTGTCCTGATTTGATTCAACTTTGAAAATGATTCAAAGAAGGCATGATGTGATTTATGGTTGTGATTTGCAAGGTTTTTACTGCAACATAACTAAAATATTCCTTCCGTGCTTAGTTTAAGGCAGAGAGGCTGGGAATAGGGACAGGAGCACAGGACAGTTTAATGATTAAACAGAGAAGCTGGCAGAAAGGGTCCTACTGCAATTTAAGCATGCATTCCATAAACTATCAAAAATCTAAAACTCTTTTCAACTGCTTTCCTGAAATGGCAGACTTGACATAATACAGGGACAAAACAAATGAGCTTCGTAAAAGGTAAAGGTAAAGGTTCCCCTTGCACATATGTGGTAGTCGTTCCAAACTCTAAGGGGCAGTGCTCATCTCTGTTTCAAAGCTGAAGAGCCAGCACTGTCCAAAGACGTCTCCATGGTTATGTAGCCGGCATGACTAAATGCCAAAGGTGCACAGAACGCTGTTACCTTCCCACCAAAGGTGGTCCCTATTTTTCTACTTGCATTTTTTGTGTGCTTTTGGACTGCTAGGTTGGCAGAAGCTGGGACAAGTAATGGGAGCTCACCCTGTTATGCAGCACTAGGGATTCAAACCACTGAACTGCCAACCTTTTGATCAACAAGCTCAGCCACTGAGCCACCACCTCTCCTGTTCTTTTGTTGCTACAAACTATTCTACAACAAGACATGTTTAGAGCTGTAAACATTAGCTTGACAGACATAAACCTATTTTTGAGAGATTTAAATGTGCCTCCATTAGGCAGAATCTAAGTTTGGGCCCAAGGGTGGATACCAGTCTGCTTAGCCTTGAACCCATATTCAGAGTGCCGAAAGCAAAGGGTGAAAACCCTTTTGTGTTTTCAGCAGTGGGATGGAAATGCATTAGCAAAAGAAAGCACAGGAACAAAGTTTCTGGTGGCCACATTTAAGAAGATAAGAGATGAGGAAGTTAATGAAGCCTACAGCAATGTGAGTCTTTTACTCTAAAAGAGCTCTGAAAGGCACAAGAGTTTAATGAGGTGATAAAACTCATTGGCCAGCTACTCATATCAATTTTGGAGAGCCCATCACACCACTGAAGCCCCTTCTTAATTCTTGACATATGGAAGTAAAGTTGCAATAATGTTTGATATTGTGAAAGTCTGTAGAGATTCTCAGTCATCCAGATCATAGTTGTCCCAAAGATGCTTTTTCAGGAGGCAACTGGGATTCCTTTTCCTACTGCCCTGTCAGACCTGAAGAAGCTTCTTGGATGAGAAGTGAAATGTCTTCAAAGGGAAACAAAAAACAAAAAAGTCCAGTTGCCTCCTGAAAAAGCACCTTTAGGATATTGTGAAAGCAACAACAGAAATGAAAGTTGTCAAATCTACAAAATGTATTTCAAAGTCACCTGATTCCATTTGTTGCTTGGGTGCTGGTACCCACTTTAATTTGGGAATTTGCTTTGATAAGATAGTTTGATTAAAGCTGTAGATGCCCCTATGGAAGATAGTTCTTATAGCTCTTCTGCATGACTCTGACAGAGGTTTTTTGTGAATCTAGCAGGAACACTTCAAACATAAACAGAGATCTGAAGGATCTGCTTTGTGATCTGAATACACTAAGCTGTGCACAGACTTGTTATGAATAGAGCCACTACCCTAACCATTAAGACTCTCATTACAGAAAAAGAAATTAGGAAAACTGTAACTACCGGTAGGCTTGCTACATCTGAGCTGCAAAACTTCATGTGAGTACTTTGGTGATACCAAAAGGGTTACCTTTTGTTGTCATCTAATGGTCCTCTGTTAACAGCCCAAATCTGATAGATATTTTTTATTGGATGCTTTAAATGAGCTTGGAAAATGGTGACTTTTTAAAAGGATGATACTAGGTTTGATCTTTGTGATCAGGAGAATGGGTGACTAGAATTATACATATATTGGATTATTTCTCTTTGGATTTGTATATTAGAATATGTGAAAGTATGCATTGATGCTTGAAGTCTCACTGAGTTTACAAATCTTAGGTAAGGGAAAGGTTCCCCTCACACATATGTGCTAGTCGTTCCCAACTCTAGGGGGTGGTGCTCATTTCCGTTTCAAAGCCGAAGAGCCAGCGCTGCCCGAAGATGTCTCCGTGGTCATGTGGCTGGCATGACTAAACGCCAAAGGCACACGGAACGCTGTTACCTTCTCACCAAAGGTGGTCCCTATTTTTCTACTTGCATTTTTTACATGCTTTCAAACTGCTAGGTTGGCAGAAACTGGGACAAGTAACAGGAGCTCACCCCATTATGCGGCACTAGGGATTCGAACCACTGAACTGCCGATCTTTCGATCAACAAGTTCAGTGTCTTAGCCACTGAGCCATCACATCCTGGTTTACAAATCTTACTTCCTAATAATTGATGTGGTGCAATGTCCATAAAGGAAAACAACAACTGAGACTTCAAAAAAACATTGCCTGCCCTCCAATATTCACACATAATAACATTTAAACAATGACATAAATGTAATATTCCTTCCAGTAAGAAATGTAATATTTCTTCCACTAAGAAAAACAACCCCCTTGTATAACAGGTTAAGTACAACAAATAAAACCACTGAAATGTATAGAAATATTTTTATAGGCCAATAAAAATGAGTAAATTGCATATGGTTTAAGAATCCTACTTAATAATTGATTCATCAAACTAGAAGAAGGCTACAGTGCTTGAATCAGTATACAGAGAATTGTGTAAATTAAAATGCTAAAGGCTGAAATTACAAGCAATTTAAAGTAACAAAGAAAGAAGAGTGCAAGCAGCTACTATGGGAAAAAAAAAACTACTATGGGTCAAAATATCCCAGATTAAATCTTGATTTAACCAGTAAATAAATTGTTTGGTACCTTGGGAAATTTCTGTTTTCTTAGCCTGTACGTCTATATAGTCTGTTCTTAGAATAGAAAAAAGAAATCAGGACTACTATTCAGAACTTTTTCAGATAACAAATATATATATAAACTGTTTTAAACTCTGCAATGCTGCATTGGAATTGTACTATTTTCCTCTTATAATCAAGATGATGGAAAGTTTATTTCCTTTTGGATATTTTTCCCCCTTTGCTGTTGTATATTCACTTGAAACAATGAGATTCTTTTATTTTTTAGGCTGCTTTCCTCCATCTTTAAAATGTTCACAAAAGAAGGTCACTAAATTGGCCCAGTTATATAGATAACCTGACCCACAATCATCTTTTATTTTTAGAAGATATTTATGCTGAAAGCAAAAATTGATGCTGAATAGTGACACTGCTGATTTTTCTCCTCAGGACTGTATAACCACCAGATGTCTCTAAAACCATACTCTGCTATGAACATTTTATACCTTTGAAGGTGTTGAAAATCTTGGATTTATTTGACTGTTATATCTATTCACCCAGGGATCAAAGACTCTATTAAAATTATCCCAAGTGCAGAGTCAGAAAATTTATTTAGCTGAGCAGGTAAGTTTCAGAATTTTTGAAGAAAGCTTTTATTTAATCTGTATGTTTTAAATTCTAATAAAATGAGGCATAATATGAAAACTCTTTACCAGTAGCTTGATTTTATTAAAAAAAATACACTCTAAATATACTGTGAAAAGGAGTGAGTAACACCTCCCAATTTTCAAGCTAAAATAATTCAGTGCCCTATTTCATGAATGTTATTAAATATAACAAGCCTAAGATTTGGGTTATTGAGGCAAATGAACTGAAAACCCCCAACAAGAAAATAATGCAAACAATCCTATGTGGTCTTAAATATGATGTCATTGTCAATACAATCACATTTATGAAGATATATGCATTCTTGTTTATCATTTGACATTAATATTTCAGCCCTAACACTGATCTAAAAATATAAAATGGGTTTCTTTTTAGAATAAATCACAAATATTTCAGTCAAACTGGATTCTGTCATAGCATTAAAGACATACAATCCAAAAATTACCCTTTAAAATATTTGCTTGAACAATTATGAATAAAATTGTGGCAATTGCATAAAAAGGAAGAATTAAATTTTGTAAAGCTACTTAAGAAAAAACTATATTGGAGAAACTTGCAAATAATAAGATGCAGAACAAAAAGATTAGCATTCAAGTACAGGAATGTTGCAGAAAATGGATTTGTTAGAAAATGTATAAAAAGTTTAAGGAAGTAAAACATAACAAAATAAACAATTTCTTAAAATATTTTTAGAAAGTTTAATAGAGTGGGCTAATATTTACAGTATATGCATGACATTCTAGGATAGATCAGATTTGTATATCCCCTAAATCCCAGTGAAAAATAACATCTTTAACTAGATAATCTATTTGATTTGTTTTAGATATGACAGTCCACTAATTAATAGTAATGTGTTTATAATGTTAAAGTCAATTTCATTGAGGGCTGCATCAGGGTTGTGTTTGACTTTGGGGGCCCGGGGTGGTCATAGCTGGGATGGGTGTGGCCAGCTCAACATTACTCGTGTTGGGAGCACCTGTGGTGGCCCAAGTGCTCTGCCAGTGAAAACAGGCTCCTGAGCTCCATTTTTGGCTGCGACGGCCTCCTGCAACCCTCTGTCAGCAAAAACAGAGTTCAGGAGAGCCACCCATGGCCCTCCCAAGCTCCGTTTTTACTGGGAGAGGCACTGTGGGCTGGTCCTTCACTGTTTCCAGGGCGGCCCCATGGGCCAGATCTAAGCACCCTGCAGGCCGAATCCAGCCCCCAGGCCTTGAGTTTGACACCCCCGGTTTATAATGCTTACCTTGCAAACAGAAGATTGCTGGTTGAAATCTAAGCAGGAACCTTTTAAATATAATTACTTTTCTTTCTCTGATTTACCTATTTTTCCGAGTGTTTTGTTTTTAATAATCACAGCTATACCTCAGTTCATAATTTTTCCAGCTGCTCAAGGTAGAAGGATTGTATCACAGCTCCAAATAGAAAGCCTTCTATTTCAAGCTGGGATGAACACAAGTCAGGAACAGCCTGAAGGTATACCTTGTATGTGCTTCAGAGCAGTGGTGGGTTGCCTCCGGTTTGCACCGGTTCTATAGAACCGGTAGTAAAACTGGTGGGAGGCTCTGCCCACTGACCCTGACATCATCAAAATGCTTCTGCGCACGCGCAGAAGAGTGCACACATGGCCCCGTTGCGAACCAATAGTAAAGGTAAGTAGAACCCACCCCTGCTTCAGAGTATTCTAGAATCCAGGTTCTGAAGTTATGCACTAGCAACCTATGTCCCTTATTAAATGAAAATACTGAAATGTATAGCATTATTAAGGACAGCATCCTAATTCAGATGAAGAGCCTTCAATGAATATTTAGCCAAATCCTAAACAGTATCTCTGTTGCACTAAGTTCCCTGATTTGGTTTCATTAACCAAGAATTGTTTTTCAGTCAGATATACTGTACCTTCAGTAACCATACAGTATACTTTTTGTTGTTATTGTTAAAGATAATGTTCCTTTTGTTGGTATTACATATTTGGGGCACATTTGTAACTGTCACACATTAGATCTAATCATTGCATATTTCATCCTCACTTGCTTTAGTTACACTTCATGTTAACTACTGTATTTTTCGAAGTATAAGATGCATCTTATCCTCCCCCCCTAAAAGAGGCTGAAAATTTGGGTGCGTCTTATACTCCAAATTTTTCAAAACCTTTTTTCAGCCCTAATGAGGCACTAACGAGCGTTCTTCCCAGCTTTCCCTGCTCACTCGACTCTCCACTGTGCTTTAATGAGGCACTAGCGAGTGAAGCAATCTTCATGCTTTGTTCCAACTCTCAGCTGTTCTTTAGAAGTTTTTTTTCAGCCCTAACTAGGCGCTAGCCGAGTGAAGCGATCTCCCTGTGCTTTGCCTGCTTTTCTCATTGCTGCTTCCTCTCAGCTGTGCCTTAGAAGCTGTTTCTTATCCCCAAGCAGGGGATAAAAACCCAGCAAACTAATGTGCTGAAGCTGACCAGACTAAGGATGCTAGCCAGATGAATACCTGGGAGGCAGATTTTTCCTCCCTATTTTCCTCCCCAAAAACTAAGCTGCATCTTATACTCCGGTGCGCCTTATACTCCAAAAAATACAGTAGGTAAGTCCAGACGTTACTATAAATACTATAAAACTGGATTCATTGGATAGCACTGCCTTACCCAGGAAGTAGAATGTTCAGTTAGTCTGCTTAGTTTATTCTACAGCTGACATGAAAATATTTTGGTATTTGCCATCTTTTAAGAAAATATATCTGGAATAGTAGTAAATATGAGAGAAGAGAAAGAAAAAACAGAGAATGCAATATATTCTTAGCTTTTTTATCATTCAGGGTTTAGATTTATATGTACTGTATAGGTATATGCAGCGGTGGGATTCACTTACCTTCCCTACTGGTTTACAAATGTGAGCGTGTGTGTGTGCACGGCCTCCTATGCATGTGCAGTACTTGTGCATTATGTCTGGGGGGGGGGGGTGGCCGGAGCCTTCCGCAGTCGCCACTACATGTTTGCCTGATCCGTAGAGAACCGGCTGAATCCCACCACTGTGTGTGTGTGTGTGTGTGTGTGTGTGTGTGTGTGTGTGATTCCTGCTGCATTGTCCATACATATTGGTGCATTCTGTTGTTAATTGAAGTATAATTATCCTGTTTTGCATAGAATATTATCTAGCACAAGACTGAAATAAATATATATATACAGTTCTATAACAGCCTAGAATTATTAATCCATTATTACCTTCAGTTCATCATTAATGAGTTAATTAGTATTGAATCTGAAGTAAGGGTGATGAAAAATGAATGGTTTAATCAATATTTTGCAAAAGCTTAAAAACCTTGAATCAGGGCATCAGTTATTGTTAAACATAGACAAAAGCCTCTTAAATAGAAAATAATGCAATGGTCCATTTCAGTTTTGGACTATTGAAAAATTAGAAGAGTTTCAAAACAATGAACTATGAGAATATTTGGAAAATGAAATTGGCATGAAAAATGTGATAGAAACAGAAAGATTGCAGTGCTCAGTTTGTACAGTTCTTCTCTTAGGTTGTTTTTGCTTTGGGGCAGAAGAACTTAGAAAATCAAGGAAAATGAAATAATGATTACATGTTGCCTCAACATATACCTCAGGGAGCACTTGTGTCCAAAGAACTGAACAAAAATTCTTCTTTAGTTATTTTTGGGGTAGTAGTTAATATTTATCTTGTGTAATTTTTAGTGATTTTTTTTTTAAAACTCCTGACCAAATGAAGAAGCAGGGACTATTTCTGTAATCTGGAGCTCAATTCCATTCGTCAGATGTTGACATATTCTTAAATTTTCGTGCAAACCAGTAAATGCATTGACTCACAATGTTTTCTTTTCTTCATTCTTCTCTATAAATTATGTTAATCTTTTATGTTGGTGTTGGTTGAGAGGAAACACACCGAACAGAAAAAAACCGGTTTTTCAATTCAACATCTATGCATCTTGTAACGTTACGGAAGGATGCTACATGTATATATTTAAGGAAGCATAATTTGTAGAAGCTTCTTAAATCTGGACTGCAAAATTCTAGTTTGTGCCTCCTGGTGTGTATTCATTTGTTTCTTCCTTAGCTGTAGGATTAATAGCTCCCCACATTCCATCTCATCATCTTTATTTTGTGATGTCAGCAAGCTATTTCAATTCTTTGACCCTCTTTCAGGTGAGTTTGGAGCTATTGGGCTTCTAGAGCAGTACCAATACAAGAGAATATTTATAGGTCAGAGTTGAACTATGGAATGCTTGGTGTTCTCCGAGTGTGGTTGTTTTCTAGCAGATGTTTCAGTACCCAACTAGGTAAAACCATCAGTGCTAGAAGGAAGTGAGGTTTGCTTTCTGTGTATATGGTCAGTCTATAAAGAGGCAGCAAACCCCATTTCCTTGTAGTCCTGATGATGTTATGTAGTTGGGTAATGAAACTTCTGCTAGAAAACAACTAAGCTCAGAGAGCTCCAAGCACCCCACAGTTCTGGAGAAATTTCTAATGTAAGAATTAAAGATTGCCCAAATAGCCAATCTTTGCTCTTTCACAGTTAAATGCTCACTCTAGGCTCTTCTGATCTGCCTCTGGGTGGTTCTTCAGATGAATCAGCAAACAGGGGAAACAGGGTTTAGTCAAGCAATCTTTAATCTGCAAAGGTCGGGTATTGAGGAAAAAGCCAAGTACAAATGTAATAAAGTCAGCGCTGAATGTTTGGTTTTGTTAGCGTTTTTTAAAGCAGCGCACCGACCGCACCCACACCCCACCTGTACGCAATTGTCTTTCCAGCTGTTCCTTATTTCCTTCTTCCCAAGGCGACAGTACTTCCGCACTCAAGTGTTGCAGACGCCGATTCTTCACAGACGATCCTGACTTGCAGCCTATGTGTAGGTATTAGTAACCACCACCACCAGAACCTAACGAACCCGTCACCACTACTAGCCCAAGTATCTAATAACCATCCCCATTGCTTTTCTGTAGATTCTTTAGTCGGCCTTGGATTCTTTAGTCGGCCTTAGATGCCTCTCCCTCTGACAAATATGTCGAGCTGATGTCGGGCTTGCTCTGTAGGGCGACCCAGGGTCCCACTAACTGAGGCGAGACAAGGTTAAGTCAAACAGGAACTCTTTATTGCTAACAACAGCTGTAGAAGCTGAACAGGAAAAACAGAACAGGGCTTAGGCGTTTGACAGCTATTTATACTGTAGCTGTCAAACTAAGCAACCAATGGAAACACAGTATTCTCCCGCCGGCTAGTCCATGCGTCTTAACCAATCAGAGCCGGCCATCGTAAGTGCGAGGACTTGGTCGTAAGTGCAAGGACTCAACACCCCTTCCCCCTTGGACGGAGCAGGCGTAGTCGGCTAAGTATGCTGGGCGCCTGCGCGTCCGACTAGATCTACGCAGTTCGGGGGCGGCAGTCGAAGAGGTAGGAGGTGTCTGTAGTGCCGGCGGAACTCCAGGCGACTCGTCTAGAACTTCGGAAGCGGCCTCATCGTCCTGCAGCTGACTTGGTTCATCAGGTAAGTTGGGCTCCGGTAGTGCGTTTGAGTCAGGAACTTCTGGTGTGAAGTCAGGGACTGGAACGGTTGCGCGGTCATCTGGGTCAGCAGTGTTTCCTGACAGGCCTGTCACTCGGCCCCTAAGTTGGTTTAGGTGGCGGTGCCAGAGTCTGCCATCGGGTAGCCGGATTTGGTAGGAGTAGGGACCGGTGTGTTGTTCGACAGTCCCCGGAAGCCATCTCGGATCCCCCGCAAAGTTCTGGGCATAGACGGGGTCCCCTATATTGAATCTGCGGTAGCGGCTGGTTGAGTCTGGGGGCTTCTCCGGGGAATAGGAAGGGTGCAGGCGGTCGAGGTCAGTGCGGAGCCGTCGGCCCATTAGAAGTTCTGCTGGGCTCCTGTTGGTAGAAGGGCATGGAGTTACGTGCTGTGCCAACAGGTAGCGAGACACTCTCTCCGGCCAGTCCCCATCGGTAAAACGTGAGAGAGCCTCTTTGGCTGACCTCACTGCCCTCTCTGCTTGGCCATTACTGGCCGGGCAAAATGGTGCCACCCTGGCATGCCGGATTCCGTGGCCAGCCAGGAAAACTTGAAAAGCCGCGGAAGTCAGTTGCGGGCCGTTGTCTGAGACGATGACATCGGGCAACCCATGCGTGGCAAATAGGCTCTGTAGTGCCCTGATTAGGGCTGCTGCTGTGGTAGATGCCATGGTGACAACCTCCACCCACTTCGAGTAGGCATCTACCACCACCAGGAAGTTTCGCCCATGAAAGGGGCCGGCAAAGTCCACATGGAGTCTTGACCAGGGCGACTTTGGCATTTCCCACTCTTTGACTGGGGCCGCGGGGGCCACAGGTCGGGATAGTTGGCACGGCTGGCACCCTGCTACCCACTGGGTGGCCGCTTGGTCAAACTTTGGCCACCAGACGTAGCTGCGCCCTAACGATTTCATCCTAACTATCCCCGGGTGCCCCTCATGCAGAGACTCCAAAACTGGCTGCTGGAGTTTGGCTGGCACTACCACTCTATTCCCCCACAGTAAACACCCTTGCTGTACTGATAGCTCGTGCTGCCTAATGTGGTATGGTTTGAACTCAGGGCTTACCGGCCCTTGCGGCCATCCCCTGCGCACCCAGTCCAAAACTGTGCTAATGGTAGGGTCTTTGGCAGAGTGGGCAGCCACGTCAGAGGCCGAGATGGGTAACTGTAAAGCCTCAATGAGGAGGACTTGGGTTGCAGGAGAGGGGTCATAGACAGAGATGGGTAAGGGGCAGCGGCTGAGGGCATCGGCATGGGCCAGATGTTTGCCAGGCCGATGAATGAGGGAATAAGAGTAGGCGGCTAGGAATTCGACCCACCGTAACATGCGGGGGGAAAGGACCTGGGGCGTTTGTATGTTGCCAGCCAGGATGCCCAAGAGGGGCTTGTGGTCAGTGACCAGGGTGAAGGGACGGCCGTACAGATAGTCGTGGAAGCGCTTGATGGCTGCCACCGCAGCCAGCGCTTCCTTGTCGATCTGGCCATAATTTCGCTCTGTAGAGGAGAGCGTCCTAGAATAGAAGGCGATGGGGGCCTCTGTGCCATCAGGAAGGGTGTGACTTAGGACAGCTCCAATTCCAAAGGGGGAAGCGTCTGCAACAAGGACTAAAGGAAGGCGGTCAGTGTATTGCACTAAGACAGCCTCGGAGGTTAGGAGGGATTTGACAGCTGCGAAGGAAGCAGCTTCCCGGGGGCCCCAGTGCCAAGGTGTGCCTTTATCTAAAAGGCGGTGCAATGGCTCTGCCACAGAAGCCTTGTGGGGCAAAAATGAGCAGTAAAAATTTAAGAGGCTGAGGAAGGCTTGTAAATCAGTTTTGTTAGCAGGGGTGGGGGCTTTTTTTTATGGCAGCCACTTTCGTAGGTGTGGGATGGATGCCATTGGCATCGATCAGGTAACCTAAAAACTCCACCTGGGGTACCCCTATTCTGCACTTTGCCCGCTTGAGTTTGAGCCCAGCCGTTTGGAAACGGCGTAGGACCGCTCTTAATTTGTCTTTGAGGTCAGACTGACTGAGGGCAGAGATGAGAACGTCATCAAAATATGGAACGACTCCTGGCAGACCATGCAGGAGTCGCTCCATAAGGCCCTGAAAGATGCCCGGGGCTACACTTATGCCAAATTGGAGGCGGCGGCACTTGAATGCTCCCCTATGGGTGACAATGGTTTGAGCTGCAGCTGTGGCCGAATCAACTGGGAGCTGCTGGTAGGCTTGTGCCATGTCCAGCTTGGCAAAAATGGAGCCCGTGCCTAATGAGTGCAACAGGTGTTGCACTACGGGCACCGGGTAAGGATGGGCTTGGAGCGCCTTATTTAGGGTACTCTTGTAATCAGCGCAGATGCGCAAAGACCCATCTGGCTTGATTGGGAGGACTATAGGGGTCTCCCAAGGGGCGTGGTCAGTGGGTTCTAGTACCCCCTGGGCTATGAGTTTGTCTAATTCTTTCTCAACCAGGGGCCTGAGTGCAAAAGGTACCCGCCTGGGCTTAAGCCTAATGGGTGCCACCTGGGGGTCCAAATTTAGGGAGATGGGTGATCCCTTATATTTACCCAACTTATCGTCGAAGACGTCTGCGAATTCGGCCATGATGTCATCAAAGTTATCTGGATTGGTTGAGTGGATGCCAGTTATGCCAAGTCCCAGGGCGCCAAACCAGTCGAGCCCTAGCAGGCTTGGCAGGGAATCTCGGACGATGAGAAGGGGTAGTTTGCCAGTGAAGGTCTTGTGTTCCACCAGGAGCTGGGCGCCACCCAGGATAGAGATGTCGTTTCCTTGATAGTCTCTGAGATGTACTTGGCATGGCTGAAGCGAGTTTTTTTGTAATTTTGGCGCCAGTTTCTTCAGGGTGGACCAGGAGATCAGGGATTTAGAAGATCCCGTGTCGACCTCCATTCGGCATGGTGCCCCTTCAATAGTTACAGTTATATAAATTTTTTTGTTGGAGCTAATTTTGGCCTGGCGGGCAGACACCGCAGGGACGTTGTTGCTTCTCAAGATGGCAAAACAGTCATCGTTCGATCTGTTTGGTTTGTGATACAGTCTTCTCTGGGGTTTTGGCTGTGAGCCTTGCAGGTTAGCCCGGCAGACTCTTGCCAAGTGCCCTTTTTTTCCACATCTTCGGCAGATAGTGGTTTTAAAAGGGCAAGCCGCTCTGGGGTGCATTTCACCACAACCCTGGCAAGGAGACCCTGAGAAGTCCTTGTCTGCGGTGTTTCTTTTGCCCTTGAAGGTTTTGAGGCGGCTGACTTCGTCCTCCTCTTCCTCAATTTCCTCAGGGTCAAACGCTTCAGAGTGGACGGTGCTGGGCTTAGTGGCGGGAAAAGCGGCTTGTGACTTACGGATCTCTGAGGTGGACTTGCCTGATAGTTCGCAAGCCTGAGCCTCCTCAAGGGCCGTCGCAAGGGTCAGCTCTTTCTTTTCTAGCAAGCGGCGTTGCACCCTCAGGTCTCTCACACCGCAGACAAACTGCTCCAGTAAGGAGTCTTCTAGTTCGGTAAACTCACAATTCAAGGCGGCAGTCCTGAGGGAGGCAATGTAGTGATTGACAGATTCTCCCTCTGCCTGCAGGATCTGTCTAAAAACGAACCTGCGCGCGATGCGTGATGGTGTGGGCTCATAATGGCGCTTGAGTTTTTCCCTCAGGACCTCCCATGGTACTGACTGGACAGGGACAGGGGCTAGCAGGGCCAGCGCGACTGCGAATATCTCGGGACCGCAGGCATTTAAGAAATGCGCCCTTTTTCGGCTGCTGGTCAGCCCAGTGTAATCGTTCGCCTCCAGGAAACACTCGAACCGTGCCTCATAAGAATTCCAAGTTTCTGTGCCTTGGTTGAAGGGAGTGAATGTTGGAGGTGCCATCCTTACAAGGACGGGTTCTGTTCCTGTCAGTAATGCTCTTAACGACGTCTCGTCGTTTAAGTGACTCAGCTAGCGACTTGGCTTAGCGCTACTGACTTCAGCTGCTGACCACCTGTCTCCTCACGCCCGAGATCCCACCTTCGTCGCCAGTGCTCTGTAGGGCGACCCAGGGTCCCACTAACTGAGGCGAGACAAGGTTAAGTCAAACAGGAACTCTTTATTGCTAACAACAGCTGTAGAAGCTGAACAGGAAAAACAGAACAGGGCTTAGGTGTTTGACAGCTATTTATACTGTAGCTGTCAAACTAAGCAACCAATGGAAACACAGTATTCTCCCGCCGGCTAGTCCATGCGTCTTAACCAATCAGAGCCGGCCGTCGTAAGTGCGAGGACTTGGTCGTAAGTGCGAGGACTCAACAGGGCTCAACACTCACTTTGGCTTCATCTACACCAAGGTGTCAAACTTGTGGCCTGCGGCCCAGATGCATCACACGCTGGCCACGCCCCACTCAGTTCAGCGAAGGGGAAAAAATTGCAATACGTCACATGATGACAACGTGATGGTGCAAGTTTGACACCCCGATCTACACCAACTACAATTCTAATCTGACTTGCTCCAGCCTAATAAAATGGATGGTTCGGAAAGATCATCATAGTTGACAACCATGCATAAGTTTCAGAGTGGTTTATGACCGGTGTGCTATTTAAATTAGGCACCATTTGTTTTGCCTTCTGGCAAAGAAGCTGAGCCAAGTTATAGGAAGATGGGTCACAGCCAGAGGAATACCATTCCTGGAAGTGGCCATGACTACAACAACAACAACAGCAGCAGCAGCAGCAACAACAACAACAACAACTTCTTTGCTTCCTACAAGTATGCAACAGGATGGCGGGGAAGGAAGAAGCAGCTGTCATCTGATGAACTGGAGCAGGGATGGGTTCTACTTACCTTTACTACTGGTTCACAACGGGGCCATGCATGCGCTCTTGCTTCACAGAAGCTTCCTGATGATGTCGGGATCGATGGGTGGAGCCTCCTGCCGGTTTTACTACCGGTTCTTGCGACCCGGTCCGAACCGGGGGCAACCCACCACTGAACTGGAGGTAGAATTAGTAGCTGCTGGTGATTTGGGTGATCTCAGCATTAGACAAAGGCCAAAAGAAAGGAGAGCTAAGTAGGAACTGCTTGTTGCAGAAGAGACGTCTCTAAATTGTAGAAGTTGGAAAAGAGTAGCAGAAAGAAGAATAAAGCAGTGCTTGCCACCATGGGCAGCAATCATAGTGCCGGTTGAAGCTATGCAGCTATCCTGCCAAGATCCAGATGCTTCTTCTAAATCATAACAATGAAGGTATTATGTACTGGCAGCATAATGGACTTGGGTGAGTTCAATTTCTGGCTAGATAAGAGTTCTTAAAAAAGAAATAACAGACTACACAAACATATAATATCCTTGTTTGAAGATCAGCTGGGAAAGACTGAGGCAACTATCCTTCTTCATTTACTGGTCTCAATTAGGAAAATGGACTGACATGTTAAGAAACGAATTCCTACAAGTTAAGGAGGTGAAAAAAACCCCTAACTTATACATGTGAACACACCATTGAGTGAAGATTGGATGATAAGTATAGGTTCTGCAAAGTTCAACTTTCACAGTGTCTCATTCTATTAACCAATTCTATTTAATTTCAAGGCTAGATTTGTTCTGATGCATAAAATGGAACTGCAAAAATACTTGTTTTCTTAGAAGTTCTTGATTTCACATAAGGTTAAGTTTTACCGCTCGTACGTTCCTCACAGGACTCAGAAATCACACAGGAATGTCATGATGAATGGCTGTGGTTGTGTTAGGTTAAAAAAAGAAATTTTAATGAGAGAAAATGATTAATGATTCTTTGGAATCCAGCTACTTTAAATAACAATACCTTTAGTACGAGTATATAAGTTATACCAGCTTCATAATATCTAGCAGTAGCACAAAAGGAGATTATGGATGGAATTATCATTGTAGAATTGTTGATACCAGTTCTAATTTATTTTACTTATAAATGACCAAAAGCATTTTCTCCTGTTTCTGGGATTTCTCTGGCTGTTAATTAAAACTAAGGAAAAATGGGGAAACTGCAACCATCAATGTAAGATGAGTCCGATGAGAGAGAGAGACAGATCAGTTAACCCACCTAATTATGTGAGAAGTAGGATCATGTGCACTATATTTCTTTCCTATTGCAGAGAAGACGGCTTCCTTAGAGCCACTGGTTCTTGTATGCCATGTTAGCTTCTACAAGCCAAAATGTGAGTAGAACAGAGGTGGTATTCAGCTGGTACAGACCAGTTTGCCCGAACCAGTAGTGGAAATCAGGGGTGGGCCTGCCCCTCCACTCCCTTGCCCCCACCCAGACTGTACGTCATCCTATTTAGGCTCATGTTTTTGAGGCTGGGCGCATGCGCAGAAGGTGCACGAGCAAGCTAAGCGCATGCTTGGAAGGCTGTGTGCATGCATGGAAGGGGACGCATGCACACTCACATTTGCGAACCAGTGGGGAAAGTAAGTGAATATCACCCCTGGGGTAGAACAAAAAGCTGGTCATACTAAATGAAAGGTATACTGTATTTAGTAGATACTAGATAACCCATGACCCATTGGGCCATCCTTTCAGAGATATTTCCTTATCTAAGACTGTTACCAGAGACATCCAGTTTCTACTCCAACTGCAACAGCAACTTATTTGGTGTCTTTCAGCCCAACCTATCTTCACAGGGCTGCTGTGAAGAAATACAGGTAGTCCTTGACTTATGACCACCATCAAGCCCAACATTTCTGTTGTTAAGTGAGACATTTGTTAAGTGAGTTTAGCCCCATTTTATGACATTTTAATGACATTTTATGACAAAGAGGTGGCGCAGTGGTTAGAAAGAAGTACTGCAGGCTACTTCTACTGACTGCCGGCTGCCTGCAGTTTGGCAGTTCGAATCTCACCAGCTCAAGGTTGACTCAGCCTTCCATCCTTCTGAGGTCGGTAAAATGAGGACTAAGACTGCTGGGGGCAATATGCTGATTCTGCAAACTGCTTAGAGAGGGTTGTAAAGCACTGTGAAGCGGTATATAAGTCTAAGTGCTATTGCTATTTCTTGCCACGGTTGTCAAGTGCAATCACTGCAATTGATAAGTTAGTAACATGGGTTGTTAAGAGAATCTGGCTTCCCCGTTGATTTTGCTTGTCAAAAGTGTACAAAAGGGATCATAAGATCCTGGAACACTGCAACGGTATGAACCAGTTGCCAAGCATCTGAATTTTGATCACATTGGGATGTTACAAAGGTCGTAAGTGTGAAAAATGGTCATAAGTCACTTTTTTTCAGTGCCATTGAATTGGTCACTAAATGAACTGTTGTAAGTCAAGGACTACCTGTATAGAAAGATGGAACTCTTTGTATGTGCCTTGGCAAAAATCTGAACCTGAACAAAAATGCAGTATAGATACACATGCATATTTGAAAAAGGACATGAAGCAATAAAAAATATTTAAGCCTTTCTTTATTCACCTTAAAGTTGCTACTTTAACAGCCATGTGATGAATCAATACCTGTTTCTGGGGTGAGGGACAGAGAGCAAGGGATTGCGAGAGTGGCTGGGAAACTGTAATGGAATGTTGAAAATTAAAGTCACATGATCACAGCAGCAGCACATCAGCAGCCAGTTGTTTTTAACTAGCCACAAATTTCCCAAATTTTATCTTCCTGGGATATGGGCGGGGGTGGAATCCAAAATTTTTCCCTACTGGTTCTGTGGGCATGGCTTGGTGGGCGTGACAGGGGAAGGATACTGCAAAATCTCCATTCCCATCCCACTCCAGGGGAAGGATACTGCAAAATCTCTATTACCACCCCACTATTTGCCAGTTCTCTGAACTACTCAAAATTTCCGCTAGCGGTTCTCCAGAACCTGTTAGAACCTGCTGGATTTCACCCCAGATATGGGTCTTAGATTTTGGGTACATTCTGTAAGTTTGAGGTATCTTGGTTCAAAAACAGTTGTCCTGTGACGTGCCAGTATGCTTAGGTAAAAGTCATGACGATAAAGAGTTTTAGTAGTATCTAGATAGATTGCTAGATTAAATACTCCCAATACATTTAACCATCTTTGTTAAAACTCTTCTGTCCCTCTAAAGCAGGAGGGATGTAAGGTAAAATTTCTAGCACCAGTGGAACAAAGCTGAATACAAATATCAACCCAAAGCATAGGATTTATTATAATCCAGTGGGTAGGAGTTTAAGATACCTTTTATTGTTTTATTAATAACGCCAACCTTAGATAATTCCATGATGGATCAGGGAAAGTCGTCTTAAATACTTTGTTTTGGAATCTCATTTGGTAAGGGATGCTTATCCTCTTATCTCAATTAAGGGTGGAGATAAATGCCTATAAAATGAAAGCATTTCATGCTAGTTCTACTAGCTGGCATAAATCACAGCCCCTAGCCAATAATAAGCTGCAGCAATACAATCAGTAGAGAAATTGCATTGTGTAAATTGTTAGTCTTTTATTAAAGTTGTGTGCGCAGATCAATATATATCTTGTTCAATTCATTATCCGGTGAAAATGATATTGTATTCATATAATGCAAGCATAATAGCAATTATATGATTCTAAAGGGTAAAATATATGGAGTTTATGTAGAGCTTTCTCAATAGGAATAGGAATCCTATTATCTTCCAGAGTATATTTAGAGGATTTAGAAGATACAGGATTCCATAATTCAGAAGAGAATCACTTTTATTACTCACATAGATTTAATTTTTTAAAAACAAGATCAATAACTAGACTTGTATTTTATTCAGATAACATGCTGATTATTTTGCATGCTTATTTTGCTATTTAACTTTTAGGATGTAACTTTTTTTTTTTTTAAAAAAAGAAAACTTAACTTTTAAAGGAAAGTTAATCAATAGCCAATATTCAGCAGAGGTTCTAGTTTTCCCTTGTGTTCTCTGAAAAGTTACGTGAGGCAAGATGATGTCTGTTCAGTACTGATTGCTCCCATGGTGAGATAAGTTAACAGAGGAAACAGATGTAGGAAGATAGCTATAGAAGGCTTTCCACTTTGCAGTTCAGAGATCTGTCTAAAACATGGATCATTTTTATCAGAATTGGTTGTCAGGGAATGTTCATAAGGTCAGCTGCTTTGTTTTCACAAATCAAGGTTTTCTTTTTGTCCAGTGGTGGGTTCCTCTCAGTTCGGCCTGGTTCCACGGAGCCAATAGCGGTGACGATATGATGTCACTGAACCGGTTCTCCCACCCACCCACTCCTGCCCCCTATTATTCTTACCTTTTATTTGGCCCCACCTCCAATCTATTGCTGCCTCCTGAGTCCCAGCTGATCGGCTAGAAGGAAAAAAAACTGTTTAAACTCTTGCCCCGGGGCTTCAAAGGGCCGCCTTACAGCTGATCAGTGTTAAAAGGCAGTGTGGTGGTAGACCGGTGCCTCCAAAAACAAATGAGTAGACCAGTGCCTGCAAAAATAAATGGGTAGACCAATGCCTCCAAAAACAAATGAGTAGACCAGTGCCTGCAAAAATAAATGGGTAGACCGGTGCCTGCAAAAACAAATGAGTAGACCGGTACAGCTCTGCAAGCAGTTAAAAGCCTGGTAGACCAGTACCTCTACTAAATCCTAAAGACTTGTCACATGACCATCAAGCCACGCCCACAAAATAAGCCATGCCCACAGAACCGCTAGTAAAAAATTTAGAACCCACTCCTGTTTTTGTCACATGACTAGTGAAATATTCTTCCATAATGTCTATACTAAAGCCCCCATATCTAGAGTACGTGGCCCACATGTGGCACTCCAATGAATCTTTTGTGGGCCCTCAGTGCTGAAGATGATAGGCAGCAAGACCTCTAAAGCATGCATTTGGGTAGGGTTGATTTTGAGAAGTGCTTTGGGAAGATCAGTGGCCTGGTGTCAGCACCTTCCCAATCCAGTGGGCTCCTCACAATACTGGAACCTGGTTGGAAAGCCCATGAAGTAGGTAACCCAAGAGCTGTTATGCCAATTTTTTTTATTTTTTTTTTCTCCAGTAACTCCTATCTACTGTTGCTGTCTGTGAAAGGTGCTGCTTGTGAGAAACATATCATGCTTCCAGGCAGGAGAAGGGGCTGATGCTTGGCCAGGGATGATAGGCTGGGTCTGCCCAAGGAAAGAGGGCTGAGTCTGACCACTCCTTCACAAGAGTCTCTATGCTGGGGAAGCAAGTGAAAAAGCAATTTAAATCTCTCTCCTAGGCCAGGGGTCAGCAATCCGTTGCTCTGGAGCTGCATATGGCTCTTTCATCCCTCTGCTGTGGCTCCCTGTTGCTGGTCGGCTCCACAATTGATAGGGCTTTTGGTTAGGACAGGCAGAGCAAAAAAGACGCCATACTAGGAGGAGACTCAATAGTGGGGGAACCAGACTTCCGGTCAGCCGAGGTAAAAGGACGCCGCGCTAAGAGGAGACTATGATGGGGGAACCGGACTTCCAGTTGGCTCCAGAATTGAACAGGGGCTTCCAGTTAGGACCTTTGTGGCTCTTTGAGTGTTTAAGGTTGCTGACCCCTGTCCTAGGCAAAGGAAGAGGACAGTTTGCTTGGCAAGTTGAGTACAGAGAAAGGGAAAGGGAGGAAAGAAATATGTTTCTACTCAGCAGAGGGGGGGGGAAAATGGTTCCTTTTTAGTGGGATGAATCTCATAGATTACATCATCTTAGCTATGACCTTGCAAGAATCCTGTTTAAGAAAAATGTTGCAAGCTATATGATGCCAGTGAAAAGACTATTTCTTAAGAAGCTCTGCTTTACATTAAAGTATATTTTATCTGTGAAATTACTTGTGTATTACAATTACCATGTTACCTCTGTTTTATAGGAAATCCAGACGGCTATTGTTTTCACTAGTAAGTCATTGATACTGATTTGTGATTTTGGATTTTTTTTTTTACACTTTTAGTACATTGCTTTGGAGCCTTGTATTTTTATATTGGGTTTTACAGTGCAATCAGCAACAATGGCCATCTATAGAACATGAGTTGTGTTTTAGTTGTTTTGCAATAACTCAGACATCTTACTTATTCCCCAGGTTAAGTTTTGAATGGGTGAAATTGAATTCTATTCATTTCCATAAAATTCTGATGAGTAAGATTAATTCTGGAGTCTACCAATTGATATCCATGGGCAGCATAAGCATTCTCTTGAATGATTTTCAAGAGTTGCTGTTTGCAGTTTCACTTCTGGATCATCATGTAATGAGAAATGAAGTGATGGATATTTAAGTCTGAGGAAGTCTTATTTCACTAAAAATTAATTGATTTTTTTAATATACACAACACAACCCAGAGGACGTTATGTAGCCTTAGGACCCATTGAATTATCCAATTCAAGTTCATAATTGATATCAGTGAGAATTAAATATATTTCATTTTTATGGCTACTGCTTCTTGGGTAGTGACTCAAAAGGAATGGAGGAAGGAGACCATTGAGCAAGGGATAACATTAAAAGGGGAATTTGGCTAAAGGATTTGACCTCCCTTATACTACTTGGAGGTTGCTGAATAGGATGAGAGTTGGAGTGCCTAAATGTAAAACCAATGTACTCAAGTGGAGGCTCTTGGTGGAAAACAACATACTATGTGAATGTGGAGAGATACAGAGCCCAGCCCATCTGCTAGTATGTCAGCTACTACCAGAAACATGTACTGATAATGACTTGTTTTTGGCCAATGAAAAAGCCAAGAAGGTGGCTTCATTGTGGCCATTTAAAGTTTGATCTAAGAGGAGGAGGAGGAGGAGGAAGATGAAGATGAAGAAGAAGAAGAAGAACTCATTTTAAACAATCACCCAAACACTCATATGAAAGCAAAGCTGGCTGGGGAATTCTGGGAGTTGAAGTCTGCCAGCTTAAAGTTGCCAAGGTTGTGGACCCCTGATCTAGAAGACTGACAGAGGCTACTTATGATTTCCAAAAGTGAGGATGAGTCTAGGTGTTGCCTCCAAGCTATAGAAGTCATTTCTTTACACTTTTACCAAGTGCTGATATTGAAGAACTTCAACATGCTATAACCAATGGAGAGCAATAAAATCTAAGCTGCAATATTATCCCCATCTCATTGATTCTGGGACCCAAAAGCTTATGTTGGATTCTGAGTGAACATTTTGTATTTTTAATGAACCAACATAAATTATTTCAGGGACCTGAACAAAAGCAATATAGAATTTTGAAAACTACTGTTAAGCACCTATACTCATTTGAGATCTTATTGACTATGAGAGGTTATTTTCTTGGGATAATGTTAATGAAGGTTTATGGTATTTATGCACATATATCCTTAGCATGTCACAGCACCAGAGGTGAAATATTCTCGAATCGGACTGGATCGCTCGATCCGGAGCGATCTTGGCCACTGGTACAGCGATCCGGTAGCGACAGCAGAGCATAGCTCTGCCCACCCAGCTGGGTGTCATTACTTCCTGGTTGTAACCAGGAAGTAATGCTTTTTAATTTCTGTGCATGTGTAGAAGGCTTTGCGCATGTGCAGAAGGTCTGCGCGCACCTGTGATATGCACATGCGCGTGAGTGAAGCAAATGCTTCTGAACCGGTAAGGACGGTAAGTAGATTTCAACCCTGCATAGCACACTTTCTTTGACCAATCTTTTAAAAGCTAAATAGAGTCAGTCCTGATTCATACTTAAATGCGAGATAAATAAAACATCCCAGAAGTGTAGACTGGTTTAGAAAGTTAAAAAACAAAAAAATAATGTGGACATCTCTATGTAATCTCTAAGAGCTAAGGTCAATTTGAGGCAGAATGTTATCTTTTTACACATTTATTTCATAACATCCTGAATACCCCAATAGATTCTTGTTTCCCGATAGGGTATTATAGAATTTACTTTCTATAACTTTCAAGATTCCTTGTGGAAAGTGAACTATTTCTTTACTTTCCCTTAGTCTTAATACAGATTGACTCCTTGCTAACGCAAACAGTTCACTTGTTTTCTATTCTTCACTTGTTAGGTCAAAAGAATGATTCTTCTGTCCTCCGAGTATCTTATTTTTTTGGACTATAAGATGCACCAGAGTATAAGTTGCACCAAGATTTTGAAGAGGAAAACAAGAAAAAAAATAGTTTTTGCCCTCCCTGGTTCCCAGGAACACTCTGAAGGCCTCCCAAACCCTCTGTGCATCCCATTTTTGTGAAAAGAGACCAAAACTAGCTGTAAAATTTTATTATAGTTTTTTTCAATTTTTCTCATCAGGATGTGCAAAATGGAAGGCATCTAGAAAACGCTAAGGAAAACTTCACTTTCTGTTAATGGCGTAGGGTTTTTTTTTGTATTATCAGAATATTAGTAAAGTATAAAGGCCTTTTTTTAATATAAGAAAACAAAAGAGGAACATCCACATTATTATAGAAGATAGTTTTAAAATGTGAAGGAAAATAGCCAAGAAAGCGTTGTAAGAATACAGTGTGAGAAAATTTGTTAAAGAAAAATAGATCAAACCTATCAATACCATTTTGAAGACTTTTAGGGACCAAGAAAACAGAGCATAATGAATTAGTGAAAGTATTTGACTATGAGCCGCCGTGGCGCAGTAGTTAGAATGGAGTACTGCAGGCTACTTCTGCTGCCTGCCAGCTGCCTACAATTCAGCAGTTTGAATCTCACCAGGCTCAAGGTTGCCTCAGCCTTCCATCCTTCCAAGGTGGGTAAAATGAGGACCCAAATTATTGGGGGCAATATGCTGACTCTGTAAACCGCTTAGAGAGGGCTAAAGCACTGTAAAGCAGTATATTAGTCTAAGGGCTATTGCTATTGCTAAGTGCTATTTTTAGTTGCTCTATTCCAAACATGGAGAACCTATAATTGTTATTATGCTGCTGACCTACAGTTCCCAGAATTCCTCACACCTCTGCCCTATTGGCTAAAACTGTTTGGAATTATAGTTCTACAATAGGCTCCCAAATGGTGTTCTGTGTTAATCTTCATCCTCCCTTTGCTGCAAGACATGATGGGATTCCTGAATACTACATCACATGAGTGCAGAGGGATGCAAAGGCAAAAGAGTTTTGAAAACTACCAACCTCCTCCATCCACTGTTGTCAGTTGTTACGATAGTTGCAAGTTTATGATTTGGCAACCCTATTTAAGGATGATCTGTCTTTCTGCATTATTCACCTGAAAAAGATGTTGTCAGTTAACTGAAACAGCTCAATATCAGTCATCATATGATGAATTGCTGTAGAACGTCAGTTTATATTTACCACTGAAGGCAAATAGGAACCAAACAGGGAGGCGATCAGAAGTAATGATCTGTGATGACATTTGCTGCAATGATTGATACTAGACGATTTAAACAGTTGAACCCATCTGCAGAAAATGGATAAAGAGAACTAGCGGTATTCTTAAAACCATTTGTATTATGCCAAGTCCTAGTTGGAGTAATCACTCCAATCTGTAACACTTTATTGTTTGTAGGCCGAACATAACAACAAACAGATAAAAATTGGCACATCAAGATGCACTTTATGCATCAGGTTTACAGATGTCATGTATAATTTTCTTTCTATTTAATTCCAGACCTGATTCGTCTACATGCTATAAAATTGGTTCCAGTAGTCACAACTGTAATCACTCATCACTAAGGCACAAGGACTGATAACGAGGATATCGTAATCGTTGAACCCAATAATAAAAGACCGTCACTAGGGTTGCAAAGTGCTTATTATTATTTTTCTTGACAACAACTCCCTGCTTTCCCAGAATGCAGATCTTCAAAAATTCAACAGATGTAGTTTTTCCCATTTTCCACCTTTGTCTGGGAGACAGCTAACAAGGACACTGGCCCTACACTGGTGAAGTGGGGAAGGGAAAATCATATCCTTTGTACAATTGACCCCATTACAAATTTATCTGACCTTTCATTCGACGCAGAACTGAAAAAGGCAGCAGACTATTGTCCTTAAGACTCTTCTTTTCATCGGAGCATGACAAAAGATGTCAAGTACAATTGTAACAAGTAAATCAATATTTAATTTAAAAAATGGCCAGCAAATGCATCCAACCTTAGAGTTTTACTTGAAGACAACTGCCTTTTATAGAGCATTGAATGAACTTAAATGCATTTTTAAGGGTCTGATCTCTATGTGCTTGGAGACCTGTGGGGCAATTTGAAGATTGCACTATTTTAAAAAAAAACAAAACCCTGCCACTGACAACCTTCAGAGTTGGAAAATGTTTGATTTATTTTTCAGATAGATGCATTATTTCTATACCTCTTTGTATTTATTCCATTAATGTGGCACTTTAAGACAGCTCTTTCTGCTTTGGTATTATCTGACATGAAAACAGCATATCATTCCTTTGTAAGATTTTGTCTGAGGTGAAATTGGCATTTAAAATAAAGTATGGTATGAAAAACTTATGGTGGTATATATTTTCAATATCAAAATTTTAGACACTATCCTTGGTGTTTTTAAAGCATCTAGGTGTAAGAGTTAAACAAAAATTGTCTACCTGAGATACTAAAGAATCGTACTAAATTTAATATTAGTATTACTCTGTTTCCCCAAAAATAAGACCTCCCCAGATAATAAGCCCAATCGGGCTTTTGAGTGCATATGTGAAAATAAGCCCTCCCCGAAAATATTTAAATGCATGTGCAGCCAGTCCCCGCCATTTCCTCTGGTTAGGGTTAAGGAGACAGAGTTGGAAATCAGGTAAGATGGCAAGAGAAGCCCCATCTTACTCCATGTGCCTCAAAATAATAAGACCTCCTCAAAAATATGGCCAAGCACTTATTTTGGAGTTCAAAAAATATAAGACAGGGTCTTATTTTCGGGAAAACACGGTATTAGGCAATATTATACTATGTTAAAAAAGCCGATATGTCAATATCTAAATATAATGTCTAAATGTATTGCCAGTGTTTATAATGTGATATTTTATTGTGATATGACATTGGATGGCTAGCCTTAGATGAAACAAGTGCTGAAAAGAATTCACTGCAGGCATTAGATGGTCCTCTCTGGGGACAACTAGATAAGGGCATTATGGTCCCTTAAAATAGATGTATTGTTGTATGAGGTGACATACATGCTTACAAAAAAACCCTCCTTCGCATAACCCATTAAGTGAGCTGTAACATACTGTATTTGTGTAAGCATGCATAAGATAACGGAGGAAAGCTTAATGTTTTATAACTTTCCATAAATCTTCATTTTGAAGATCCATAAATTACACAGGCCTGCAAAAGCTACAACATAAAAGAAGAGGTTGAAGTGCTACAATTTCACCTCATGCTTTTTTTGTGTCCTTATCAATTTTCACTTGGTTAGATGTAGCTAACCAAAGCATCTAATGATTGAACTATTGTGCCACTGATCAATTATTGCACAGATATGATTCTTAGGAATGACTCAGACAGCTGATCTCCATTAAAAATGCATTTAAGAAAGTACAAGAGATTTGTGGATATTGATTCCAGGTCTGAAACTCCATCACTGTTCTATATCAAAAACCATCGTACAAAGTGGGAAATGAAGGTTAAGAATCTTACTATGAGCATAATCACTGAATCTAGAGTTGAAAGAAGTACTGTAAGACCATCTAGTATCTTTATAGCTAATGGAAACCTATCCTGTGTGGGTATCATAGGGTTGAGATGTTGGTATACTATAGTAGAGTGTCACCAATGACATCATTCAAGATGGACAATGAGGTTACTCTCAATATGAACGTTGCTACAAAGGAAGCAAAGATATTGATATGGAACTATTGTAACACTCATGAATGAAGGCAAATGTATGTGTTCCAGGAAAATGTTGCATGATCCAATCTGGGTTGTCACCAGACCAGAAATTTAGTTTTCTGAGCTTTCCAGATTTGTGCTGGATCCCATCCTCAGGGAACTTCTGTCTCACTGGAATGTGTGCCCAGATTGGATCTTACTACTATAACTCTCCTTAACTTTCTGCTGCTTCTTCAACTTGACTCTTGATTTAGGTTTTTCAAGCTAGAGCCTTCCCACTATATAGTTATCTCTTTTAAGCTTGATGACTTCCATTCTTGAACTACTCTTGCCATCAATAAGTTTTTCTTAATGTTCAGATATAACCTATTTTTCTGTCACTAAAAATCCAAAATTAGTTATACCTCATGGAGCAAAAGAAGAGATATATTTGCATCATTAACCCATATGGGACTTGCTGGCTAATGTTAATATTATTGTCGGTAAGAACATTACAAAAGAAAACTAATTTCAATTTCTAATTTGTTGGGTCTCTGAGAAACAGAATTTTCGATACTTGCAAACGGGGAGATATGAGTTTCTTGTTTTAAGCTTTTTACATGAGTGCCATGTGGCTATTTAAATCAGTCAAAAGATTAAGTTACCATATAATGCTATGCACTTTTCATATAGTCTTATTGGTGTATATATATATATATATATATATATATATATATATATATATATATATTTACAGCTGCAGAATTTACTGTTTCTAAAAAAACATCTTGATGTATTAATCTTGTCTTCCAGTATTCATTTTCTTTCAAAGAAGGTAGGCATGCAAGTTGTATCACTATAACAAAGTTATTATTCAGAGCGTAGGACTGAATGTAGAACCGACTACTTTGCATTGTTATAGGTGTAGCTTTTGAATAACTATAGTCTGACCTTATGAGGCATGTTTATGAAGATACGGTAAGCTTTTGTGACAACGTTATCACATCACTGTGTAGAATCTGAGTTTATTTTGAGGGAAGGAGATGCCATTACTACTGCACTTTTTTCTTTAAAAATAATTTGCGGGAAGCAATATTTTCCGAGCTTGCAAAGTTTTGAATTTCTGAGCTGTGCACTTTTGAATATATGGTTTGGAGGATAGTTTTAATTGCCATGTTAAGACCATCCAAAAGTGTCCCTATAACATTTATCACTAATTATCAAGGTGATTTGTGTCCATTGCATTAAACATGCCCCCACCTATACATACCAGCAATATAAAGCCAGGATGTAAAAAAACTGTTATTATATTTTAAAGATTGTTATTGTCCGCTCCACTTGGTAGACCAGACCAGACCAATGAACTCCACAGGGATGCTAAAACTACTTTTATTGAGATTGGCTGTACTATAATAACTGCTTGTGTTTGTAGTTCCTCTTCCTTCTTACAGTTCAGTGAATTAGGGAGGCACTGAGTCACTTCTGAATTTTACCTCATGGTCCTGGACTTAAAAAAATGCTTCAGTCCCTTTTGCCTAGGGAATAACTCCTCCACATCTCAATCAAGGGTCACCTTCCTTCCTACAGTTATGAAGATTGCTTGCTCTGTCACTGTCATGGCCCTGTCAGAGCCCGGGTCCAAGGAGGAGAAGATGGAGCTGGGGCCAATGGAGGGGGATGACACAGTCCCTATGGCTCAGGAGGAATGACCTGGGGAGGAGAACAAGGCAGTCTTGGGTCCCTCGGGCCTCGGAAGAATAGGCATGGAGGAAGAAAAGTTGCAAGAAGACGGAGCGAAGGAGGAGGAGAGGGAAAGGGCAGGCAGTGGAGCAGAGGAGTGACTGAGCACTGGAGACAAGCAACTGCCTTCTCTGCCTGATCCCTGAGTGCAGAGAATGGAGAGGAGGAGGAATCAGCGCAGAGTGGTCCAACTACTCGGGAGGAGTGCACCCCGCCCCTCCTTACAAGGCTCACTCGGGGAATAGTACTTAGGGAGATGCAGTGAGGAGGGACTTTTGCCAGGAACAAGTATTTGTTTTCAGATTACACTCACCCAGCTTTGACTCAGACCTTTTGCTTTGCCATGAAGACTGCTTTTGCCTTGCTTTGAGACTGGTTTGTCTTGCTTTGAGAACTGTTCTTGTCTTGTCCGAGCCTTGAAGACGTTGCCTTCAAAATGGCCCTTGTCTTATACTTGGACTTTTGCCTTGTGGCCTGGCTGGGTAATTATGAACTGTGGTTTGGAGGACTGAGGGTGGAGCCTTACTGGTCAGTGGAGGAGCATTGGTTTAACCATTCCCAAGAGAAATAAAGACATCTCTGGAGCAGGGGTGAAATCCAGCAGGTTCTTACAGGTTCTGGAGAACTGGTAGCGGAAATTTTGAGCACTTTGAAGAACCGGTAGCAGAAATTTTGAGTAGTTCATAGAATACCACCCCTGGCTGTCTCCAGAGCGGGGTAGGAATGAAGATTTTGCAATATCTTTCCCCTAGGAATGGGGAGGGAATGGGGATTTTGCAGATCCTTCCCCTGCCATGCCCACCAAGCCACGCCCACCAAGCCACACCACGCCCACCAAGCCATGCCCACAGAACCAGTAGTAAAAATTTTTTGAATCCCACCACTGGGGTAAACAGAACATTTTAGTGATAAAAGGGGGCTTAAACTATGGTTTCTGGTTCCAAATTGCTTTTATGGAACTTTACCTTAGGCTAACGTATTTTTAGTTCTGACGTGAGTGAATCCATGCATGAAGGTGAGAGGAGGAGAAAAACTAAACACTTCCGTACTCATGATTTCTGCTTCTAATTATGCCGTAATGATTGTCTTCTCCAGCTCTTTATGGACTCTGCTTTGAAATTTGGGAAGAGGGGGTTCAGCTGAACTCCACAATTCCGGGCCGTCAATGTTATAATCTTGACATCCGCTGGAGAATAAAATGAGCTGAAGCTGATTTCCCATTGAAATTTTAAGACTAAAATTGGAGTTTTCATGCTATGAGTGGGTAAGTTAAACATGTATGTATCCTTCAAAAAGTTGCAAAAAGTGTTCAGCAATAGCAAAATATAAATTGTGGGGGCCTTTGCATTCTAATCCCCTGTGAAAGAGAAGTCAATTTTATGCTTTCTCCTTTAACCTGTAGAATTGCAAATCTGAAAAGCCATTTCCCCCCTTAAGGTTTGGCAGGATGAAGCTAGTTCTGCCAATGGAACATTTTAAAATACTGCAAAGGAAAATATGAACAACTAAACACAACATTATGGAGGGTTATGAGTGGGAAGAGACAAGAATTAAAGCTAAAGAACTAAAGGCTACTCTTTTGGGGACTGTACATGCTAATTACCAGCAGCTCCAAAAAAAGCCAATGCGATCCTAGGCTGCAACAGCAGAAGGTAACATCAAGATCACATGAAGTGTTAGTATCACTTTATACTGCTTTGGTAAGAGCACACTTGGTATCCAGTTTTGGTCATCATGATACCAAAAAATAAATGTTGAGAAGTGCAGAGAAGAGCAACAAAGATTATTGGGGAGCTGAAGGCTAAAATGTATAACGAATGGTTGTAGGAATTGGATAGGTCTAGTCGAATGAAGAGATGGACTAGGGGTGACATGATAGCAATCTTCCAATATTTAAGGGGCTATTTAAGTTAACGGGGTCAACCTATACTCTGATGCATCTGAGGGCAGGACAAGAAGTCACAGATGGAAACTTAGGAGAGATTCAACCTAGAACTAAGGAGAAATTTCCTGACACTGAGAGCAATTAATCACTGAACAGCTTGGTCCCAGAAGTCATAGGTGTTTCATCACTGGAGGTTTTTAAGGAGAAATTGGACAGCCATTTATTGGGAATGATATAGAGCCTCCTGCTTGAGCAGCGGTTGGACTAGAAGACCTCCAAGTATCTTCCAACTCTGTTATTATGTATTATTTCCCATTACTCTGAAAAGTTTCATCATAGATATATAAACAAAGTAAATTCTTGTTTAATATTCAAACCTCTGTTTTTTGCCTATCTTTGTCTCGTTTTTTAGTATTCTAGCTTTTTATGTTTGCTGAGGTTTAATAAATTATAAACAAACACTGATTTTTTGCTAGCTGAATGAATAGTGATGTGCTTCTTCTGATCTTGGGTGCTAAGTGCAAACCAAACTGGAGATTATACACAGTTGAAATTTCCCAATCAAAGTGGATTATGTAAAGCAACATCTGCCAAACATGCCTATGTTATTATATGGTCCACTGGCATAAACATTCATTCAAAAGGACATCTAAACATGAGTAGCTACTAAAGTATATCTGAAGCATAGGATAAGAAATTTGATGGATTCATTTACAAACTGTGGTACTCTATCCAGTGTGGGTATGCGGCTCCGTACTCATTGTGTGAACATAATTTTTTTGTTGAAGTGAGCCCTGGAGTTAAAAAAAAATAAAGTTCATTGAATGCATGAAGCTTTTAACATTTTATGTGCCTATAATAGATCAGAGCTGGTTTTAATCAGACCAGAAGATAAAATCATACCTGCCAGCTAGGAGAGGACAAACTCAACTTGCTTCTTAAACTATCAGGTGCAATATATCACATCACCTTTCACAAATGTCAGTGCTTTCAATGTGTGATGGCAACACACACAATTCTTTGTAGAGGACCAATACTCTGTATTTTAACCTTTGCTTGCAGGACTGTTTATTTATTTACTGTGTTTAATTAGTTTGAAAATTTAAAATAAGCAAAATCCAGATTCAGCCAAACTCTATCCATTTTAAATTTTCATAGTCCAAACTCTTAGCAAATTTTCTTTTCTTTACTGTAGATTATTTTAAAATTCTTGTGCTTATTTACTTCCATTTCCATTCTTGCCCCTATAGATTGTAGGAACACTTTCCAAGCAGTCTAATTGCTTTGCTGCTTCGAAGATCTCTGTAACTTTTACATACTTATAATGCAAATGTGGTTTAGAAAGTGGAGTTTAGGTGAGACTCAGTGTCCATTACAGGTCCCTGAGGCTCTGAGCACTGCTGTCTGCTGAGGCTATGAGCATCATTTCTCTTCCTTCGTTTTTGGCATTTTTACTTTCAAGTTACTTGCAGAGTTCCTAGAGTTTCCTTGCAGGGACCTGCCTTCCAAAGCACATATGTACTCATTATGTGAACATGATTTTTTGCTGAAGTGAACCCTGGAGTTAAAAAAAAAAAATAAAGTTCATTGAGTGCAATAAAGCTTTTCACATTTTATGTGCCTATAAAAGATCAGAGCTGGTTTTAATCAGATTAGAAGATAAAATCATACCTACTAGCTAGGAGACGACAAACTCAACTTGCTTCTTAAACTACCAGGTACAATATATCACATCACCTTTCAAAAACGCCAGTGCTCTCAATATGTGATGGCAACACACACGATTCTTTGGAGAGAACCAGTACCAGGGGTGAAATCCAGCAGGTTCTGGCAGGTTCTGGACAACCGGCAGCGGAAATTTTGAGTAGTTTGGAGAACTGGCAAATACTACCCCTGGCTGGCCCCAGAGTGGGGTGGAATGGAGATTTTGCAATATCCTTCCCCCAGGAGTTGGGAGGGAATGGGGATTTTGCAGTATCCTTTCCCCAGGAGCAGGGATGGAATGGGGATTTTGCAGTATCCTTCCCCTGGCATGCCCACCAAGCCACACCCACAGAACTGGTAGTAAAAAAATTTGGATTTCACCACTGACCAGTGCTCTCTATTTTAACCACTGCATGCAGGACTGCTGTCTTTCAAATAAAACCCCAATGACAAATTATTTGAATTGGTGCAAACTATATTTAGTAAAGCAGTTCCACAATCACTCAAATGCAGCCTCAAGACTAAAGGTTGAACTTCAGAGGGTATTAAAATCAAAAGTTTGGTTTGGTGATTGCCAACAACTGGTTGAAGAATAAATTCTTCCCAACAGGTTGGTCACATGCATTCTGTAGTAATTTTCGATCCATAGTTCTGTATTTTTTCTCCCCCCCCCACTTTTTTTTTTGCAATAGTTTTCTTGAGTTATGAGCAGGCCAAAGCAACCTCACTAAGGATGCAAATCAGGATGATAGCTCATCAATAAGTACTAGGCTCACAAGGAAAGGAAGGTAGAAAATGGTTTACATCTCCCCCAGGATAGGACTGCAACTATTTTACATCTCTTCTACTCCTCAAACCTAGGAGAACCTTAGCGAAATAAGGTTTGATGGGTTTCTAAAATATTCTCTATAGTGAATGTACTGTACCTGCCCTTGTGTACTAGGAATGAAAGAAAATGCTGGCCATATTTTACTCTGCTGTACCTTTGATAGAGATTATTGCACAAAGCATATCACATCTTTTCTGTTGCAATTTCCAGGTTAGTCCGAGCAATTTTCCGATTCCCTATTGCTATCAGACTGAAATGACTCCATCACATATAATATTGCAAAATTGTGTGTGATAGCATGTAGAGTCTGCCATGAGATTAGAGCCATTAGAGTCAAAATGATTGGAGCAGCATAAAAGCATTCATGCTAAATAAATACATAGAAACAAGATAACATATACGTAGGACACTTTTGTGAATGGCCATTTGACTATTAGCCGATTCCAATTTAACTTTTATCTTGTCAGTCTTGGAGTGGTTTTTAGAGTGTCCGTGAAAATTGATGAGCTTACGCCTGATCGTATTGGGGTATTCTCTAACATGTGATTTCTTGTTTTATATGATTGTTTATCAGGCTTTATACATATGCATTATGTTAAAGATTTTCTACGTGAATAAAAACAACATGAAAAAATAGAAAATAAAGAGAAAAGATAAACGAAAGAGTGCAAGAAAGGAAAAAAGAAACCGATATTCGAAAAAAGAAATGGCTTGCTGTTTTTAGAGCAGCTACGAACAATCTTATTTCCCCTCATCTTCACTTTCAAATTTCATGTGTTTCCCTCTTCCCATATTTTAATTAACAAAAACAAAAATCACGTCATTTTAATCATTTTCAGAAAAAAATCTATCAAGGGTTTTCAATCTCTTATAAAACTGTGTACTACAGGTAGTCCTTAACTTAGGACCGGTTGCTTGGCAACTGTTTGAATTTAAAATGAACCTCCCAAAAGATATGTACAACCCAGTGGTGGTTTTTTTTTTTTTAATTTGATTTATATGCTGCCCTTCTCCGGAGACTCAGGGCGGCTTACAGTGTGTTAAGCAATAGCCTTCATACTTTTGTATATTTATACAAAGTCAGCTTATTGCCCCCATAATCTGGCTCCTCATTTTACCTACCTTAGAAATTTTTAATTTTTTTTTACTACCAGTTCTGTGGGTGTGGCTTGGTGGGCGTGGCTGGGCATGTCAGGGGAAGGATACTATAAAATGTCCATTCCCACCTCACTCCAGGGGAAGGATACTGCAAAATCCCCATTTCCTCCCAATCAGCTGGGACATGGGTGGCAGAGAATAGATGGGAGTGGGGCCAGTCAGAATTTTTACTACCGGTTCTCCGAACTACTCCAAATTTCCACTACCGGTTCTCCAGAACTGGTCAGAACCTGCTGAAACCCACCTCTGTTACAACCTGGATTCAAAGTTCTGAGGCTGTCACTTACTTTGTGGTCATGCAATTGCATTTTGAGTGTTTGATAACCAATCCACATTTATGACTGTTTGCAGTGTCTCATAGTCACGTGACTGCGATTTATGATGTTTGCAGAGAATGAGTTCACTTAATGACCACAGCATTTGCTTAATGACCACAACATTTGGTTAATGACCATTGCAAAAAATGTCATAAAACGAGGTCATTTGTATGGGTGCCTCTACTTACAACCATCATGACAGAGGATAGAAATTTGTGCTCCATTACCGTTGTAAGTCAAGGACCATCTCCATTTTACCCTTGATCAAACAAATCTATTTTGTATTTTTTTCTTGTAACCAATCTTCTAATAGATGTTTGTTTGGACAGAATTAAGTTGAAATTGAAGTCTTGCTGTATAACTTAATGTCACGTCATCTTGATAGAATGCATAGGTATATCTCTTGAAACATTTCCAACAAATGAAAGCAATAGCCAAAAGATAGCCTGTCTTTTTTTCCTCCTCTTTTCCCTTTCTCTATGTTCTTAACTCATTAATCCCATTTGACACATACTGCAATCTATACTCTTTAACAAGTGCATTTGACTCTTTTGTTTAGAAACATCTCCCAATTATTTCACTTGGAAGGCCCAAATAGTCCTCTTTCCCATGAAGACATATGCTATTTATTTATTTATTTATTTATGTTTGTTTGTTTATTTATTTATTTATTTATTCAATGCGTTTAATTAGTTTGGAAATATTTTAAAATAAGCAAAATCTGGATTCAGCCAAACTCTTTGTCCATTTAAAATTTTCATAGTCCAAACTCTTAGCAAGTTTTCTTTTCTTTACTGTAGATTATTTTAAAATTCTTGTGCTTATTTACTTCCATTTCCATTCTTGCCCCTATAGATTGTAGGAACACTTTCCAAGCAGTCTAATTGCTTTGCTGCTCCGAAGATCTCTGTAACTTTTACATACTTATAATGCAAATGTGGTTTAGAAAGTGGAGTTTAGGTGTCCATTACAGGTCCCTGAGGGTATGAGCACCATCTCTCTTCCTTGGTTTTTGGCAGTTTTACTTTCAAGTTACCTGCAGAGTTCCCTACAGTTTCCTTGCAGGGAGGTGCCTTCCAAAGCACATATGCACAATCTCTTCAGTTTCTCCTTATCCAGAGAAGCCCTGCCGGTCTGCACTCATTGTTTGGTTATGGTTCTTCATTCAGCTTCGTTCCTGTTCTTCACAGATGCATTAGTCAGCCATTTTCTCCTCTTGGAATCCTCACTTGCCATGGTTAAGAATTTTATTTCTCTGGCCTTTGGCTGTAATAATAAAAGTTAATTTGATTTTAAAATAAGTTACAGGCGTAACTTTCAGAGGATGGGGGAATGAAGCTCACCACATCTGTTCAGATTAAACTTGAGTTATTCTATTTTGAGGACTTGGATGGCGCTAATAAAAGTGCCTCAAATTCCCTGTTACAATTGGAAAAGGTTAGTCTTCCTTTTTTCAAAAAATGCCCAAGGCAATATAAATAATTTACATTCTCTCCTTTCTTCCCTTTGTAATATATATATATATATATATATATATATATATATATATATATATATAATTCCTCCTCCTTCTCCTCCTTCTCCTCCTCCTCCTCTTCCCAAACTTCCTTTTTTTTTTTACTTTGGTTAAAGCTTTGTTCTTCTTTTCACTATTGTTTCCTTCTCTTCCCAATATTGCAGCAATATTTAAGACAGTTGCTTCTTACACTGTTGCATAAATATTTAAATTTCCCCATTCCTGGGCTTGTAGTTCTCAGCTTAATTTTCCAACTGAAGAAGCAGAGAAGGATTGTCATTTTCTAGGAATGCAAAATATCTCTACTCTGCAAGGTTGCGTTTGCTTTATTAGTTCACAGTGCTTTTTAGGGGACATGTTTTAAATGACTTTTTGGCAACTGCCTCCAGAGGCAAAAGACAGAAGGATATTAGTAGAAACAGAAGAGCTGGAATCAGAAGAGAAGAGGCCCCCCCTCCACTATCTCTAAACAATAGATATATATTATTCATTGGAGTCAGATTGGGACAAAAGGTCTCAGTGAAGTTACAGAAATGCTCAGACAAGATGGAAATTATATACAGTACCTCTGGAATCTCAATTCTGAAATTATGAACAGTGTTATACAGAAGGGATAATGAATATTCTCTTACCTTTTTTGAAATTCTAACAGGGAGAGCTTTTGAGATAGCCTGGAGAAAACTTTTAGGGTTGCTGTCAGTGTGAGGAGACTTATTTTTCACACTCATGAAATTCATCTGGGACAAAAATACGTTTAAAAAATGGCTAAGAGTGGAACTTTAAAACCAAGACCTTCCGAGGTAGAAGAGATTCCAGGGCCCAAATGAAGCCTCTTCCTCTAGAACTTCCAGTATCCCTTACGAAAAATTAATTATTCCATGATTCTATTGTTCCACTAGAAGTCCTGAGTATGGTAATCTCAGTCCAATCCTTCACAGGGTCAATCCTGCTACTGAAGAAAGTAAGGTGATAACCTCCGGAAGAAGATTGTGGAAAATGCAGAAGAACTGAAGAAGTTTCTTTGACGAGAAACTAAACATTTTCAATGAAAAAAAACCAAGAAAGTCCAGTTGTCTTTTGAAAAAAAGCACCTTTGGGACAACCATGACCTGGATGATTGAGAATCTCCATTGACATTGTGGAAGATGGCTGGATGAAAGAACTACATGCCAGATGACCTGTCCTACAGCCAATACATCTAGCTTGTTGGCTTCAACTGTGGTGGAAGATATTGTCTTATTGGTGTCAAAGAAAGCTGCCTTCTGTGTTTGGCATCAGATATAGAGGTGGTATTCAGCCAGTTTGGACAGTTCAGGTGAACTGGTAGTGCAGAAATGTGGGCAGGCTCGGCCACCCACCCGGGCACAATCCCATCCTATATTGCTATATGTTTTTGATGCTGCACGCATGTGCGGATGGTGTGTGCAAGCAAATTGCCATGTTTTGTGATGCTGCATGCATGCACAGATGGCACTCACATTTCCATGCTGGGCGAACTGGTTGCCACAGTATGTGAAGTCCACCTCTGATCAGGTAGCTCTTCAGTGTACACGAGACTTCTTTATTGTCTGCAAAAAACCCGCCTGAGTTGAATATCAGAATCAAACTCTTGGGTCTCTACATATTATTATTTAGACATAACCTGTCACCCTCCGCCTTTACTGCTTTGGCTGCCATAGTAACAGGAGGGGGGAGAGCTAGGGACCATGGGGGAAAGCGAGCTGGAGGAAAGAAATGAAACTCGAGGAGAAATGAAACTGAATCTTTGAAGTTGGTGTTGGGTCAACTGTTGTGGCATTCCTGATTGATGACACTGCCAGACGCTGTCAGACATGCTTCCACCTGACCCCTGAGAGACCTTTGGATTGGATGATTTACGATGGACAGTGGGAGAGGATGCTTTCTATATGCACTTTTCGCGCCTATTGCCTTTAGTTTCAGCTTTCCTTGGTTGAGTTCACTTCATTTTCTAGTAAAAGTACCTTTCTCTATAAACAATGGAGTCTGGGTCATTCTTTCCTGGACTTTGAAGGAAGCACATATGACATTAAACTGAAACTCAAACTCCAGCCATCCCAGATAAACACTGAGGGGGCTGAAACCAAATTATGTCTGACCAGGAGGATGAAGAAGAATAGATGGGAGCATTTGGCTCTACCATGACCTCACTTCAAGCAAAGAAGGAGATGGCAGAATAGATGGAAAAAGTTCGGCTGAGAGAGGAGCCTGAGGAAGCTAGGTGGTCGAGAGGAGTTGGAAGGTTGCCGGACCTGGGGAGGACCTTCCCAGGAGTAACCAGCTTCAGACCCCGTAAGGGAGAGGCAGCGTGGCTGCAAGAGCAAAAGGAAAGCCTCATGATGGAGCAAACTTTACAACTCCTCCATGATGTTGAAGAGAGCTGGAAAAGCCGTGAGTCTTATGGGTTTCCTGTGGGGAAGGGAGGAGACTACCCCAGGAGGGATCCAGAAGAGGCAGCCTGTGGGGGAGAAGAAGAGGAAGGTGGGGAAGAAACATCTCAGGCTTCTGGAGCTCAAGTGAGGGATGCAGCAGCCCAGGGACCCCCAGCCTTGTAGGCCCCACCCCGCAGGCATAAAAAACCAAAAATTCCCCCCAACTGGAAAATGAGAATCCAAAGACCTTGGGGCTTTTCTTGACCCAAGTATGGAACCACATGCAGGACTGCGGGGAGGACTACTCATCAGATGCAGCATGAGTGAGATGCGTCACTAACGTCTTAGAGGGAGTAGCAGCTGAATGGATAGTAGTCCTCCACAATAATAACTCCCCCTGGCTGAGAAATTACAACCAGTTTATGGGGGCCCTGAGGAGGTGGTTGGAAGACCACCTAGCTGAGTGGAAGGTGAGACTCAGAATGAAGGGTATCGAGCAGGGCCGGAGATCAGTGGCAGAATACACCCAAGAGTTTCGCGAGCTGGCACCCGACATGACAGGGTGGTCAGAAGCAGCCCTACTGGAGAGTTTCAAGGATGGACTGAATGAAGAAATATACAAAGACTGTAGAGCCCGGGGGGTTCCCGATGACTTGCAGAGTTGGTACGTAGTAGCTGAGGATGTGGAGATCGAGCTGGCCCGAAGCCGACTCCGAGGAGGCCGTGCATGAGACCCGTCATCTTCCTTCTACTACAAAGGAGCGCCAAAGACGGCCGGGGGAAGAGCAGAATTCAAACCCAAATCGAAGCCCTTCACATGCTTCAAATGTGGAAAGGAAGGCCATTGAGCCGCTGAATGCTTCTCCAAGCCAGTGCCAAAATCTACCGGCTCGGAACCCAAGAAGGCTGACAAAGCACCCGCAAAAGCTCGTGCAACTGCCCTGAAAGGAGAAGTCGTTGAGTTCGCTCCCCGAAACCAGGGTGAGTTGGGAACTCCGACCACCGGAGAGGACAGCGGGATGGACTCTGACTCCGACTCCAATGATCTGGTGAGTCATACAGAGGTCCCTATACTCATCCTCATAGAAATAAGGGTGCCATCCACAGGGACACATGTGCAGATATTAGCCCTATTAGACTCTGGGTGCACCAAGTGCATAATCAGCCCGAAGGTGGTGGAGAAAATGGGCCTGAGGCTAAAAACGTTAAAAGGACCCATTGCGTTCTGTCAGTTGGATGGATCGTTTGCAGGAGAGGGCCCAGCCAGCTTTATGACTGAACCCATTGAAATGCAGTTGGGGGATCACATAGAGACTCTCAGATTTATTGTGGCCCCTGGCATGGAATGACCCCTCATACTTGGACTGCCCTGGCTCCGCAGATGGAACCCACGGGTGAACTGGAAGACGGGGGTCTTGCGTATTCGCACCAGAAAAGCGAGACTACAGAGGGAAGAAGCCCCCTTGGAGGACGGAATAAAACCCGAAAGGGCGGAAGTGGCAATAGGCCACATTGAAGGGGAGGAGAAGATTCCAAATGAGTATTGGGATCTCCGTGAATTTTTTAGTGAAAGGGCCTCAGATGTGCTACCTTCCCACAGAGCTACAGAGTGAAGCTCCCTAAGCCAAAAATCTACCCCATGACCCCTTGAGAACTGGGGGAATTGTGAAACTTCATTGATAAAAACCTAGAGCGGAGGTTTATCCAACCAGCCAGACCAAGGGTGGCACCGCCGGTATTGTTCCGGGAAAAGAAAGATGGCTCCTTCCGTTTGGTAGTTGATTATAGGAACCTCAATGCCATTTGTGTGGAAAACGTTTAGCCCCTGCCACTCATGAAAGACATGCTAGTGCACTTAGGAAAGGGAAAAGTCTTCACCAAACTTGACTTACGAGAGGCATACTACAGAGTGAGAATTAAAGAGGGGGATGAATGGAAAACAGCATTTAATTGCCCACTGGGATGCTTCCAATTTAGAGTGCTCCCTTTTGGATTCATGCAATTGATTAACGAAGTATTGCATGAGCACCTGTACAAGAGGGTGCTGGTCTGCTTGGATGACATTCTTATCTACTCCGAGAACATGGACGACCATGTGAAATTGGTGCGAACTATCCTGAAAAAACTCAGGGCTGCTGAACTATATGCCAAACTTTCTAAGTGCGAGTTCCACCAAAGCAAAATTGACTATCTTGGGTATCGCATATCGCATGAGGGAATAGAGATGGACCCTGGAAAGGTTCGGGCTGTATTGGAATGGGCCGCGCCACACACCCGCAAACAACTACAGAGTTTCCTGGGATTTGCTAACTTCTATAGACAGTTTATACCCTCATTTGCCAAAATCACGCTGCCAATAACAAATCTTCTGAAAACAAAAGGTGAAGTAAAACCAAAGCCCTCACGGCCCCTTGAATGGACTATGGACTGTCAGGCGGCATTCAAAAAGTTGAAACAGTTGTTTGCTGCTAAACCAGTCCTCAAACATCCGAACATGGAAGAACCTTTTGTAGTACAGGCTGACGCAAGTGACGTGGCCGTGGGAGCAGTACTTCTACAAAATAACACAGAAAGGAAATTACAACCCTGTACTTACACGTCCCGTAAATTGTCAGAAACGGAAAGAAGATGGGCCATATGGGAAAAGGAAGCTTTTGCAGTGCGATGGGCATTGTTAACGTGGAGACAATTCCTGGAAGGAGCGAAGCATCCTTTTGAGGTTTGGACTGACCATAAAAACCAGAGGCATTGAAAATACCGTGTAAGTTGTCACCAAAACAAGTTCGTTGGGCCCAGCACTTCAACCGGTTTAATTTCACTCTACGCTACCTTCCTGGTGGAAAGAACTTCATGCCGGATGCACTTTCCAGATTGCCTCAATACAACAGCACCAAGGAGGAAGTGGTTCGATCCAACATCCCTTTGACACCGCTAGCAGCACCAGTGACTACCAGGGCACAGACAAAGATCGATCCAGGCCTCTCGGGCGATTTACTTCAGAAACTACAAGAAGCCCTGAAAACTGACGAGTGGTTTCAAAACCACTCGAATGAATGTACCCTTTATAATGGACTAGCTTGGATTGGGGCCAAGCTGTATGTTCCTGCCAGTTTAAAAGTAACAGTGTTGCAGTACACTCATGACGTCAAGGCGGCGGGGCACTTTGGATTTGTTAAAACTTTACATCTTGTTAAAAGACAATTTTGATGGCCTGCACTCAAAAAGGACATAGAGGCATATGTATCTAGCTGTCCAGTGTGTGCCTCAGCTAAGAGATCTCCGGGAAAGCTACCTGGTTTACTTCAGAGTGTGGCAAGGCTGAATGCCCCTTGGAAAGAGATATCCATGGATTTTATTGTTGACCTACCAGACAGTGAGGGGTGCACGGTTATTTGGGCAGTAACAGATTTGTTTTCCAAACAAGTGCATTTCATCCCCTGTTCTAAAATCCCTTCAGCTAAAACCCTTGCAAAATTGTTTATTCGTCATGTTTACCGATTACATGCAGCTCCAAAATGCATAATCTCAGACAGGGGTGTGCAATTTACTTCCAACTTTTGGAAGGAGTTTTTAAAGTTGATAGCTCCACCCAGGGGTTAAGCTCCACCCACCACCCTCAGACAAATGGGGCTTGTGAGAGAACCAATGCCGTGTTAGAACAGCATCTGAGATGTTACGTAAACTACCAGCAAGACAACTGGGTGGACCTATTGCCATTTGTGGAGGTGGCATATAATAACTCCATACATAGCAGCACCGGGTTCACTCCGTTTAAGGTAGCATCTGGCCAAGAGTTTGTACCAATCCCCAACCTACCACAGGATGACCCACAGAACCCCTCTTTGATTGAATGGATTGAACAGCTACAGGGTACTTGGGAAGTAACTCGAAAAGCTTTAGATGATGCACACCGAGCACATAAAACCCAAGCTGACAGAAAACAGTGCCCGGCACACGTATACAAAGTAGGTGATAGGGTTTACCTTTCCACCAGATATCTACAGACTTCCCAGAAATCAAAAAAGCTCAGATCCAAGTATGTGGGTCCTTTCCCAATCACTAGGCTATTAACCCAGTTACAGTTGAATTGGAATTGCCAAAAACTTTGAGACGAATCCACCCTGTGTTTCATGTTAGCTTGCTGAAACCAGAACACTCGTCCCCTTTGTGTCCGGACCAGGATTCTCCTCCGGTCCTCATTCTGATAGAAGGGGAACAACATTTTGAAGTTAAAGAAATTTTGGACTCTAGAAAGCACCACAGTAAAGTGCAATACCTGGTGGCCTGGAAACATTTCCCATTATCTCAAGCTGAATGGGTGAATAAAAGTGATGTTTGGGCACCAAAGAAAGTGCAGTTGTTTCATACCAAATATCCTGATAAACCCTGATTTCTGTGTTGTGTTGTTTTCTCTTTCCCTGCTTAGGACTAACGTCTCTTCTGCAGAGGGGCCGAATGTCAGCCTCCGCCTTTACTGCTTTGGCTGTCATAGTAATGGGAGGGGGGAGAGCTAGGGACCATGGGGGGGAAGCGAGCTGGAGGAGAGAAACAAAACTCGAGGAGAAACGAAACTGAATCTTTGAAGTTGGTGTCGGGTCAACTGTCGTGGCATTCCTGATTGATGACGCTGCCAGACGTGCTTCCACCTGACCCCTGAGAGACCTTTGGATTGGATGATTTACGATGGACAGTGGGAGGGGATGCTTTCTATATGCACTTTTCGTGCCTATTGCCTTTAGTTTCAGCTTTCCTTGATTGCATTCACTTCATTTTCTAGTAAAAGTACTTTTCTCTATAAATAATGGAGTCTGGGTCATTCTTTCCTGGACTTTGAAGGAAGCACACCTGACATAACCAGGGGTGAAATCCAACAGATTCTGACAAGTTCTGGAGAACTGGTAGTGGAAATTTTGAGTAGTTCGGAGAGCCGGCAAATACCACCTCTGGCTGGCCCCCAAGTGGGATGGGAATGGAGATTTTGCAATATCCTTCCCCCAGGAGGGGAGGGAATGGAGATTTTGTAGTATCCTTCCCCTCAGAGTGGGGTGGGAATGGAGATTTTGCAATATCCTTCCCCTGCCATGCCCACCAAGCGTGAAACGGTAGGGAAAAATTTTGGATTTCATCCTGGACATAACTGAATGTGAAGCTGAGTTTTGAAAAGAAAAGAATCTACAGCTGAGCCTGATGTTTGGCAGACATAGGGGAGAGATGGGGATGGGGAATGGATTTAAGATTTTCAAAAAAACTCCAAAAAGATTCTGGTTTCCTAACTCATTGAAGCTTATTCTGTCGGCTGTTGTGTATGTTACTTTTAAAAGTTTAGCACTTTTCTGAACAAGTTCTAACTTCCTGTTTAAAATTAGCCCGACAAATATGCTGTGTTTATATAATGCAAGACAAATACACGACATGTACTAGATTTGTGGTTTAGCCCAAATATAATATCAGAATTTTTAGGTAAAACCCAAAGAGAAGGTTATTCTGCTTGAAATGGAGCTCCACTATATCAGTATATGTTACCTTTCTAGGTAGTCCGGACAAGAAACATAACCAGGAACATTAACATCATCTTTATTGTAAGGTTACATTAAACAGAGTCTTGCCAGACTAAACGTATTTCTTCCTCTTCTCTTTTTAGTCTCCATAAAACTAGGGAAGATCTCTTCTGAAATGCTTCCCATGCTTTTCACCCACCTGTAGACGGAACTGCCTCTCATTAGACTGTTGCCTAAGCTGCAGGTGTTGTGCTCTTGTCTCCCAAGGTCATTTTTACATACCATCATAGTGAAGTGGAAAAACCCACTTTCCCAAATGCAGGAGACAAGACCACAAAAGTTGGAGAACACAGGCTTATTTGCTAGCAAAGGTTTGGAGCATTCACATGTCAGATTCCAAACCCCGGGCTACTCCCAAGGTGTACCTTTTATACCTTATGCAGTTCTAGCCACGCCAGAGGCGTTACGCTTCTGACTCTATTTCCATATATGGATACTATCTTAAACAGTCTGTTACTTTCCGTGAACACTTCTGCTAATATGTTTCTTAATATAAGTTCGTTACAGGGATGATATAGAACATAGGTCATTAAGCTCATCGGTACATTTAACAAGTTCCTTATTTTTGTTCCTTGTACTTTCTTGAGGTTTGCAACATAACTTCTGCTCCAATGTTAGTACCTCAGAAAACAATACAATACTGTGCATGATACAATACTTAGATCAATATAGGTATAGTATAAAACCCTTCTGTTTCAATAGTACGATGAGGCTCTGGTGGCGCAGTGGTTAGAATGCAGTACTGCAGGCTATGTCTGCTGACGTTCAGCTGCCTGCAATTCGGCAGTTCGAATCTCACCAGGCTCAAGGTTGACTCAGCCTTCCATCCTTCTGAGGTTGGTAAAATGAGGACCCAGATTGTTGGGGGAAATATGCTGACTCTGTAAACCGCTTAGAGAGGGCTGTAAAGCACTGTGAAGCAGTATATAAGTCTGTGCTATTGCTATGATCATTCAGCCATCTCAGAATGATTTCCAGATTCACTGGCAACAGTCCAAGATAGCCCCGCCTGGTGAAAATAATATTCTGAGGGTCTCTCTGATCCTGTTATAAAAAAGGTTTATGGAATAGTTATGGTATGCAAATTTCTGAGTAGGAGAAGATATGGCAGAACTTGGGGCTGGAGTGAAAAAGGGGATCAGCCTGGAATCCCTACATAGCCACAAAAGAACTAAATCCAATCTGCCCCTCTTGAGAGATGTTGACACTCATCTAACTCTATACAGTGCTGATCATTAGTTGAAAATATTTTTGTGCATTAGGCTTTTAGCAATAAATCAATTTAACTGAACTTTCATACGTGGACCTGGTCTTTGGCACCTAATAGTCTGCTTATTTAAAGAATTTTTCTTCTAGTTCTGAATTGGAGTTAATTGTGCAAGTCAACAAGAAAACGAAAAAAATCATACCATTAGCACTGCACACAAAGCAAAAGAAATTAGATTGCACAATCATTTAAAACAAAAAAAGAAATATAACATTAGAAAAAGGTATATTGTTCAAAGACTAGGGCACATGCTCCATAACCAACTCTGATGATGTGATGGCCTCAAGTAACATCCATCATGGAATTTGCATGATGATGTCATAATGGATGAGTCATCATTTGCTCCCTTTGTCTCCCCTGAAGAGACATCCATGGTGTCACATCTGAACACTGTCCCTGAGAAGATACCATCCCAGGTTCCAGGGAAGAAATTACATGTATAATGCACCAAATGGTTTGCACAAAGTCAGACCACCCTGGATGTTCTGTTTATGCAACTCTCCAAAATCTTCTAAATCTCTTGGAAAGAAGCTGGGCTGTTGCCTGCTTTATGCATTCAATCTTTGTAGTGGAGTTCCGGCTGACAGGCAACTAAGCCTGAAGATGCCATTTTTAACGATAGTGACAATTCAATGTTCTCAGTGGACTGTCAGCATTGTCCATCATGCCATGGCTAATGTGTCTGCAGTCATATGATTATCTGCAAGTCAGGAAGAATTGCAGCTCCCTAAATACTTTTAAGTATAGGGCTGTGCAGAGAAATGTAGAAGGAGTTTCCACGTTTATATTTCACTATCTCAGGGATAGTTTTAGACATTTTAGGCTCAAACTGTTCTCTCCTCCTTTATAGTTTTGTGTTTTTGGCAGCTTCCCACAGTTAAATTGCCTATTTTAGGTGTGATGCTTTGTCTTGGGAAATGACTAATTGAATGGGAAGCATTCCAGGCAGTTAAGAAATGGCATCTGCTAGAGGAACCTGATTCAGATATCAGAAAAACCTTTACAGGATTGGTCAAATTGTCAGCTTTCCAGTTTGGTTTACAATAGATTTTTGACCATCCTCTGTTACAATTATTAGATTTGTTGTTTGACTTCTATTTTTTCTACTGATTAGAAAAATCTCCCCTCTTCCTTCTCTCCTCTCTCTTCCTCCCTCTCTCCCTCTCCCCAGCTCTTCTCTTCATATTTATCCCTGCTTGTGATGATGATCATGTGGAATAGAAAACATTGCAGACACCACTGGCACACAAACAGTGGTGGGATTCAGCCAGTTCTCACCACTCCGCCCAAACCAGTTGTTAAATTGCTGGCTGGCCCCTCCCCTCTCACCCCTTCCAGAAGTCTCCATGTGCCCCGTTTTGGCTTCCAGGTAAGTGCAGGGAGGCTTACTAGGCCCAAAACAAGGCACGGGAGGGTGGGGGGAGGGTGGCACGGCCCCACCCACGGCCCATTTTTGCTCCCAGGAAGCTGCAGGGAGGCCTACTAGGCCCAAAACTGAGCAGGGGGTGTGGTGTGGCCACCTTGTGGCCCGTTTTTGCTTCCAGGAGGCTGCAGGGAGGCCTAGTAGGCCCAAAACGGGGCATGTGGAGTACAGCATGGCCCCCCGTGGCCCGTTTCTGCTCCCAGGGGGGTGCAGGAGGCTGTCACACCCCCTGGACATGCCCACCATAGCCACTCCCACCCACCCGGTCATTAGGGCAGAGAACTGGTTGTTAAATTATTTGAATCCCACCACTGCACACAAGGATCTCTGTCAAAGATAACATGATGGAAGCAAGTTTAGCTAAATACTGAGAATGGATTAAAAGTGCTGAAAGTTATCTCTACAGATAAATTACAGCTTTCTCTCAATTCCTCAAAGCCCCTTCAAAAGTCTCAGCTGTGATTTCTATTGTGACAAAATACACAGGTGCAGCGGAGGGTTGTATACCCTTAACTGAGAAATGGTATACTCATTTGGTATGGTCATCCTCTTCTTCTAAGGACACAGCTTTGGATGGAATGGGCATGGAACAGTGATGGGAAAAGAGGACACTTATAAAGGAAAATATTTGTAGCTAAGGGTTGAAATGAGGGGTCCTTGGCACTTTCTGAGCTTGCTTGTTTTCTTGCAAACATTTCATTACCCTAACTAGGTAACATAATGAGTGCTAGTAAGGAGTGCTGTTTGCTGTCAGTTTATATTCTGGTGACTTGCCTGTCTCTCTGTGTGTGAAGGTGGTCTTAGAGATTCTTTGGTTGAGCTCTTTACTGAAGCTCTTTGACAGTTTCTTGATTGGGGTATTGTTTACTTGATAGTTGTTCTGAAGTTAACCTTTGAGTTAATCTATGCTGATCTGGGTGCTGATTCCTGGTGGAGAGGTGCTGAAGTCTTTTTGTTCTTGTTTGGGCTGGTTGATTGTCTCTTTTGCATAGTTTATGGATGTTGTTAATGTCTATGTGTCTATCGATGGCTGATTTGTCAGAGTGCCAGGCTTCTAGAAATTCCCTGGCATTTTTGGACTTGGTCTGATTGTCATATTTTCCCAATTGAAACTATGATTAAATACCGTATTTTTTGGAGTATAAGACGCACCAGAGTATAAGACACACCTTAGTTTTTGGATAGGAAAATAAGAAAAAAGCTAATTGGCAGTTGGATCGGCCACCCGGAATACTCCCAGACGTGAATTTTAGCAACAGGTTCCTTGGTTGTAAACTCTGTGCCTTGCTTTTTTTTTCTTTTTTGCTTTGTTTTCTGCCTCTGAAACTTCTGAAACTCCATTTCAGAAAAAACTTTTTTTTCTGCCTCTGAAAGCCTCCAAAACAGAGCTTCAGAAAAAAAGCCTCTGAAGCTCTGTTTGGGTGCCTCTTTTCTGAAGCTTCATTTCTGATGCTTTTTTTCAGCCTCTGAAACCTCCGTTTGAGAAGGTGGGCGGGGCTACATTCGGAGACTAAGACGCACCTAGATTTCCACTCTCTTTTTGGGGGGAAAAAGGCGCGTCTTATACTCTGAAAAATACGGTATGTTGTGAAATTATTTTTGTCATGTCATCTGCCTGCCAGTTGGTGTTCATGAATGCAAGAGTTCTGCCACTCTTCTGCCTGTTTGTCCTACATAATGGTTGTTGCAGTTCTTACATTGTATGCTGTAGATGACTCCTATTTTTTCTTCTGGGGTTGCTGGGTCTTTTGGTTTGCTTAGGATGTTTGGAAGGGCTTTAGTTGGATTGTATGAAACTCAAATATTTTGGCCACCTAATGAGAAGGAAGGACTCACTGGAGAAGAGCCTAATGCTGGGAACGATTTAGGGCAAAAGAAGAAAGGGACGACAGAGAACGAGGTAGATGGACGGAATCACTGAAGCAGTAGGCATGCGCTTAAATGGACTCCAGAGGATGATATAGGACAGGAAGGCCTGGAGGAATGTTGTTCATGGGGTCGTGATGGGTTGGACGTGACTTTGCAACTAACAACAACAGTTGGATTGTGTGCTACGCTGATTCTATGTGGTTGTAGTAGTCTGTTGGTGGTTTCTGAGATATTCTTGATGTGTGGCAATGTAATTCTTTTTAGGGTTTGTGTTGGTTGTGCTGTATTGGGTTGAGTGGTCAGGACTTTTTGATAAAGTTGTGTGGGTATCCATTTTGTTGGAATGTGTTGTATGTTTGGGCTCATTTAAGTAAAGTCCTTACACAGCTTCTCTTGTGGGAGGTTGGGTTGTTGCTTTGGTAGTGGAACACCTGATTAGTATGGGTGGTTTTTCTGTAGACTTGTGTTTCTAGTTTGCCATTGTGGTCTCTGCTGATCAGGATGCCCAGGAAGGTTGAAAACAACAACTTGCTACCCTTCCTGGAGTAGTTAGTTAGGGTAATGAAATATCTGCAAGAAAACAGGCAAGCTCAGAGAGCACCAAGGATCCCTCAAGAGGATACTTGTCTAGCTAATCACATCAGCCAGGTTAACCCTGACGATCAATAGGGTTATAGTTACTATTAAGGTAAAGGTTCCCCTTTCATATGAGTGCTAGTCGTTCCCGACTCTAGGGGGCGGTGCTCATCTCCGTTGCAAAGCCGAAGAGCCAACACTGTCCGAAGATGTCTCCGTGGTCTTCAATCTTCAATAAAATTATTGCAAAGAAAGACTTCCTTCAAAATCTTACATTTTGAACTGACACATTTTATTTTGCCCCCAACTTACATATGGATAATAATCTTCTCCCTGAGAAGATCTTCTCACTGATGCGACATACATAGTGGTAAGTCTGGTACCATGGTATTGTTAGAAGAATTATCCTTCTGGGTTCAGCTTGGAAAGATGGTTTAATGGTGGATAGGATCACATGGTTTGAATTCCTGAACAGAAAAGGGGCCGAGATGCTGCGAGTCCCCGGGTTTTATGCCCTCTCTGGTTTTGAACTTCCTGGGGCCCAGAAAGAGTATCCTGATTGGTTGTCAGACTCCCAGGGGGTGGGGGTCTTAGCTAGCCTTGCTGGTGATGTAATCTTCCCAGATGCCATGTGGTGAGTTTCTGTTGCTAGATGGGTCCTATTGTGTTGCAGATGATGGTCCATTGACACAGATGGGAGGGAATTGAGTTTCTGCCTCTGGCCCATTGACAAAGGGGGGGGGGCAAGAAGGTGGGAGCTGCTCCATCTTTAAAACATGCTTTTCCATGTCATCCAGGGAAACATAATATTCTGCCTTTTTAATATTTCCTAAAATATTTCATTCTTCTAGGAAAGGGATGGGTGCTAACTTCCTACAGTATATCATAGTAAAGATGTACTCCTTTTGCTTTATGTACTTTTGGCAATATTACTTAAATCCTTGTTTTTAATAACAAAGATATTACTGTAAGAAAGACAGAGTATAGAATGTTGTTATGTATATATTGCTTATGTTTTTATAGACACTTTCATTCTGATTTCATTTCATGAATACATATCCAATTCAGTTTAAAATTGTAGTAAATCAGAGCCCCTAGTCTGGGGAATTTGAAATTATCTCGTACTTTGATGCAAATGAAAAAGGAAACAGACAGATGGTCTAGAAATCAAAGAGCGTTTAAGGTAAGTTGTAGCAATGATTATGTAATTATACGATTATGATGAATTCTGAAGTTCATTTATATTTCAAGAAGGCTCCTTATTTTTATTTCTCTATACTATTTTAAGCAAATTCATATGCTGTTGAATTCTTCTGATGAGACATCCCACAAAGATTTCACTTCATCAATCATGATTTCCTGTTTGGAAAATAAAAGAGAGAGGGAGAGGGAGAGGGAGAGAGAGAGAGAGAGAGAGAATGAGAGAGAGAGTTTGTGTGTGCTTGTTTTAGAAAGAGGTGCCTTGACTCATAGCTGGAGCTCAGTCATTATTTGTTGGAAGGAAAATCCATCTGGTTCAGTTCCAAGCTGGGAGAAAAACATTGGAAACAACATGGAGGCTGATTGGAAAGTTGGTTTATTGAACAGAACCACAAAGACAGTCCTGGGTTAGGTGAACAACTGGTTGAATGAGTGGATGGATCTTTATAGGTTTCTGTGACTTTGAAGTTTGACCTATTCTGGTAGTGGTGCAATGAAGGGACTTGTGTTCTGAAAGGGTGTTGGGAAATTCCTATTGTGGCTAATGACTTTCGTCCTGTGTTGGATTTTGGGTGAGGGGCTGGTTTCTAATCCTACCATTCTGCCTTTGTTAGCTGGAGTTTTGAAATATCCTGTCTTGAATGGATTTCTGCCTGCAGCATTTGCTTTGCTTATGGATAGTGCTATCTAGATAGTTTTCTTCCTCTTTCAATAAGCTTTTTGTCTCTTAAGTACTGGCATCTGCTGTGAGCTGTTTAGAAAGATTTAGGGGCTGCTTCCTGCTTCTAAAAACATGTTTCCCCATTTCTCTTTTAGGGAAATATAATATTCTGCCTTTTTAAATATTTCCCAAAATATTTCATTCTTCTGGGGTGGGGGTGAGGGCTTCCCACAATATAGAAGGTGATCAGATTTCTGGTTGAAGGTATTCCAATGCACAGGTGTAGCAACAACTACTAAACAATACTGTTCTCTTCCTAAAAATGGTGTACCATTAGCGTTCCTTCCGGATTATACAAGTTGGGCAGTCAAAACTGGTTGGAAGAGACAATTTTGCAAATACTTCAGTGCCAAGTCATGTAGAACATTAAGGTTAAGATCAGCATTTTGAATTGTGCTCGGAAGTACATGGTATCCCTGACAATGAGATCTGCCTTTGAAATTAATAATAATCCATAAACAGTTTGAGCAAACAAAGAGAGAGCCAAAAAGCTGGAGCAGAGAATCAACCAAAACTGAGCATATAGTATTGAATAGAAATGAAAGTAACTCACCCACATTAATAAATAAACTTAAATAAATAAATAAAAGTGATAATAGGCATCTTGGGTGTAATCCCCCCAAAACTGGAGCACCACTTGAACTCTATTGGCATTGACAAAAACACCATCAGTCAATTGCAAAAGGCAGCTTTACTTCAAACAGCTTACATTACATCCTGTACAATACTTTTAACAACATCAGACAACATCTGCCTATTCCAGATCCTTGCAAAAGACTTAATGGTTGGGTAAAAATGCCACAACCAAACTGCACATCTGGTTGTGCAGTGAACCATAATAAAGAACAAAAATTGCCTTCTGATTCCTATTTTCTCAGATTATTCTAGACTTTATTGGTAGGGGTAGGGTCCATAACTCTGAATCCATAGCTTAATTTTCTTCAAGTACCCACTTTCTATGGCAGCCTTTAATCCAAACTTTTGGAGATGAAAGTGTTTTAACTTCTTCTCTCCTTAAACCCATCCCTACCCCTCACTGGGGAAGAGTATACTGTGCCTTAAAGATATTTAAAGGCCACTTAAAAAGATGGAAAGATTCAATGTTACCCTCAATGGAGGAATGGCTGGTGAAATCTCAGATATTGCTGAAAAGAATAAATTAACCTTTTCACTTCTTTGATTAGAGAAAAGATACTATCTACACATAATGATGCCTGGAAAGCTCTTATGGATTCTTTTGCCTAAAAATGAGGGGGGGGGGAATGGACTTGTGATTTAAGGCTTTGATGATCAGACAGATTAAAACACAAATATTAAGATGTATCCAGCTTTGTAAGATGTTACAATTTAATTGTACTTATAATTGCTGTGAAGTACATCTTAGTGTTTTTCATCTTAGTATTTCTTTCTTTTCTTGCACTTTTTAATTTTCTCTTTGCTTTGTTTTCTCTTTTCTTCCTTTTTTTATATTAGATTGTATTAGTTTTTAATCTTCTTTTTAAAAATTTAATAAAAATGTATGAATATTTAAAGTCCACTTAAAACATACGGGTCACTGAAGCCATTATAGGACTTCAAAATCTGCAATAATTATGCTACTGCAAGCATATACAACATCCTCTGTATAGTTTAATAAATACCTTGTTTTGCTTTTTTTTTGATATTGATTTGGACAATATAGGGGAAGGACTTTTCTCTCTATTGGTTAATCTACTGGAATACTGTATTTTGTGTCTTGAAGAAACATAAACACAATTTCCTTTGATTAAAAGGAAAAAAATCTTGAGGTAGGGTGGAGAAGAGGAGAAGGAGAAACCACTAAGAAAACTTAAAATTTGTTAAAAATATTAACAAATTACAAATGTAATATATAAAAATATATTTTAAGATACACACACACATAATTCTTAATAAACTCTGTAAGCATAATCTGAAAAAGAACAATTTCAGAGTTATTATTCAATCATTGCTTTTTAGCTTGTTTTAACTTTTTATAATTTTAATCCATTTTAAAATTTATAATCATTGAATGTTTATTTTATTATGACGTAAGCGGCGCGGAGTCACATTAGCCACATTAGCCACACATTAGCAGGAGCCTGAGTGGCGCAGCAGATTAATGCAGACTAATGCTACTGTTAAAAGTAGTATTTAGCTTCCAGCTGCCTGCAATTACTGCGAGTTCAATTCTCACCAGGCTCAAGGTTGACTCAGCCTTACATCCTTTCTAAGGTAGGTAAAATGAGGACCCAATTTGTGGGGGCAATAGCTGACTTTGTATAAAATATACAAAAGTATGAAGGCTGTTGCTTAACGCATTGTAAGCCGCCCTGAGTCTCCGGAGAAGGGCGGCATATAAATCAAAATAAAAAAAATAAAAAAAGAGGGGTGGCAAATACATTTAATAAACAAAGAAACAAACAAACAAATAATTCCAGTGGATTGGGCTTGTCCTTTAGATTGGAGAAGTATCCTATAAACAGTGGAAGTTTTCAGTTTTATGAAAAAGAAAGGCTAAAATAGGATTTTAAAAAAGATTTTTTTCAAAATCTAGCTGGACAATTTCTGACAGAACAGCTACTTTAGATATTGGTGCTTCCAGGGGTAGGAAGAAATATCCTTCTGGGTTCAGTTCCAAGTGGGGAAAAAAGATACTGGAAACATGGTGGCTGCTTGGAAAGATGGTTTTAATGGTGGACAGTATCACATGCCATGAAGGGTGGGTGAAGAGAAAAAAAGGGAAGGGATGCTGAGAGTGCCTGGGTTTTATGGCCTCTCTGGGCTTTTGAATTTGAGCTTTTTATTCTGATTGGTTGTCAGACTCCCATGGAGCCATGCAGGGGCAACTCGGTAGGTTGTCCTGAGTCCTAAGCTTGGTTGACTCTTGCTGAATGATGACATAATGAAAGGGCTTTGGGATTCCTATTGTGGCTCTGCCTGAAGGAGGTAGATCTTTGTTATGTAGATTAGACTGGCCCAGGCCTTAATGGCCCATTGACAAAGGTGGGGGTGGGGGGGCTGAGTTTCTGCCTCCCTTTTAGGGGAAATATTCTGCCCTTTTAATATTTCCTAAAATATCTCATCTTCCTAGGAGAGGGGTGGGTGCTAACTTCCTACACAGGGGGAAAAAAAGATTTTAGTCTTTTCACTTGCTCTAGAATTTCAGCCATACAGACATTGAACTGACAAGACAGAAACGCTAACTACGTGACTACGAATAATCTTACTGCTTTTCATTAAATTAAAGCTGTCAAGAGACTTCTCACGATTCTCCACTGGATGTATTCTGTTCCTAACAGTATCTAATATCACGCTTACATTAACAGCAGTTTTAACATATAAGGTACAGACAAATATCTTTCTCCGTCTTTATCAAAGTTGTAGCAGAAGAGTGAAGTGGCGGAAAATTTTCTTTCTTCAGGGCCATCCAAGCAATCATCTATCAAATGTCTTCCAACAGCACAATGAAAGATTTTATTCATTTGTTTGAGGTTTCAAAAAGAGCAACCAAATTAAAGAATAAATAAATAACTACCAGGATAGTAACACAGAGATTGTGAAACGTATGCTGAAACATAAGAGTTCTTCCACAGTGGATAATTTTAATAATGAAGCACGGGGACTACTGTATATAAACAAAATGTACATGTGCAATTGATGATAAGGAAAATATTTGATAGTTACCCCATTGTCACTTTGTTTTCAAAGCTGGTTCTCCTATAGTTTTGGCTATAATAACCCTTCATAACAAATAGCCTTCCATGTTGCACCATTTATTAATAATTATTAGTGGTAAACCACACAGAATTGATGGGAATCAGGGGGCACATGACTTTAAATAATAATAACAACAACAATAGTAACATCGTAGAATTCATGTTGTCTTATCAATTCATATTGTCAGAATCAAAAATTCTGTTGCTACTTGTCTCTTACTTTGCAATGAGAATGATATGGAATTCAAATCCTGTAGATGGAAAAGATGAGGTTAGAAGAAGAGAGTTGATTGAAAGGACAAGAAACCAAAATGGGTACGTTTTTTATCTAAATCAGATCTAATAACATTTCTTACTATTTCGCTTCTCCTTTTTCCTTTGATATCAAAGTGTCATTGCCTCATCAGTGGAGAAATTACCAGTAATACTTTCAAGCCTAACTAATAGGCTGCATAAACAGAGGGATAAGATCACATGAAGTGTTAATACCACTTTATAATGCCTTGGTAAGGCCACACTTGGAATACTGCATTCAGTTTTGGTCGCCACGATGTAAAAAAGATGTGGAGACTAGAAAGAGTGCAGAGAAGAGCAACTAAGATGATTTGGGGGACTGGAGGCTAAAACATATGAAGAACGGTTGCAGGAACTGGGTATGTCTAGTTTAATGAAGAGAAGGACTAGGAGACATGATAGCAGTGTTCCAATATCTCAGGGGCTGCCACAAAGAAGAGGGAGTAAAGCTATTCTCCAAAGCACCTGAGGGCAGGACGAGAAGCAATGGGTGGAAACTAATCAACGAGAGAAGCGTCTTAGAACTAAGGAGAAATTTCCTGACAGTTAGAACAATTAATCAGTGGAACAACTTGTCTCCAGAAGTTGCAAATGCCCCAACACTGGAAGTTTTTAAGAAGATGTTGGATAATCATTTGTCTGAAGTGGTGTAGGATTTCCTGCCTGGGCAACTCTGTTATTCTATTCTATTCTATTCTATTCTATTCTATTCTATTCTATTCTA
>WNWU01000021.1:4344786-4364883 GCA_012654045.1 Ptyas mucosa | reverse complement strand
TATTCTATTCTATTCTATTCTATTCTATTCTATTCTATTCTATTCTATTCTATTCTATTCTATTCTATTCTATTCTACAGTAACAGTAAAGAGTTGGAAGGGACCTTGGAGGTCATCTAGTTCAACATCCTGCTCAGACAGGAGACTTATACTATTTCTGTCCAGTCTCTCTTTAAAAGCCATCAGGGATGGGGCACCCATGACTTCCAAAGGCAATTTATTCCACTGGTTGATGGTTCTCACTGTTAGGAATTTTCTCCTTAGTTCTAGGTTGCTTCTCTTCTTGATTAGTTGCCATCCATTGTTTCTTGTCTTGCCTTCGGGTACTTTGGTAAATAAATTGGTCCCCTCTGCCTTGTGGCAGCCCTTCAAGTATTGGGAGATTGCTATTATGTTACCCCTGGTCCTTCTTTTCACTAGACTAAGTATACCCATTTCTTGCAATCGTTCTTCGTATGTTATAGCTTCTAAGGCCCCCAATCATCTTTGTTGCTGTTCTCTAAACTCTTTCCAAAATGTCAACATCTTGAGATTTCAATATTATATTTTATTGAATATTATATTGAATATTAGGCTTAGAATAACTTGTCACTTAGAATGTACACTAATCGGCATATGTTAAAATGAAATTTCATTGCATACAGCTCTCAAAGGGTCATTACCTCCAATATACACTACATAAACATGACAAAATAAACAAATACAAAATTATGCATATAAACACATATATTATATATTGAGATTTCAATATTCTCTTAGGCCAAGGGATCATGATATACTTGAAAAAGTGGGGCAGGATTAGCTCAATGTGATAACTTTAAGCAAGTTATTATGCACATCAAAACACATAGTTTTAGTAGGTTTGGTGTGTTGCAGGAGGAGAGCCACTAAATTCCACATTGTGTCACATAGCTGATGTGCAACTGATAACTAGAAAATGGGGATGTAAAAAACATCTTTTATTACTGCTTTAGAATAAGTGCATCTTATCTCTGGTTGTTTATTGTTGAGATATCCTTGATTGTGCATACACGTGTTGAATGGCATGTGTTCCAGTTCAGTTGAAACAGATTTGTATCTGCTGCTTTGATTGGCATAAGGATAATTAGGATCGTAGTTCATTGTCTGGTGAAATGACAATGCAGCTGGTATTTCACCGTAAGTATTTTGCTTCTTTAAAAAGAAAAAGGAAAAAAGAGAAGAACTTTCATGCTTTGTTATCAGTAATTCCCTGTGAAAGCAGTGTGGTTATGAAGCAGCAGTAATGAATTTATTTGCCTTATTAGAGCCCTTTGAACATTATTCCTTTAATTTAAACTTGGAGATAAAGTTTAAGGTTGTAAAATTGCCATATGCGTAGGCCGAGGTTTTAATCTTACTGCTATAAGAATTCGAACTTTTTTGGGGTGTGTGTGTGTCATATGATGAATTGTTTTGTTACTGGAACACAGTGCAAATCAGAAAGGGGGTGGTGGGTGGGGAGCCAGCATTTCATATCCTTGATTTTCAATTCTCAATGGGTTTCTACCCCTTGATTTATTGTTAGCTAGTGGGCTATGAGAATGCTTCAGTTGAATTTTAGAGATGCTGGGAGATAAAACAGTCCTGAGGAATAAGCAGGAAACATGAAGATCTTTTTCATTAAAGGTGAGAAAAAAAACTTTTCCCCCCTCTTTTGCTTCCAGCCTTTTTCCATACCACTGATATTAGACTCTCATTATGCTATGCACCCATCCACACATACCTTTTTTTTTCTTTTAGCAATTTACACCGTATTTCTGTTGCCTATCTATGTGCATAATTGAGCTGGTGGTTTTTCTAGGCTGTATCATTATTACACTGGAATTATCTTTAGCGTGGGGAGGTTCCCCACGTTTTGACTGGTTTAATATTAGGACTCCAATTGAATGGGGAATGGATTTTATTGATTTGGGACAAAGGAAGCAGTGGCGCTTAGCAATTCGAAATCTTAAACTAATGTTGTTTAGACCATATTTATCCTAATGACAAAAATACACAATAGTCACGATAATTGCTTGGTTCAATCCTAAAGCTAAAATATACATAATCTTTAATACTACATAGTTGAAGTTTGGATATTTTCAGTCTTACGTGTCGCTTTTCTCCTCTATTCTTCTCCAGCAGTGCTACAAAAATAAAATTAAAATAATCTGCACTGAAATTAATTAAAATCCTCTCAAGGGTGGGTTCTACTTACCTTTACTACCGGTTCGCAGCGGGGCTGCTCGTGTGCACTTGCTTCATGCGCATGCATGCACGCTCTTCTGCACATGCACAGAAGCATTTTGATGACGTTGGGGTCAGTGGGCGGAGCCTCCCGCCAGTTTTACTACCGGTTCTATAAAACCAGTGCGAACCAGGGGCAACTCACACTGGATCCTCTGGAACAGGGCTATCAAACTCTTGGCCCATGGCCCAGATGTGTCACACGCTGGCCACATCCATGCCCAGTTTAACAAAGGAGAAAAAAGTCCCGATATGTCACATGATGCTGCTGTGACAACACAAGTTTGACATCGCTGTTCTGGAGCATCTAGTCTTTGAGAACAGTGGATAGTTTAAACTGAGGTTTGGTTACAAGCTTACATAATTATTCATGACTCATGATTATTTAGTTAAAACTTCCCAATTCCAGAGGTAACAAGGCACACCAATTTGTGAAAAAGTGTGTGTACAGCCATGTCAGAAGAAAATGAGCCAAGGCAATCTGTGACTCACTAAACCAGAGCTAAATTAAATTATGGTTTAAAAGAGTTTCCCCCATCTGGAACTCTTCAGATATTGAGCCCAGAAAGCCCACGAGGACCAATCAGTATGGCCAGTGATCAAGGATGAAAGAGTTGCTGTTCAAAACATTCCCAGAACATTAGTTTGAAAGAGAGTTGGTGTAAGATTTATATGTCAATCAAACTGTATTTTCTACATGTGCAAAAGAGCAAGAGGAGGGGAAAAAAATCAGATAAGGTGATGGCAGAATTCAAGCATGAAGCTTGAATTCACCCAGAAGGAATTTCCAATGTAATATTAAGGCATGGTAATAGCATGAGTTCAAAGTTTGTGTTCAGAGGTGGGATTCACTTACCTTCTCTACCGGTTTGCAAATGTGAGTGCACACGCCACCTCTGCACATGCACATGGCCTTCTGCGCATATGCAGTAGTCGCGTATTACATTGGGGGGGTGGGCGGAGCCTCCCACAGTCGCCGCTACCAGTTTGCGCGAGCCGGAGAGAACCGGCTGAATCCTACCACTGATTGTGTTGAGATTTTAATCATCCAGTGGGAAATTTCATTGTGTTTTTAGCATTCTCTCCCAACAGGGAAGTCAGTACCTATTATAAACATGATCTATGCAACAATTACATAGATACATTATTTTATTCAGATGAGGTTCTTCTGGAATGTATTACCTGCAACTGTATACTGTATACCCAAGATTAAATTCTCAACGTATAAAGCATTTTAATGGATGGCACCACTACTGGACTTCTGAAATGACATATGACATGATCATAGTTACTGATTGTTTTACTTCAATTAATGATTTGTATCTGTCACTATTTTCCTTTTCTTGAGATCTTTCATGGCCCTGCTTATTTGCTCAAGCTTTGAATGGATGCTTTGTTTATCAAATAATTGGTACAAAGATACCTTTTGATGCTGCTTTAGCAAACAAAAGAGTCCCCTCACTTCTAGAAGCAAAGTGCTCTCCTTGCTTCACTTCACCTTGTTTTTGTCACCTTTCCGCACAATGAGAAGTACTTCATCAAAGGGAATTATGTTGATTGCCAACTTTGTTAAGGAGAATTTCATTGATTCTGTGTCCCAAAGTACTTTTGCAGGGTGAAGCTGAGCTTAGAAATTTTACATATGCAAAATAGACAGCCTGTGCCTTATTTTAGACATATAAACATAGAATGACCACGAGAGGGGGGAAAAAACCCAGTGGCAATAAGAGCTACTTCTGACATCCTGCTGGTTTCCCCACTGAATTTCCTTTGGGGAGCTGGCAGAGAGCAACAGGAATCCTTCCTTCCTTCCTTCCTTCCTTCCTTCCTTCCTTCCTTCCTTCCTTCCTTCCTTCCTTCCTTCCTTCCCGCCCTCCCTCCCTCCCTCCCTCCCTCCCTCCCTCCCTCCCTCCTTCCTATTTTTTTTTCCTGGATCTTTAATCCTCATTTCAACATAGTTTATTTTACCATTAAAAAATTGGCCCTCTTAGAATAGAGCAATATACTGTATATAAATCTATAGCTTAATCTTATTATTGCACAGTTTATGATTTGAAAAATACTTGTTCTAAAAAATGTAAACCCAGTGAATCAGTTTGATTATTATTGTTGTGGTTTAAAATTGTTGTGGGAGATGCCCAGAGTTCGGTAAAAAATGGATGTCAATATAAATATTTTAAATAAATAAGTAAATAAATAGAAACAAGTTAATTTCAGTCAGGAAGCTTGTACCTAATAAATTTTCCAGGTAGAGGGTTGGGGTTTTTTTGTAAGTATCTAATGAAGTTCAAGATCCCGTCTTTTTATTTACCTACTTAGCAATTTTGACATGACAATTTATATTATTTGTGAATCACATTAGATATTTTAGGATAATTAAATGTTGTATGTTAAACTGAGACCTTAATGTAAATTGACAAACGGTGCTGCTAATTCATTGCTGCTTTTCTAGCAAAACAAATAATGAAGGGTTTTTTTTCCTAATGGAGATGAGGTGGCAGAAGCATTTGGTTCATCCATGCAACCTGTTTTGCTACGCTTTCATCCTGCCCTGGAGTACGGAGACGTCCCACCACAAAAATTAGCAATAACAATAGCAGTCACATTGTAGACTTATATCCCACCCCATAGTTTTTTACAGCACTCTCTGGGTGGTTTACAATGTCAGCATGTTGCATCTTACCATCTTGGAAGGATGGAAAGCTGAGTCAACTTTGAGCCCATTGGGATCGAACGCCAGGCTGTGGGCAGAGTTAGCCTGCAATGCTGCATTCTGACCACTGCACCACTACAACTCTTCAAAATTTACTGGGCGTTTGGAATAAAATTATGTAGTGTGGTTGCTATTGCCAATAGAGTTGTACCATTTGATGAGGTAAAGGTGATTACTGGTAGTTTTCCCTGGCTGATATTGGAATGTCAGCTATCATGCAAAACACTATGAGCAGGGGTAAAATCTACTTACCTTCCCTACCGGTTTGGAAGTGCATACATTGCGCGCAGCGTGCTTTTGGTGTGCACTGTGTATGCATGGGCAGCGAACCAATGGTGATCTGCAGAGGATTTCACCACTGGTATATTCCCAGTTTAGGGACATGGTGGCTCAGTGGCTAAGATGCTGAGCTTGTTGATCGAAAGGTCGGCACTTCAGCGGTTCGAATCCCTAGTGCTGCGTAACGGGGTGAGCTCCCGTTAATTGTCCCAGCTTTTGCCAACCTAGCAGTTCGAAAGCACGTAAAAAATGCAAGTAGAAAAATAGAGTTGGGAACGACTAGCACATATGTGCGAGGGGAATCTTTACCTTTATATTCCCAGTTTATTGTCCCGCTATAGTTTGATTGTCAGTGACTCTATGTTGTGTTTCACTGAACCCTCCCCCCTTCCCCGGATCTTCTATCTGAGCCTTTTAAAAATGAAATTTAAACTGAACCTAATATTTTATGCAAGCAGAACCCATGTTTTTCTATGGTTCTTCCACAAGTGCGTTTTTTGCCCACTGCTGCAGTCAAATATGGTTTTATGGCACACACATTGAAGTGGTTCTGGATATGAATTTTGCCGAGTTTGTTAGCAGATGGTTTGAGGCAAGAGGATTAAATCATTGCAAAAATGCAAACTTCACAAAAACACCTCCTGCTCCTATAAAAAAAGAATGACAGAAATTGAACTGCGCCTGAGTGGGTTGCATTAAAAATTCATAGAAGCCATGTGGCGTTTGAGTAGGACTGCCAGAATTTTCAAAGGATTCCTAAGAAGTATCAAGAAATTCAGATTATGCCAGTTTTGATTGACCCTGCTTTAAACATGTGTGTGTGTGTTTTAAAAAAGAAGGCTTGTCAGATTTCCACACACACACACACCCTTATACAGGACATAAGACCCTTTTTAAATAAAGGAAACAAAGATGATTGAGTTTTCCTAACTGGGTTATTATAATCTGATTTAGTGATGTCTGAGAACTAATTCATGGAATTAGCAGACAAAAGCTACCATTGTTATATATCAGTTTATTTATATCAAATGGTTATTGTGATAATAACCATTCAGAACATACTTTTTAGGGCATGTTCTGAACTGCAAGAACTGTTCATAACTATATTTGCAAGACTCACAATAGAATATAGCTCTTTATATGCCTTTATGTGGTGATAATCATTCCATTCTCATCTAAAGAAATTGGGCTAGTCAATTTTACATTCCGTTGACATCAATTTCTCTTTTAATCTTAACTTACCTTTGGACAAATTTACAATTCTATGCTTTTTGTGTTAGGGATCACAGGATAACTCTTGATGAAGAGGAAAACCACCAGCAACTGAGAAAAAGTACTTTTTGGACAACAATACAGTTTTGCTAAAGATAAGGACTTAATAGAATTAATTCCCAGGATAGCAAGGAAAGAGAAGCAAGAACAATAAGGGGTAGGAGTAAAAAACACTAGCACATCACTATCTTCCTAATGGCTGTCCTGGCCAATGTGAAGTGTTGCAGTAGAGACTTAATTTTTTTTCTCACACAGATTCTCCTGTCACAGGTGTAGCCAAGTTTCTCAAGGTAGGCCTGAGGCAAACTAGGTTGGCCATGCATTTGTGGTTTTTTTTGCAATGCAATGCAAAAAAAGAAAAGAAAAGAGGAAAAATAGTTTACAAAGTTAGAAGACACTCTTTCTCTTTCCTTCCTTCCTTCCTTCTTTCTTTCTTTCCTTCTCTTTCTTTCTTTCTTTCTTTCTCTTTCTTTCTTTCTTTCTCTTCCTTCCTTCCTTCTTCTTTTTTTAAAAAGATGCATTTATTGTTTTTTAGGATTGTTGATTTAATTGGGATAATTTTATTTAAATTCGTCCTTCCCTCTGCCCGGGAAATAGCTTTGGATTCCTCTGGGAGGAAAAGCTATATAGAAAATCAATGAAAGAATTAATTCATAATACCTGTTTTTGGTTTCTGGCTCCTCACTTGAGAGCATGAGCCCCAGCCAAGAACCGATAGAGGAAAAACTTAAATATCGAAGCCAATGTTCTCATTGTCTGATTGCGAATTTAATATATGGCAGTCCAATATGTCAAGGGTATTAGAAAACATACTTCCAGTGTGCAACCATTTTCTTCCAACATGTTAATTAGATGTGGTTGGGTAACTGCTGGATTCATTAAGTTTATATGTAATTGAAACCAAATAGAGATCGCGAACCTTGAAAGTTCTCTTTCGATTAAGGAGTAGCCATCAATTGTGAAAGCAAACTCTGTCCTTTTTGCTGGGGAAAGTTATTGCTCATGTTAGTCTCGGAGAATGGGAGATGCCCTCTGGCACCCAATAAGCCTCCTCTTTCTTTCGGTTTCAGAATAAAATTCAACCCTGCACGATTGGGCAGCCAGAAGGCCTGGAGGGGGAGAGAGAAATTGCTTCCCTTCCAGATCACGAGCTGTTTTCAGATCTAATTTTCTATTGATACAATCAGATTGAGTTCCTGAAGAGTGTGAGAGCAAGGAAAAAAAATATATTATAAAAAGTCATTCTTTTCCATGTTTTTTTCCCCCTTTTTCTGAAAATGAAGGCAAAACTGAAGATGGTTCACTGTAACAATCTCACTTTTATTCAGTTTTTTTTCTTCTTTTCCAAGATAGCTGGGCCTGTTATCAAACTCTTACTTTAAAATTAATTTCTGCTTGATCAGGCAGTCATTTGTTTCCCTGAAAAGCTGAGCCCATTGTTATTCGGCTGCATCGTGCTGCTAAATTTATTTAAATGAAAGAAATAAGGCTCCCCTATTAATGAAATAACTTCATTAAAGCTCAAAGGCAGAGGGCAGCAACGTGCATTCCTCCAGATCCATTAATCTAGGAGTCCCATCATCCTTGATTGAATTAACTAGGATGACGGCAGCAGGAGTTCAGGAAAGTAGTTGGATGAGTCCATGTCAGCCCTTTCTGCTGTAGTAGATATCGTCTCATTCGTCTTTCCTCTTGCTCCTTTTTTTCGTTTGTTGTTCAAGATATGTCACGTGAACGAAATCTTCAAATGTTTCATTAATACTTTTGGCAACTTTTATTAACCTTTTATGCTCAGTCCTATATTCCAGATGTATCTTTCAGCAGATCCCGCTGCAACATCTACTTGTATAACTATACTTTCATGAGCTCCCTTCTTTTATTTATTTGTGACAAGATGTCTTAGCAGATCACCGTACAAAGAAGGATTTCGAATCGTTGTAGCTCAGGCATAAGACTGTCAGCTCAGCACAAGTGATGCTGTCAAGGGCAAGAATATTCAAAACTTCAGTAATTGCATTACAACTGTCAGAAACTTCAAAACATATGACTTTCCCACTAGCAACGCAACTTTCCCTTCAAGCATCTGATGGCAATTTCACTTCGTGTTTCATAAACGTAGTCACAATATTCCATATTTTAGCTGAAGAAGCAAAGCAAGGATAAACTCTGTATCAATTTCCAAAATAAATTGATGCGAGATTTAGCTGTATTACATAAAACCAAGTTTTAAGTTGCAACATCCACCGGGGGACATCAATGGTTAGGATTTATAAAACTCTGTGGGGTCCTTGATGCTCTCTGAGCTTGTTTTTTTTCTTTCCAGAAGCTTCATTAACAAACTAGTAACTTTATCAGGGAGTGGAGTTCGCTTTCGTTTTATATATTAGTGGCTTGTCAGGGTTGGTGGGAGTGATCTTGGCAATTTCTTGATTGTGCTGTTGTTTACTGTTAGCTTGTTTGTCTGAGTTTTGAATCCTTTGTAAAAGTCTCATTGCGCACTGATATGCTTTTTGTTCATCATGAACTACCTCCTTGTCCTTGACTCATAAAAATAAATTTATTTTGTTAGTTTAGCACCATTAGAAGTTCTGATATTTATATATCCTACAAAATATGAATGGTGATGCAGTGGTTATGTGCAGTATTGCAGGCAAACTCTGCCCACAGCCTGGAGTTTGATCCTGATGGGGCTCAAGGTTGACTTAGGCTTCTGTCCTACTGAGGTCAGTAAAATGAGGATCCAGATTATTGGGGACAATATGCAAATAATGCTGATGTTGTAAATCACCTAGGGCAGGGGTATTGAACTCACGGCCCACAGGCAGGATGTGTCATGCCCACCCCCGGTTTAGTGAAGTGGAAAAAAGTTGTGATATGTCACGTGATGGTAACATGATTCCTTGAATTTGACACCCCTGACCTAGACAGTGCTGCAAAGTACTATGGTGTGGTATATAAATCTAAATACTCTTACTATTGCTACAAAGTGCTCTTTAGCCACACGTTCAGTGTCTTCAGCTTTGACTATTGTTGGTATAAGTGTCATCTGCCTTTGTGATTACAGCCTGGGATACAATCAAAGATCATAGAGAAGAGTAGAATTCTCCAAAGTGGTCAATATCAAACACCGGGAGTCAATGGGACTATCCATTATTGGTGTTTTTCATTGTTATTCATAAAAACATTATTTGAAACAGTAGTCATTAAATTGTTTTCATATAATAAAGGTTGAATGATTAGTCTGAAATGTTTATGAAGGAGTCAATGACCATGGGGAATCCTGATTTAGAGGCTACAAATATGGTGAGCATTTTCCTGAATAACAAATCATTACATTTATAACTGTCTTCATTTTGATGGGCCTGATGTTTCCTGTTCTAAGCACCAAATTATTAATACTAGATTTCCTTTTTTGTTTGGGGAAATTCTGCCAAAATTGGAAGCTCCATCAGATGCAGAACTCTGGGCTAGTGCTCAATTGACCATTCCTAAAGCCATCACTATTCGCAAACTGTTTGAAAGAGTAAACTTACCCAGAACTAACTACATTGATAAATGATATTATATTTCTCTTACCGTATATACTCGAGTATAAGCCGACCCGAATATAAGCCAACCCCCCCAATTTTACCCCCCCAAAGTGGGAAAACTTATTGACTCGAGTATAAGCCGAGGGTGGGAAATGCAGCGGCTACTGTTAAATTTCAAAATAAAAAAAGACCGGTCAAAAGTGCGAGGACCTGTTAGAAATCACCTTTTTCAGCCCTCTGGGTAGTCCTTTTGTGCATATGGACTACTCAGAGGGCTGAAAAAGTAATTTTTGACTGGTCCTCACACTTGTGACCAGTCCTCGAACTTACGACTGTTCTCACATTTTACGTTTTTGCCCTATCTTGTCACCATGGTGAAGAGAAGCAGTTGTGAAATGAGTGACATGGTTTTAAGAATGCTGCACGGGCATTTTGCATGGTGACAAGATAGGGCCAAAACGTAAAATGTGAGGACAGTCGTAAGTTCAAGGACTGGTCACAAGTGCGAGGACCAGTCAAAAATAACTTTTTGAGCCCTCTGAGTAGTCCATGTGCATAAAAGGAGAACAAATATGAATAAATAGCAATAATTAGAAACACACATACAAACATACAATGTATTTTCTTTGAATATTGAATATTCCAATTATTTCCATGAAATCCAATTTCTTACAAATCAATTAATTATATTTACCAATAATAATAAACCAAATAATTTCCCCCAATATTCTTCCAAACCACAACTTAACCATTTCTGCTTTCAACACAATATACAATTAATAATATCTCAATTATTACAATTCCCTATTTAAATAGAGCTTTTTTTTCTTTTGTGTTTTAAAATCTTGAACTCCCCTCTTTTGCCATTTGCCATAAATTTCCCATTGTTTGCACCAACCTTTTTTGATGAGGAAAAAGAAATCAAATCTGCCTTAGCAAACAGCAAAGCCAACAAGCTGTTTTAGTTTCGCTTTGGGTTTCAGCAGGAGAAAAAAAAATGTGCTCTTTGCAGAAGGCACCTTTTTTAAAAAAATGTGCTCTTTGCAGCAGGCACCTTTTTTAAAAAAATGTGCTCTTTGCAGAAGGCACCTTTTTGTAGCCGGCACCATCTTCTCATTTGTTTTTTTTTTAACCCTGATCAACTGTAGGGGGGGCCTTTGAAGCCCCTTGGCAAGAATTTAAAGTGTTTTTTTTCCCTCTAGCCATCAGCTGGAATTCAGGAGGCAGTCCCAATAGATTGGGAGTGGGCGGGGTAAGCAAACCCCGTTCTCCTGCTGTTTCCTAGCTTGCAGGGAAAGTCATTTTTTTGTGACCCGTGTATAAGCCGAGGGGGCGTTTTTCAGGCTGAAAAACTGGCTGAAAAACTCGGCTTATACTCGAGTATATACGGTAATTTACTACTTTTTTTAAAAAAAAATTGATATATATGCCACCCTTCTCTGGAGACTCTGGCGGCTTACAATGCATTAAGCAATAGCCTTCATACTTTTGTATATTTTATACAAAGTCAGCTTATTGCCCCCACAATCTGGGTCCTCATTTTACCTACCTTAGAAAGGATGGAAGGCTGAGTCAACCTTGAGCCTGGTGGGATTTGAACTTGCAGTAATTGCAGGCAGCTGGAAACTTAAGTACTACTTTTAAGAGCACTTAGTCCACTGCGCCACCAGGCCCTTCTTGTAAGTAATATGAATCTCTTGTACACAGTTTTTAAAACTGGTATACTATGCCAGTTGATTGCTAAAATATATAATATGTATTCAAAAAAATATAATGTAAATGTAATAATCAGTTTGAGTCAATTTTTTTCACATTTAGTGTCAATGTAATAAATCCTGAAATTTTGGGAGATGATGTGTCCTAGAATGAAATAGATTTTAAATATTGACTTTCCCTTTCTGCCAACATTTTCTCTATTAAATATCACTAAGACTTATATTTCTGCAAAGTATAGTAGTTTACTACGATAATATCTGCTAGGCTATTTTGTGCTTAGAAACATGGTAATCTCAGAATATCTCTTTCCTCATAAGAAATTTATATACATGCAGGAAGCCATGGTATGAACAGAACAAGGCAAAACAACTGACTTCAGTGTGACAAGGCTTATTTATTCCACCTATATGCTGAATATATATTAAGAGAAGCTGGATTGAAAGAAAGTGAGCATAGTTTAAAATTGAAGGAATTCTACTATAGATTTCTGCTAGAAATTTGGGTTTATTTTAACAAATCAAAACTTTAAAGCACTGAATTATGTGCTCATTGACCATAAATTTAAGGATGGATTATTTTAGATTATTTTCTATTCTTATTTGATGTTGTTGTTAATATGCTGGATTAATAGGGAGAGTGTGAATTCTAGTTTTCTTTTAGTGATAAAAGCCAGTGTGTATCTCCAGTAGTCATTCTCTTTTAACTCAACCTACTTTACAGAGTTATTATTGCGGGAAAATCAGAGGAAGCATTATATACATCACCTCAAATTGTTCAAAAATAAAGAAGGAAACTAATCTAATAATCTTTGAATCATTTTTGATTGGCTGATGTGTTTAGATTTTTGTGTCTGTTTTTATTATTTTTAGTATTGTGAGCCACCTAGAGTCATGTATATGAGATAGGTAGATAACCCAACCCAACCCATCTCAACCTAACCCAACCCAACTCAACTCAACTCAATTCAACCAACCCAACCTAACCAACCAATCAACCAACCAATGAATTTTGTAAATAGTTAAATAATAAAGATTATTTTAAAAGAACAATAGTAATCAATATATGTTGTCTTTCTATAGACAGTAGTGTCAAATTAATGCATGTTGTTATAATGCATGTTAGAATAATAGAGGATTTTTTCGTTAACATTTTGAAAATCTGATCTACTTTTTACTCTTTGTAAATCTCACTTGCTATTTCTTTTTTATTATTATTCTTTTCCTTGCTTGGTTCTAGTTTTAAATATCTTTAACAATAATTTTTTTAAAAAAGTCAATTAACTTCCCTGACTTTGTTAATATAGGAAAGAAACTCTGGACAAGGCCAAATAATTGTGAAAAATAAACACACAAAAAAACCCAATAGACACATTTTTATTAGATGAGGCAAACCAAACAGTGAGACAATGTGTGGGATATGTCAAGGTCTTTGTATATTTCTATGTCACTGTAATTGAAAAGGTTTATAAAAATGAGATAAGAATTAACAGGATTCTATGAAGACTGGATTCAGAAGTGATTGATCCAATTTCTGAGCTGAACTGACAATCCAAATGGAACTTGCAATTTGGGTTGAGTCAACAAATCAGACAATTTGGAAGGGGGTTGTGCATGATTCAAAGCAAAGCATGGAAGTGAATCAATTAAATGCACCAAGTTGATTTAAATAATTGAGTAATGGTGTATTGAAAATCCAAATTGAACTGACAGTTTGAAATGGTTTGGAGCTAATCTGTACCCTCTAAGAATGAATCTGCAATATTGACTTTGGAAAAGTTTTTACGTGCTGGACAGCAGAATTTCAGCCTTGATTACTGGGTGGACTGGATACAGTACATTAGTAGCTTCATCACTGGGAATGTGACAGATTTGAAGTAAATCCTTTTTCCAAAAGAAGGATGTAAAATATTACAAATGGAAAATTACAAAATATTGCACAGCGTCATCCAATTGATAACACTCTTAAATGTTCTTTCAGACTGAGATGGGACAGTCACGTAATGAAATGTGAAGGATCATTCAAGAAATGATGGAAACAATCTCCTCCCAAATTGTCACTTACCCTGACAATTATCCTTCATGCTCACTGATGGAAAGTATGAAATGCAAACAGCATTTGAATTAGTGAGGGACACAATTTCTACACCAAATGAAAGAAGGGATGGATGGGTTTCCTTGGCCAGAACAACAACTCCCAAGCTGAAAAAATAATGTTCAGTTTGCATTATTATTATTATTATTATTTATTAAATTTCTATACCGCCCTTCTCCTTTCGGACTCAGGGCGGTGAACAGCCAACTAAAAGCACAATATACAAAAGTTAAAAGCAATTTAAAATGATATAAATAAATTTGGCCCAATTTTAAGTTAAAAATCAATAACAAAAACTTTAAAACCGACATGGGATCAGGCCAGCCCAGCTAACCGAAAAAGATGGGTTTTAAGGCCCGGCGAAAAGTCCGGAGGTCTGGGATCACTCGTATCTCTGGGGAGAGGTCGTTCCAGAGGGTAGGTGCCACCACAGAGAAGGCTCTCCCTCTGGGGGTCACCAGCCGATATTGTCTGGCCGACGGCACCCTAAGGAGTCCCTCTCCGTGGGAGCGAACTGGCCGGTGGGAGGCAGTTGGTGGCAGAAGGCGGTCCCATAAGTACCCCGGCCCTAAGCCATGGAGCACTTTAAAGGTGGTCACCAACACCTTGAAGTGCACCCAGAAGTCCACTGGAAGCCAATGCAGCTTGCGCAGGAAAGGCGTCACATGGGAGCGCCCCATCGCTCCCAAAATCCCCCGCACAGCTGCATTCTGCACCAGTTGGAGCCTCCAGGTGTACCCCAAGGGGAGCCCCACGTAGAGAGCATTACAATAGTCCAGACGAGTAGTGACGAGTGCTTGAGTGACCATGCGTAAGGAGTCCCAATCTAGAAAGGGGCACAACTGGCGTATCAGGTGAACCTGATAGAAAGCCCCCCTGGCCACGGCCATCATATGGTCTTCTAAAGACAGCCGTGAGTCCAGGAGGACACCCAAGTTGTGTGCCCTTTCCGTGGGGGCCAGTGATTCGCCCCCAATAACCAGCAATGGCGTCAGCTGGCTATGCTGGGATGCCGGCAGCCACAGCCACTCAGTCTTGGAAGGGTTGAGTCGAAGCCTGTTTCTCCCCATCCAGACCCGCACGGCCTCCAGGCACTGGGACATCACTTCCACAGCATTGTTGGGATGGTCTGGGGTGGAGATGTACAGCTGGGTGTCATCAGCGTACTGATGGAATTCCACCCCAAAACCATGGATGATCTCACCCAGTGGCTTCACATAAATGTTAAACAGGAAGGGCGAGAGGACCGACCCTTGTGGCACCCCGCAAACAAGGCGCCTCGGGGTCGACCGCTGCCCCCCTGTCAACACAGATTGCAACCGGTCGGAGAGATAGGAGGAGAACCACCGCAAAATGGTGCCTCCCACCCCTAATCCCCCCAACCGGCGCAACATGATACCATGGTCGATGGTATCAAAAGCCGTGAGAGGTCTAACAGGACCAGGATAGAGGAATAACCCCTGCCCTGAGCCCTCCAGAGATCATCCACCAACGCGACCAATGCCGTTTCTGTGCTGTAACCAGGCCTGAAACCGGACTGGAGTGGATCCAAATAGACAGCTTCATCCAGGTACTGGGGAAGCTGCCATGCCACCACACTCTCAACAACCTTTGCGATAAAACGAAGGTTGGAGACTGAATGATAGTTGGCCAAAACAGCCGGATCCATGAATTATATGTTGGTGGGGACCATATAATTGATATACCATATTTTTTGGAGTATAAGACACACCTTTTTCCCCCCTAAAGGGGGATGAAAATTTGGGTGCATTGTATACACCAAATGTAGCCTCGCCCAACCACTGGCTCCCACCCTTTGGCCTCTACCTCCCAGCAATTTACCTCCTTGCAGCAAGCAGCAAGAAGAAACGGCCCATTTCAGCTTCAGCACAACCTAATTAGCATAAGTTGATTGTCCATTGGATCGGCCTCCCGACTCTCAGCTGTTTCAGCTTGTAGGAATTGCCATTGCCTATTGCTGCATGGGCTTCTGCTGCTTGCTGCAAAGAAGTAAATTGCTGGGAGCAGATATTTTTTTCTTGTGCTAATCAAGCTATGCTGAAAACAAAAATGAAAGTAAAGCAGGCTATTTGCTGTTTGCTGCAATGAGGCAAAATTGCTGGGAGGCAGAGGCAGATTTCTTTTTCTTATTTTCCTCACCAAAAAAGGTAGGTGCGTCTTATAGTCCGGACCGTGTTATACTCTGAAAAATACAGTATATGACCTCTGATTGTCCTTCATTTTTTGTGTCAGTTGTTCCAAGGTTGTCCATGGATTTACTTTGGTTAACTAGTTTTACACTTGCTGGTGTTTATTTATTTATTTGTATTCCGCTTTCATTATTTTTACAAATAACTCAAGATTGTGAACATATCCAATACACCTTCCTCCACTTATTTTCCCCACAACAACAACAACAACAACAGTATGACATGGATTGGGCTGAGAGAGAGTGACTGACCCAAAATCACCCAGTTGGTTTCCATGGCTAAGGTGGGACTTGAATCCACGGTCTCCTGTTTTCTAGCCTGGTGCCTTAATCACTAGATCAAACAGGCTCTTATGTGGATGTATTTTTCTCCTGGTGTAAAGGAATAATCCTCTGAATGGCATGTGCAGTTACCTTCTCTTAAGGTCCCAGAGCAGAGATATACATATTTTATAAGCGGATAGACTGATAAACTCACAATCTACAGCAATGACTTTGCCAAGATGGATTTATTCATTGCTCTAAGCCATACATAATCATGGAAGCCTTCTAAGAATATAGACCTAATTTAGCAGCTATACTTCCATATTATGGGATGCGGTGGCTCAGTGGCTAAAACACTGAACTTGTCGATCAAAAGGTCTCTAGTGCCGCGTAATGTGGTGAGCTCCTGTTACTTGTCCCAGCTTCTGCCAACCTAGCAGTTCGAAAGCATGTAAAAAATGCAAGTAGAAAAATAGAGACCACCTTTGGTGGGAAGGTAACAGTGTTCCGTGCGCCTTTGGCATTTAGTCATGCTGGCCACATGACCACAGAGACGTCTTCGGACAGCGCTGGCTCTTCGGCTTTGAAACGGAGATGAGCACCGCCCCCTAGAGTCGGGAACGACTAGCACATATGTCCAAGAGGAACCTTTACCTTTACTTCCATATTGTTGATGTGAAGGAAGGAAAGGCTAACTGATTATAATATGTGATCATATGCTAACCTGAGTTCATGCATAAAAGTTTGCTAGGATTTGTTTAAACCATGTTTTGTTAGCTAACCAGAGAGTCCTGTTCACATGCAATAATGACTTACAATGTTTGAGTTCACCTATGGCTTATGGGTTTTTACCCAGTCTGTCCTGATATTTCTAAAGAAACTGACCCCTTTGCTTTGATTCTTTTTGGGCAGTTTTCTTTTAAAGCATGGAACATCTCCCAAAAGATTAGATCACGGAATTCAGGGCTGTTTTTCTGACACCCTGCTAATTGGATTGGATTGTTGTCATAACTAGAGCTGGATTGTCGAAACGAAAGCTGGTGAAAAGGACTATTTTGCTTCTATTTCTCCCACAGTCAAAATAGACTTTGATTTCTAGGGTGGTTTGAAAGTGAGACCAATTTCTTGTGGACAGTAGAGAATCAAAGCAGCATTGAGATACAAAGAGAATTATTTTCTGATATAATTCACAGTGCAGATGAAAAAGCAACCAGCCGATCTGAAATATTAACAAGGTGTTAACAGCTTGGAAGATGTTAAAAGCCTTTCTGTTTGTTTTGATATGGGAGTGAGGTGAAAAAGAGAGCTCTTGCTATCAGTCCATGAAAAGTGGCAGGAGAGATCTGCTAGATTGACTGTTGCTTCAAGTCAAGAAGCTCGTAATCATATTGGCTGCTAATCATCTTGCATGAGATTTGAAGGAGATTACAATATCCATTCATGAAGGAAAGACCATATGAGTGCTTACATGAGTATTACTTAATGAAATCCACTTGTTTAGAAGTGTATACCTAATAAAAAAACACAAGTGACTATTAGGATAAGGGCAATGTACTTGATTTGTTCCAGTGGTTTGCCTCAATTGACACAATCTTGCTTGGGTTTCTGGGAAGAAAATGTAAGAGCTAACAATAGAAGTAAATTTTTGTAAGTCAGGGTTAAACTGTGGGGTGCTTGGGCTCTCTGAGCTTGGTGGTTTTCTTCAGTGGTGAAATCTGTTAGATCAGGCACAGGGAAAGAAGACGAGACCAGCGGGGTCTGTTCAACAAGTTTTATTCAGCTCTCAACTAAGTCAGAACAGACGAACGGCTGTGCTGCCGGAGCTCTTTTTATAGCGCTCCGGCAGACCAGCCGTCCAATGACAGCGTTTCAAATTTCCCGCCCGAAGGATTATCCAATCCCTGGGCGGATGTCCTTATAAGGACATAACAAAATCCAATTTTTTTTACTACCGATTCTGTGTGTGTGTCTTGGTGGGCATGGTGTGGCTTGGTGGGCATGGCAGGGGAAGGATACTGCCAAATCTCCATTCCCTCCCCACTCTTGGGGGAAGGATATTGCCAAATCTCCATTCCCACCCCATACCAGCCAGAAGTGGTATTTGCCAGTTCTCTGAAACGGTACTCCAAAACCTGTCAGAACCTGCTGGATTTCAACCCTGGTTTTCTTGCAGCATTTCATTACCAAACTAGGTAACATCATCAGTGCACCTAGCATTGATGGTGTTACCTAGTTAGGTGATAAAATATCTACAAGAAAACCACCAAGCTCAGAGAGCACAAAAGACATTTCATTCGCAAACTATGTAACATCACCAGTGCTTATTCCATCTAAGGGTTGATAGAAAACATATACTCAGAATTTGACTGAATGGAAGTCTTCAAGAAAAAAATTGGACAGGCATTCATCAGGGATGCAGGGGTTTGGACTAGAAGACCTTCGCATTTTAAAACAGAGATGCCGTGGGACTCATCTGTAAACCAGACATGATTTTGGCTTGCGTGAGAAGTACTGTGGGATTGATCGGCTGTCCTAGAGAATTTACAGACCATTTTCTGACTTTTTAAGTCTGGTTTACACTGAGAGGCTATGCTTGGTCACAAAGAACGATCCAACTGACTGCCAAAGATAGGGTAGTCTTTAATTCACATTCAGCTCTAGAAGGCTAATCTTTCATGGTTGAGAATCAAAATGGCACTAAAGGATATTTGGAAAAAGGAAAGAAACCTCTGTTTCTGCCAAAAGGTGGTTGGCGAGGCCTTGTTTTTCTTCCCTGTCATTCATGTGAAAAACGAATTCCAAATCTTTGGTTGTGAAGGAGAGTGTTTGTGAGCCATTTTTTCTAAAAAAAAATGTATTGACTTATTGAAGAGTTCAGAGATATGTATAAGAGCACCATGGCAGCTTGCAATTTCTTTACTAATGGAGAAAATATTTGTCACACCTTTGGTATTCCTCCCACCTCCCCCGCTCTAAAATATAGTAATTGCATCTGAAGGAGTTACCTTTTGCTTGTTTTGGTTGGCTTTACTTACTGTGTTAAAAATTGTTCTCACTTCATGATACAAAAGAGAAGATTAATCAAATCACAATCATAGGGATTTTTTAAATTGCTCATTCCTTGCCTTTCTTGATTCTATATTGTAGACAAGATTTCTCTTTGTTGATAGCAATAGCAATATCAGTTAGACTTACATACTGCTTCATATGCTTTACAGATCTCTTACCAAGGCTCTGACCAGTGCTGGGATGCAACCGGTTTAACAACTGATTTGGTGAGTGCGTGCTTCACACATGTGTACGTACTTCACCAGAAAGAAGGAAATTTAGGACAGGATCGTGCGGGGGCAGGTGGGTGGGGCCAGCTGATCGTTGGAACTACTGGTTCGCCCGAACTGGTCCAAACCATCTGAATCCAACCCCTGGCTCTGATTAATGAACCCAAGCAAATCAGAACTCAGAGACTTAGCTCCTTCTCAAAGGTCCTGTTTATTGCATATATCATATCAGCACAGCTTCAAAGGAAAACCAGCTCTAAAACAGCACGGAGACGGCATTGGTTGCGTTGGTCGATGATCTCTGGAGGGCTCGGGACAGGGGATGTTCCTCTGTCCTAGCCCTATTAGATCTCTCAGCAGCTTTTGATACCATCGACCATGGTATCATGCTGCACCGGCTGGAAGAGTTGGGGGTGGGGGGCACTGTATTACAGTGGTTCTCCTCCTTTCTCTCCGACCGGTCGCAGTTTGTGTTGACAGGGGGGCAGAGGTCGACCT
>WNWU01000021.1:4330397-4344386 GCA_012654045.1 Ptyas mucosa | reverse complement strand
TGGGGTGAGATACCATCAGTACGCTGATGACACCCAGCTGTACATCTTCACCCCAGGCCACCCCAATGATGCCCTCGAAGTGATGTCCCAGTGCCTGGAAGCCGTGCGGATCTGGATGGGGAGAAACAGACTCAAGCTCAACCCGTCCAAGACGGAGTGGCTGTGGTTCCCGGCATCCCGATATAGTCAGTTGACTCCATCACTGACTATCGGGGGCGAGTCTTTAGCCCCCACAGAAAGGGCTCGCAATCTGGGAGTCCTCCTGGATAGGCAGCTGTCTTTGGAGGAACATCTGACGGCTGTAGCCAGGGGGACCTTTTGTCAGGTTCGCCTGATTCGCCAGTTGCGGCCCTTTCTTGATCGGGATTCCCTGTGCACAGTCACTCACGCCCTTGTCACCTCCCGCCTAGACTACTGTAATGCTCTCTACATGGGGCTCCCGTTGAAGAGCACCCGGAGGCTCCAACTGGTCCAGAATGCGGCCGCGCGGGTAGTGACGGGAGCAGCGTGGCGCTCCCACATAACACCGCTCCTGCGCGAGCTGCACTGGCTTCCAGTGGTCTTCCGGGTGCGCTTCAAGGTGTTGGTGATCACCTTTAAAGCGCTCCATGGCATAGGGCCTAGTTATCTCCGAGACCACCTGCTGTCACCGATGACCTCCCATCGACCCGTGCGCTCCCACAGAGAGGGCCTCCTCAGGGTGCCATCAGCCAAACAATGTAGGCTGGTGACCCCCAGGGGGAGAGCCTTCTCTGTGGGGGCACCCACCCTCTGGAACCAGTTGCCCCCAGAGATTAGGAGAATTCATGACCTCAGTGCCTTCTGCCGTGCCCTAAAAACACATTTTTTCCAACAAGCCGGGCTGGCTTAAGAAGAAATTTTAAATATTTTTAATATTTTAATTGGTTTGTGAGTTTTAAATTTTGTAGCCAAATTATATATATTTTAAATGTCTTAATATTTATATTTCATGTTTTTTATGTCTGGCTGTACACCGCCCTGAGTCCTCAGGGAGAAGGGCGGTATATAAATTGGAAATAAAATAAAATAAATAAAAATAAAATAAATCTTTCCTGCAGTTTCAGTATAATTAAACTAGGAAATAACCCTGTCCCCAAGGGTCAAGGGTCACATTGGCCAATTAGGTTAATTGGTGGGCTCTTCAGGCACTCGTTCCCCAACCTTATCTGTTGCCAGTAGAGATGACCTTGGTTCTCATGAGAAAGTTCTCGGTTGTGTCTAGTAATGCATTCCAACCTCCACATGCCCCATTTTCGGCTTCCGCTGTTTGCTGCAAGGAGGAAAATTTCTGGGAGGCAGAGGCAGATTTTTTTTCTTGTTTTTCTCCCCCAAAAAGGTAGGTGCATCTTATACTCCGAAAAATATGGTAGTAAGTCATGGTATTCAGAAAATATAATGATAAATTGTAAAATCTAAACAATATAACAAATAAATATATATATGATGCCTATGAATGCAAGGACTTATTGTTTTTTATGAGGATGTTTTTCAATTTCCTAATCTATTCTATAGCTATTTCTCGATGGCCTTCCATTAAAATATTAGCCAGATTTGGCCTTGCTTGGCCATTTGAGATCAGTCAAGGTTCTTGAACTTTTAAAGGATGCCATACACAAACCAAATCACTTGATATATTTGTACACAATTGTGAGGAGAAGTTCCAAACCTCACAAGAAGAGTTTTGTGTATCTCTAAATATTCCTCTCTTAATTTGTACAATCTTATTTTATGAATGCTCTTTTAGCCTATGTGCTTGTTGAAAGAAATTGTGTGGATGAAGCTTCTCAGAGGTAACCATGTAGATACAGGAAGTTCTACACCTCGTCACCTGAAATAAATACAACATTCGGGCAGCATGTACTTCATGTAGGTTTATGAGATTTCCAAAAACCACTGTATTTATGCACCAATGTTTAATGTTCACAGAGGTTGTAATCACCAAAACAAAGTATGACTAAAAAGAGAATCATAAGCAACGTGCTACAAGAATACAATTTCTACTCCTGGCTCTTTCATATATTAAAACAAAGTAATATCACCCTTTAAAAGGCACCTCAGCCAATATATAACCACATAGGAATTTGCTTGCAAGATATAACTAATCATAATTTTAAATAAATACATGAATAAATAAATACATGCTTTTTTGAAATAAAAGGTTCCCATTGTTAAGCCCTTTTCCATTTTGTAAGCTAATTTTCTCACAATGTATCAACAGCTAATGTCATCTTGTGAAGTGCATAAAGGTTAAAATGGAGTATTTCTTGGCTTTTATGTCTTGCCCTTTTATGTGGGCTTTAATGATCCTTTATTTAGTCATTTAAAATATTTAGAGCCTCCTAAGGTTCCAGAGGAGGCTACTTTCCATAAAAGCATAGAAAACTAAAATGGGAGGGAAAAAAAATTAAAGCAGTGGCAACCATAATATTTATAATAAAGTAGCGCACTTCTTCAGAAAGGACAATTCAGTGTGGTAAGATAGTATGTGTTAGGTCCTGAATGCTAAATAAAAATCCAGAGTGTTGCCTGGTGTTGAAAAATGTTTCCCAAGGGAAGAACATTACACTGCTGGATTTCATAACTGAGAAGTCCTCCCCCATATAACACACCTGAAAAAGACTGTTCTCTGTCTTTTAAAGATTCAAGAGACTGTTATGTAAGCAGACAAGAACAAGCTTCTCCGTTATCAGTGAAAGGTTCCACCTCCTTGTTGGATCATAGGAAGGCTGTAAGAAAGAGAATCAGAAAGTCTTCACCCTACCTGCACGTTTGTGGCTTCTAAATGGGAAAGTGTTAACTTGCTAGAATTCTTATAACCTCATTCTGTTCATGTCAATCAATCTTGCTGAAGCAAGCTCTATGAAAACTGTGCTTGTTGGAAATAAGGAAATAGCTTTAGGCAGCAGCTGAAGAATCTGAGCTCCCTGTTCCAATCATTGGTTGGTAAGGAGCATCTAGGCTATAAATCCTAATATTTCATAGTTGTACAATTCACACAGATGTGTACAGACTGATGCATGCAGGGAGAGGTCCTTCTTCATATACTGACGTCCTAAACAATTTAAGTGTCACTATAAATTCTTGGTGCCAATCAGGAATGAAATCCAGCAGGTTCTGACAGGTTCTAGAGAACCGGTAGCGGAAATTTTGAGTAATTCAGGTAACCAGCAAATACCACCTCTGGCTGGCCCCAGAATGGGTGGGAATGGAGATTTTGCAGTATCCTTCCCCTGGAGTGGGGTGGGAATGTAGATTTTGCAGTATCCTTCCCCCAGGAGTGGGGAGGGAATGGGGATTTTGCAGTATCCTTCCCCTGGAGTGGGGTGGGAATGGAGATTTTGCAGTATCCTTCCCCTGGCATGCCCATCAAGCCACGCCCACCAAGCCATACCATGACCACCAAGCCATGCCCACAGAACCTGTAGTAAAAATAATTGGATTTCACCACTAGTGCCACTGGCAGCTATTTGGTATGCAAATGATCACCTGTTCCTGTCAAAATGACATGGAAGATATTTGGAGGTGGGAGCTCGCTATTGCTCAAAATAGTCATTGATAAAGTGTCACAATAATATTTACTTCTATGTGAATGGAAATTTCAGGCCAAGATGAAGTTGGCTGGATAATTTGAATACAAATTTACTATAGTATACAATTTTTATTTACTTTACTTTTTCTTACTTAAAAAAAGGCTTAGCGCAGCCGATAGTTAGGGGTGGGAAAAGCTTTCTTTGGTGTGACAGGAACATTTGTACAATCAAATACAATCACAGCTCTGAGTGAATGGGATGAGTCCAAACTTGAAATGCTGCTGTTAAGTGGAAGACGAAGCAATTACACTGTCGACAGAAATTCATTGAGGTCATGGTTGTCCCAAAGATAGCTTTTTTCAAAAGCCAACTGGGCTTTCTTTGTTTTTCCTTGAAGACATTTCGGTTCGCATCCAAGAAGCTTCTTCAGAACTTAACCTTTGCTTATACCAACTTTACAGTAGAGCAAAGGATCTTGCTTCTTGAAACATGAAGTGGGGACATGGTTGTCAGAATATTCATGAACTGGAATAGGGCATAGCAACAAGGTCAGCCAATGGGGACTGTTTGGAAACTGAAACAGTTTTGGAGGCTGGGCGTGGCTCAATTCTGAGTGTGTGCTCAGAACTGAAACTAGTCTGCTGAATTGAAACTGAAACTCGTCCCTGCTGTTCTCTCCTCTGCTTGTGTTTGTTTGTTTTTCCTGTAATTCTCTACCACGTTGGAAGAATCTGCTTTTGGTATTGTATGTGTTATTATGCATATAAAGAGAAGTTAAGGAATCCTGCTGAATCAGCTACCTGTGTGTGCTTTCTGGATTTGATTTTTTGCAACAAGCTCTGACAATGGTGTGATGATGGATGTTTTCAAACAAATAGTACTTTTAAGAATACAAAAGTTAGAGCTTGGGGAACAGGGAAAGGTGGCTTGGCTAATGACATGATGGATCATGAATGGATTTGCCTCAGAAGTTTGTTTCATTCCTTCAAGGATTGAGAGGGACTTCCGGTGTTGCCGCGGACCATCGCTGACGGTCCTTTGAAGACCGCCAGCCCAGCCGCCTGTAAAGAGCCGTTTCGGAGACTAGAAACGGCTCGAAAAACTCCGAGCCAAGAGGACGTCGTGAGCAGAGCCGGTGGCAGAAGGTAGAGTCCCCTGTGAGACCCCCAGAGCGTTTTTTTTGCGTTTCTGGGGTGTTAACAGGGTGGGACTCCCTATCCAAGTCGCTGAAGCTCCGGACGGCTGGGAAACTCTGCAAACCGCAGAGCAAGATAGTGCGGCAGAATTTTTACCACCAAACAATAAAAGAGAAAGTTTTGGACTTCCTGTCAAATTGCAAGTATTTAAAGTTTTTTTTTCTGAAATATTTGGAGGATTAAAGCAACTTGGAACTGAAAAGGAAAGGGGGGAAAATGGCGCTTGCTTTTAGCGGAGAGCAGCTGAAAGCGAAAGTAATTTGAACTGTGTATTTGGCTACATTTTAACAGTAACAAATCCGGCTGGAAGAAAAAGAAAAGTAGCAAAAACAAAATAAAATAGAAAAAAAAAGCAGCAATTGATTGTTTTAGACCTGATTGAATCTGGAGAACCTTTTGGGAAAAGTTGTTAGAATTTGTGGAAAAGGAAGATCTGTAAGAGGCAAAATGGCAACAAAGCAAGCAGGGGGGGATTCCCCCACTCATAAGCAGAAGCAGCCTCAAACAGCGCAGCTGCAAACTCAGACAAAGGAAGAAAGCCATTATGACCGTATTATTAAAGAAATTCAAAGATCAGAGCAGGAGGTCAAAGGAATTGTTCCAGAGAAATATGAAGCAGTTAAACAAGATATTCAAACAGTGGCTAAAGGCCTGTCTGAGGTAGTGTTGCAGATTGACAAAAAAGTGGATAATCTTGCCTCAGAGATGGAGACTAAATTCAGAGCCTCTGATTCAAGAATGGTTGAAATTGAAGAAATTACACAAAAAATGCAAAATGAGATTACTATGATGCAATTTCGATTAATGGAATATGCTATCAGACTGAGAGGTGTAAAAGAGAACACCAGGGAAAATCTTAGGAAAATTTGTGCAGAGGCTTTAGCAGTTTTGTTGAAGGTAGAACCAGGTGTGGTTCTGTGTAAGATTGACAAGGCGTATAGAGTTAACTCTCGTGTGGCGGTACAAAGGCAACTGCCTAGAGATGTGGTGATATACTTCACAGATAGAAGAATGAGAAATGATATTTTGCAAAATTCCTTTGTTACAACTGTTCAAGTTGATGGAAGTGAGATTGGAGTCTTTAAAGAATTACCACCCAAATGTTAAGAGATAGAAAGGATTTTGGATTTTTGGTGGCAGAACTGAAAAAACAGAATATACAATTCAGGTGGGATGCTCCAATAGGTATAATATTGAGGCTGCGAGGAGTGAGATACCGCCTTAATACTATTGCAAAAGCAGAAGAATTTTACTATAATGGTTTGAAAGCGGGCTCTCCTCCTCCACGTACATCTTCACCAATAGATAAGGAGGCTCAATTACAAGCTGAGTTTGATCAAGAAACAGAAGCAAAAATAAAGCAGTTGCAAAAGGAGGCAAGAGAGACAATGGGAGCTGTAGGTGGTGTTGTGGTTGATCCTTTTGCACCATTTGAAGCTTCTCCTTTGGAAGAAATGTCTAAAACTATTACAGAGGAGGCATTGGCTCTTGAATTGACAACATCTAAAATGGAAGAGCAACGTATAACTAGAGCGATGTCTAAACAAATGAAGGAACAGCAGCAAGAATATTACAAGCCACAACGTGAAAAGAGAGTTAAAGAGAAGCAGCAAGCTGAAGTCATGAGAGGAGCTAAACCGAAGATTACTACTGTAGAAAAGAATCTTCAACAATTGCTCTCAAAACTTCAGACTGGATCAAATGGCACTTAAATTTTTGTCTTGGAATGTTAATGGACTGAACTCTCCACAAAAAAGAAGGAAGATATTTCATTATTTGAAACAATTTCATAATGATGTTATTTGCTTACAGGAGACTCATAAAATTGCAAGATCAGAAATATTTGATAAATTCAAGATTGGGAACGCAATTTGTTGCTTCAAATTTGGAAAAGAAGAATGGAGTGGTGATATATATAAATAAAAGACTTGTAGCTAAAACTATAGAAATAGACAAAGATGGAAGATATATTGCAATTGAAATTATTACAGATAATGGACCAATTTTGTTGGTCAGAATATATGCTCCAAATCAGCAGCAGGAAAATTTTTATAAGTTGCTTCATTTAAAAATTTTGGAATGGAATTATTCAACTATTATAATAATGGGTGACTGGAATGGAGTAATTCAACCTAAAATCGATAAAAAAAGTACGGCCAAATTAGGGATTAAATTACCACAAGCTTTTTTTGAACTGAAAGAGGATTTGGAATTGAAAGATATTTGGACAGTTCGAAACCCAAATGAATTGGATTTTACTTTTTATTCAGACAGGCATAAATCCTTTTCCAGGATAGACTTTTTTCTCTTAACTACTAACTTACTTTCTAAAGTAAAGAAAATAAAGATATTTCCTAGGACTTTGACTGACCATAGTCCAGTCTGGATGGAAATCGAGATGGGTAAAAGAGAAAGAAGATTCTGGAGATTAAATGAGAATTTATTCAGATATGAAAAAAATATAATTGAACTTAAAAAACATTTAAATGAGTTTTTTAAACTGAATCTGAATAAAGGTACCCCTATTGAAATAGTCTGGGATGCAGGCAAAGCATATATGCGGGGAGTACTAATTCAAATGAACTCTAAACATAGACAGAACCAGCAGAAGAAGAGACTACAATTGGAAGGTGAGATAAAAAAGAAAGAACAACAACTGATACAAAAACCAACAGATGGAAAATTGCAAATGGCTATAAAACTTCTGAAGGATCAATTTCAAATGCTTATAGCAGACCAAACGGCAACTAATTTACAATTTGCAAAGCATAATACTTTTACTAATGCTAACAAACCGGGCAGGTGGTTGGCGTACACTTTGAGGAAACAAGCATCTACACGAATTATTGATAGTACTGAATATGCTGGCAAAGAAGTTTATCAACAAGAATTAATTAAAAAGGCCTTTTTGGAATATTATACTAAGTTATATGCTAAAGATAATATACAGAATATTTCTATAGACGAATATCTAGAAAACAAGAGAGTTTCAAAAATTTCAACAACTCAAAAGAAAAGTTTGGAACAACTGATAACAGTTGAGGAGATCAGTTTCGCTATAAAACAACTAAAAACAGCTAAAGCTCCAGGGACGGATGGCCTAACCGCAGTTTACTATAAAACTTTACAAGAGGAAATGATTGAGCATCTTAAAGATTTATTCTGTAATATACAATTAGGAGGTAAGATACCTTCCTCATGGAAAACAGCTTTTGTTTCATTGATTCCGAAAGAAGAATCAGGTCTTAAGAAACCAGAAAATTATAGATCAATATCTCTATTAAATACAGATTATAAAATCTTCGCAAAAGTATTAGCCAACAGATTGATGCCAGTTATCCAAAAGGTAATTCATCATGATCAAGCAGGATTTATTGAAGGCAGATATATGAAGGAGAATGTCAGGCAAGTTATAGATTTAATGGACTATCTAGATAAGAATAAACAGATCTCTGCAGTGCTGGTTTTTTTGGATGCGGAAAAAGCCTTTGATCGAGTGAATTGGAACTTTATAATTAAGACTTTGGAAAAAATGGATTTGGGGGAGCGGTTTATACAAACGATTGGTGTAATTTATCAAGAGCAATATGCACAACTTATTATTAATGGATGTTTAACATCGAATTTCAACATACAAAAAGGCACCAGACAAGGTTGTCCATTATCCCCACTATTATTTATTCTAACTTTAGAAGTCTTACTTAATGCAATACAGGACTCGAACTCTTTGACTGGAATAGCCATAAGGCAAGAGGACTATAGAACTAAGGCATTTGCAGATGATCTGGTGGTTACCCTATCACAACCTATGAAATCAATAATCCAGATGAAAGATATTATAGAAGATTATGGCATGGTATCTGGTTTTAGGCTGAACCAGAAAAAAACTAAAATGATTGTTAAAAATTTGACAGAGAGCAAAAAAAAGGAACTGGAAAGAATGGCAGGTTTCGAAATTGTTTCAAAGGTCAAATATTTAGGAGTACAAATCGCAGATTCAAATGTAAAACTGTTTCAAAATAATTATGAGATTCTGTGGCAAAAGATACAAAAAGATATGCAAAATTGGAAGAAACTGCAGCTATCATTGCTTGGAAGAATATCAGCAGTAAAGATGAATGTTTTACCTAGATTTATTTTTTTATTTCAAATGATACCGGTGCTCAAATCAGATAAACCACTGCTAGAATGGCAAAAAGGACTGAATAAATTTATTTGGAATGAAAAAAAACCGAGAGTTAAACTGAAAATAATGCAAGATACTCGTGAGAGAGGTGGTCTTAAACTTCCAAACCTTCGATTATACTATGAAGCAGCTGCATTGACACAAATAAGTGATTGGTTTGGGAAAACTAAGACTGAATTGTTGAATATAGAAAGTCATGACCTTGTTTGGGGATGGCATGCATACTTATTTTATGACAATAAAGTGGATAAAGTGTTCAATAGTCATCTACTTAGAAATGCCTTGATGAGAATCTGGAGGAAGCACCGAATTAATTGGGATTATAAGATTCCGTTTTGGCTGGATCTTGCTGATACCATGTGGAATACAAATATTAAGTCACTCGTGGGTTTCTTATATAAAGAGTTACTTTATTTTGAAGAGGGCAGATGGCGACTGAAGACTTTGGATATGCTGTTGGAAGAAGGGAAATCTTTGACTTGGTTGCAGTACAATCAATTACAGATGAGATGGAAAGATGAGCCTTGGATAGTACAGTGGTCTAATGCACCCTGTTATTAAGATCAGCTGCTTGCAATTATTGCAGGTTCGAATCCCACCAAGGCTCAAGGTTGACTCAGCCTTCCATCCTTTCTAAGGTAGGTGAAATGAGGACCCAGATTGTGGGGGCAATAAGCTGACTTTGTATAAATATACAAAAAGTATGAAGGCTATTGCTTAATGCACTGTAAGCTGCCCTGAGTCTCCGGAGAAGGGCGGCATATAAATCAAATTAAAATAAATAAAATAAAAAAATAAAGAAAGAAGATCAACAAACTGGTTTAATGGAATATGAAGTAGAATTGGTTAGACAGATAAAGGAGACAGGTCCAATGCATATTAAGAGAGTTTATAATGTTTTGTTAGAAAGGGATTCAGAAAATGAGTTAGTTAAAGATTGTATGATTAAATGGGCACAGAATTTCTCTCAACCAGTTATGATGGAAACATGGGAAAAAATATGGGTTCAGAACGTTAAGTTTACACAGTCACAAAACTTACGAGAAAATTTTTATAAAATGTTTTATAGATGGCATTTAGACCCCAAGAAATTGTCTTGTATGTACCCTAACATGCAGCCAAAATGTTGGAGATGCGAGTGTTTAGATGCTACATATTATCATATATGGTGGACTTGCAAAAAAGTGAGGGCTTTTTGGATAAAAATTTGGTGGGTTATGCAAAATGTTTTAAGGAAAAAAATACAATTTTCTCCGCAATTTTTCTTATTGGGTATAGTTAAAGATTTTACATTGGGTGAAACAAAACGGATTTTGTATATGGTGACAGCAGCTAGGTTGTTGATTGCCCAATATTGGAAGAGTGATACCTTACCGACTGTGGACCAATGGAGAGGGATTGATGTTTATGCTAGTAAATATAGAAAAATATAGAAAAAAGATATGGAAGGATGAATAACGTATACATTGTTTGGGAATACTAGTATTGCATATAATGGAAGTCAAGGGGGGGAGGGAAAAGGGTGGAGGGGGAGGGTTAGGGTGGGATTGGGAGGGAATTATATATTTTTTCTATATGTATGTATTCTATATATGTATTTTATAATGTTGGGTAAGGGTGGGGGGGGGAAAAGGGGGAAAATTTGTATTTGTAAAACTTTTTCAATAAAAAAAAAAAAAGGATTGAGAGCACGTCAGAGGTGGGTTTCAGCAGGTTCTGACCAGTTCTGGAGAACCGGTAGCGGAAATTTTGAGTTCGGAGAACCGGTAGTAAAAATTCTAACTGGCCCTGCCCCCATCTATTCTCTGCCTCCCAAGTCCCAGCTGATTGGGAGGAAATGGGGATTTTGCAGTAACCTTCCCCTGGAGTGGGGTGGGAATGGAGATTTTACAGTATCCTTCCCCTACCATGCCCACCAAGCCACGCCCACCATGCCGTGCCATGCCCACCAAGCCTCACCCACAGAACTGGTAGTAAAAAAATTTGAAACCGACCATTGGAGCACGTCTATCATTAAGCCAGTCTTTGGATGCCTGTTTTACTCTTTAATTAATAGGGCATAGTTAACATAACCCCAACCTGCCATAAGGCAGATTATATATTCACGACAGCACTAATTTAATAGGCAGGAGTACATGTTTATCAGGCTTTTGAATAGGTGATATATCTCTAATGTATGTCTGGAAACTGAATCAGATCAAACTGAATTTTAGTTCAGTGTTAATAGGGGTCAGAGCAGGGAAGAGATTAAAAAAAAGGTTAAGAGTGCAGCCACACTATATGATCCAAACTTTGCTTTTTAATGTGGTTTATAATGCATGTAAAAAAGGAGCACAGCTTTGATTGCATGCTTGTCCTGCCTTTGAAGAACCTTACTCTGCACCACATATATCAAGTAATTTAGGACAAGGAATGAATTTTATGACACATAGAGCTCAGTCTAACTATTTCCAGGATTTCTCATTTGAAGCAATCACCTTACTTTACTTAATAATAGGGTCAGCTCTGTCCATTTATACAATATTCAAATTATGTGCAATTTTTAAAATGTAAACATCCTTCAAGTCAAACTTGATTCCCTTTGATCTTATGGATCTGTTCTTCTATTCTTCCAGGATTTAGTTATTTATATCTTGGCTTTTCGATCTATTCTACAATTCTGGATTTCCCATGTGGTCACTGATCAGAAATTCTAAATGGGTATTAGCCTGCTTAGCGTTTGAAAGTCAGCTAATACTGGGTAACATCTAGATTCATATTCGTCCTTTTAATTCAAGAGAAACTGGACTAATAACGTAGCATGCAAGATCAAACTGAAAGCAGATTTGGATTTGTTGGGATCCTATTGGGATCTTGAAATAAATATATGACTGTTATTTGCAATGTACACTACAGGGAAGGACTCCTTCATGCATATCAGGGGAAAGAGGTAGGGGAAAACAATTAAAGTTTATGTTCTTATATCTTACAGCACAAATTTACATTATAGACTCTGGAAGAGGAAGCTCTTGTACCTACTGTCTAAGCTACAGTAGTGGCCAAAATTGTGGAAACCTTTTGGAAAAAGTGTATTTTCTAAAACTAGCTAATAGCACCACTTTTTATGGGGAGTAGTGCCATAAAATTATATATCAATGGAAGGATAATTTAATCAAGAATGTAATGCAATAACTTTTATGAAGGATTTGCTATTAGAATAGCAGTTACAGTATAAAGAAGAAAAGTGAAATACATAGAAAAAAACGAGATATACAAAAATTATCACAATAGAAAAAATGAGATATACAAAAATTATTACCATGTCAGTTAATACTTAGTTGGGTAACCTTTAGCATGAATTATGGCCTTACAATGTCTTCCCCTGGAGTGAACCAAGTCTTATAATTCTGCAGCTGTTATAATGTGAAACCAAGATTGAAGGATTGCTTCTATTAACTGGGTTTTATTGCTGGATCGCTTCTGACTAACAAGTTTCTTTAGTTGGATCCATAGATTTTCAGTTGGGTTACGGTCTAGGCTATTCCCAGGCCATTCCAGCAGTGGAATATGATTATCTTGAAACTCTCCCCCAAAATTGGTGTTATTAGCCATCAAACCTCAAAAATACACTTTCCCCAAAAGGTTTCCACAATTTTGGCCACTACTGTACGTATTTAGTCTGCAACTCAAACTTTCGTACTTGTAGTTGGCATTTTGCCAGATTCTCTGTCAATAATTGCTTGGATTCTTGTAAGATCTTCCTCGGGTGATCAATGATAGTCTTTCACTTTCTTGTCTTCCATTAGCCTTCAATTTTTCCAGGCATCAAGGTTTTCTCCAATGACACTTGTCTTTGCATTATTTGTCCAAAATAGTTAATGTTTAGTTTGATTATCAGGGTTTCAAGGGCATAGTCTGGTTTTACCTCATTTATTATTGAATATTTTGTTCTTCTTGCAGTTCAAAGTGTTCTCAATGTTTTTTCTTCAGCACCATAATTCAGAGACATCAACTTTTCTTTGTTCAGCCTTTCTGATGATCCACATTACAGCTGGATGTATTGGAAAGAAATATGTCCAGAAACTGACTCCACTAAAAATTGCCAAAATTGAGACCCACAGTTTATAACTTAAATACCCATTGCACGGTTTATTAACTTCAAGAAAATATTAAATATTAACATATGGATAAACCTGTTTTGAAGGATACTAGTATTATACTATTTTTAATGGCCTTGTCAGGCTCAAAGAATTGGGACCATACATTACGTCCCAGTTAAGATGATTTATTGATTACCAGAGGGTAAATTTCAACTCCTCTCTTGAATGCTGCCGAATCTTATCTAGTCTGGCCCAAATTGCCAGCCTGGGAAGATTCCTGTGCAGTGGGCATGGGCAATAAAATAGCTAATTAATCTCTTCACATGTTGATGTGCTTGTTCACGCCTGACACTCTAGTAATGAAAATTAAGGAGCATAGTGGAAAAAAGTGATACTGAGTTAAAAAAAATAAAAAAGACCAAAATAAGGATCATATCTTTAGAATTTACAAATAAGACACTGAAGTTGGTGAATAGCATCTGCTTTTTAGGATCAACTATCAACAGTAAAGGAATCTATAGTCAATTGGACAATGTTAAACCTTTCAGGTATTTCAGAGAGGAAGAACAATGAAGCATACTAGCTCTATCTTTATTGTAAGATTACAGTAACAGAATCTTGCAAAACTGAGTGTATTTCTGTTGTGGTCTGCCGGTGGCCAGCAGAGTCAGACAGTAAGGAGGTTGGGGAGGAATATGGGCCAGTCCTGGGGGCTGGGGAAAGCTTGGACAAGGGCTCTGTGTCAGGCAGAGAGGGAGATAGACAGCAGTGAGGCAGAGGAACAGCTGGAGCCCATTCCCAGTGTGCACATGTGCAGAGCTGCCAGAAGACAAGAACAACTCAGAAAGCAGGGTTGACTTGGAAGTAAAGCCACATCTTGGAGATGCTTGACCCCTCCTATAAGAAACAAAAGAGGACCAAATGGGGAGGGTGTTAAGGATATTGATGTTGTTTTACCAACCAGCAGAGTAACTGCA
>WNWU01000021.1:4281860-4296694 GCA_012654045.1 Ptyas mucosa | reverse complement strand
TACTCTACTCTACTCTACTCTACTCTACTCTACTCTACTCTACTCTATTCTATTCTATTCTATTCTTGATTCTCTATGACAAAGGAAAGGAACTCCACATTTTCCCAGGGACTGAAATGAAACATCATTGGTCACATTGATTCTTGTTAAACACTGGTCAGAGGACTGTCCTTCTTCACTTTGAAATGGTGCCATCATGGCTGCAGAGATGTTGAGAATAATTCCTTTTGATAGGATTTGGTGTTTAAGTTCTAATTCCACTCACAAGAATGAACAAAAAGGATTGCCAAATGTTGCAGGATCACTATTAAATTGCCAAACATCATCATGCATTGAAGCTAGTGTAAAAATTGAAAGGATCAAAAAAGGCAGGGAAAAGACATTAGACCAGTGTTTTTCAAACTTTTAAGAAATGTGGATGTCAACTCCCAGAATTCTCCGGATATTCTGGAAACTGAAGTCTAAATTATCTTAAAGTTGCCAAGTTTTAGAAACTGCATCCACTCAGAAATCATTGAATCACTAGCTTCTGAACATTCCCAGAAGATCGTCTTTCTGTGGACAAGACATATAATAGATAAGAACTAGTGTATTAAACAAGTAACACAAAGCTGCATTAAGATAGAATTAGAAAGCAATTTGGAGGGGTGAAAAATACAGTACTTTTTTCCCCTTCAGTTTGATGTTGCATTACCCAGAGAGCTCTGAGGCAACTTACCATATTTTTTGGAGTATAAAACGCACCTTCCCCCCCCGCCCTAAAAGGGGGTGAAAATTTAGGTGCATCTTATACACCGAATGTAGCCCTGCCCACCCACTGGCCCCAAACCCTCTGGCCTCTGCCTCGCAGCAGTTACCTCCTTGCAAGCAAACAGCAAGAAAAAACAGCTCCTTTCAGCTTCAGCACAGGCTAATTAGCACAAGTTGATTGGATCAGCCTCCCGACTCTCAGCTGATTTGCTCTCAGCCGTTTTGCACAGGGCTCTGCTGCTTGCTGCAAAGAGGTAAATTGCTGGAGCAGATTTTTTTTTCCTTTGTGCTAATCAAGCTATGCTGAAAACAAAAATGAAAGTAAAGCAGGCTGTTTGCTGTTTGCTGCAACAAGGCAAAATTGCTCAGAGGCAGAGGCAGAGGCAGAGGCAGAGGCAGATTTCTTTTTCTTCTTTTCTTCACCAAAAAAGGTAGGTGCGTCTTATACTCTGGTGCATCTTATGCTCTGAAAAATACGATACATTATAACTCAGAAGAAAACAAGCCTATTTTGGAAGATAATTGGGGCTCTGCTTGAAGTTTGCTAGGAGACCATTCAAGGTGATAATTTGTGGGGGGGGGGGGATTATCTCACCCCTAGGGTAACACACAAAAGTATAAGTGGGATTGTGTAAAATCTGTCCAATTCATTCTGAAGGTCAAATCTGGAGCTCCAGAAATAACTCAAGTCTGCTTCAAGTCACTCATTTCGAACATTATTTGATTTAACCTGTCCTGGATCTAGTATGTCATTCAAAAAAAGGAGTTCGGTTCCCTTGGAGAAATTTTGCCATTTTGGTTTCTAAAAGCTAAAATAATGACCCACCAACAATCCAAAGTCTCTTGGTGGTTTACAAATTTAAGCATGCACAATAATATAGGAACATAAGAACATGGTACATTTAAAAACTTAAAATAACACCATAGAAATACAATGCAGTATATGACATTGTTTTATTTCTTCTTATAAGCCACCACCAAGTCCTTTTTGACTGTAGTAGTGTATGCACTTGATAAATAACTAACTCAATAAACTAATAGCTTTCTATTCAGGCTGGTTATAGAGATGTATTTTCTGCCAAATAGTACGATATGAAGGCTGAATGGAGAATAGAGAGGCCTGGCTAGAAACCAAATTGTTGTTCTCATAGAATTTTTCAGAATTCCTCCAGTTCAGTAATTTCTAATGCAGATTTCATATATAATACAATCCTTGGTTGTATAAACAGAGGGGTAGAACCAGTGGTGGGATTCAAGTGATTTAACAACCGGTTCTCTGCCCTAATGATTTCTTCCAACAACCAGTTTGCCAAACTGCTCAGAAAGTTAACAACCAGTTCTCCCAAAGTGGTGCGAACTGGCTGAATCCCACCACTGCATAGAACCAAAATCATGTGAAGTATTAGTATCGCTTTATAAAGCCTTAGTAAGGCCTCACCTGGAATACTGCATCCAGTTTTGACAGTAGTATTCCAGTATTTGAGGGACTGCCACAAAGAAGAGAGAGTCAACTTATTTTCCAAAGCATCAGAAGGCGAAACAATGGATGGAAACTAATCAAGGAGAGAAGCCACCTGGAATTAAGGAGAAAGTTCCTAACAGTGAGAACAATTAACCAGTGGAACAATTTGCCTTCAGAAGTTTTAGGTCCTTCATCATTGGAGGTTTTTAAGAAGAGACTGGGTAGCCACCTATCTGAAATGATATAGGGTCTCCTGCTTGGGCAAGGGCTTGGACTAGAAGACTTCCAAGGTCTCTTCCAGCTCTATTCTGATTGATTGATTGATCAACAATGGCTTCTTCATCTTAAGTAATGCATGATAATGTTCTTCCCACGCCGCTGTGGGAATAAGGTAGTTCAGCGATAGGGGAAGGCATGATGGCCTAATGGTAAAGACGCTCATCTGCCACTTGAAAGGTTGAGAGGTCAATCCTAGGTAGTTAAACGAGGGAGAGGATAAAAAAGAAATAGAAACCCAGATGACACCAGAGTAAATGAAAAAGGGGGATGGAAGGGGGAAAAAGAAAGAAGATTTTGAATAAATGTAGAATTATGTTGATAATACTGATAGATAGAATAAATCTGAAAAGAAACTGAAAGAAAGTATATATGATTAGAATACAGGAGTTGCTCAGATACCAAACAAGGAGAATATTCCACAGCAAAGAAGATAAAAAGGAGAGAGGAGTAGAGGGTAGGAAGAGGAGAGGGAGTGAGAGGAATGGAAGAAAGGGAAAAGGAGAGGAAGGAAGGGTAGGGGAAAGAGTAGGAGAGAAAGTGAGAAGGGGGGAAAGAAGAGAGGAGTGGGGAAAAAGAAGGGGAAGTAGGATGAGGAGGAGAGGAGGAAGGAGAAAGTAGGAAAGGAGGGAGGGAAGGGAAAGAAAGGAGAAGAAGAAGGTTTGTTGCGAAATGAGGGAAGAAAAAGTAGAAGAGCAACTCCAAATGTAATTAAAATGCCTTATTTTAATGCTTTCTTTAAGGAAAACTTGTATATGTAGGATTAATTATGTATAAGAAAATGTACATTTTATATTATGTGTATAAGAAATAAAACTGGAAAAACTTTTCAAAAAAAGAAGAAGAAGAAGAAAGGCATCCAGCCAGTAAATGCTCAGCTCCTTTCAGTCACTCCAACTCTACTCCTAATTAAGGATTATAGGGTCCTAAATAGAGGTGGTATTCAGCTGGTTTGGACCAATTTGGATAAATCAGTAGTGGAAATTGTGGGTGGGGGTGAGTGGGGCGGGGGCCACCCACCCACACCGGCTCTATGCTGTCCTATTTAGGCACATTTTTGAGGCCGGCCGCATGCGTAGAAGGCATGCGCGAGAGCAAAGTGCATGTGCTGCAGACTGGGCGCATGCACAAAGGTGCTGGCCGAACCAGTAAGTAAATTATGTGAATTCCACCTCTGGTCCTAAAAAGAAAATGTTTGAGCATTTCTCTCTTTTTGTCTTTCTGTAGTCCTTCTTTAGTGACTGCAATTGGTTCCAATGACTCAGTCATTAAGCAAAATGGTTTCTAATTCAACACGTGACTGAGAGAGACATGTGAAATCACTGTTTAGTGCTGCCTCATTTAGAATAGGTGGCTCAGTGGCTAAGACACTGAGCTTGTCGATCAGAAAGGTCGGCAGTTCGGCAGTTCAAATCCCTAGTGCAGGTCTCCTGCGTGAGCAGGGGGTTGGACTAGATGACCTCCGAAGGTCCCTTCCAACTCTGTTACTGTAAAAGATAAAGTTCTCTGTGCAATGTCCTATTATCTGACCCATCTTTTTCTTTTCTTCCAAACTCACAGGGTGGAGAGATTGCTAAAACGAGCTCTCTCCTCCTGAGCTGCTTTCTCTGTAGTGTAGTGCCAACCACAAGTTAACAAGCTGAGTTCTCTGACCTTAATTAGTTGATTAAAATCCTCCTGTTGGCTGACAGCTGCTGCCTGAAACTGATCAGATCTTAATCAGTTTCACATCACTGGTTTTTGTGGTCCTAAATATGTGCATGGGTCAGAAAATGATTTTTTAAAATTACTGTTTATGGTCATTGTATTTGGGAACAGTCCCTATCCGAGACAGTTGCTAAAATGAGGACTATCTATACTATTTGTCTGTCTGTCTGTCTGTCTGTCTGTGTGGATGAGTTAGGGATAGAGGTTAAAGTAGCCAGAACAACAGCCCTCAAATCTTCCGCTCATTAACCTTTTCATGAAGTTTCAGATTGTTCTTTAACCCCCCCCTCCCCAAACATTTCTTATACAAAAATAACTTAATAAATACTACTTTAAATAACAGTGCTACAAATAAGAACAATATCAAACCCTTGAATGGTCTCACCATCCCTTCGAAATTGATATTGATAACTTTGGGGAACCCTGAGCCAGCAGAACCAGTAAACAGGATTTCAAGAAGAGATTTTCCAGTTGAGAATATACATAAAGTTTCTAAAACGAAGGAAGAAATTTGCACCATTATATGAGTTCTTAATTGTGAGAGATTATCTACGTTAGATAAATAAATAAAATATCTATTGTATTTGCACAAAACTGGAAAAGTGAAGAGATCCCCACAGGTGAGAATGTGATCAGGAAAATATTAGAATATGCAGAAATGAATAGACTAACACTAGCAATTAAGGAGAAAGAACAAACTGATGTATTATATGACATGGGACTTATTTTATCAATGGTTAGATAATAAAAATGGAAGTTAGAAACAGGGAAACAAAAGAAAAAGATTAGTAAAATAAAGAAGATATGTTAAGAGAAGAAGCAAGTATTATGATTATTATGTTTAATATTATCATTTTAATATCATAGAATTAATGTTAATGTAATGAATATTGTTGTAAATCTTGATTATCATTTTACAAAGATATTTGTACCTGGATGACACACAGTTTAATTGAAGACAGAATTATTATATTAAAAAATAAAAAAAATATTTAAAAAAGTTCTTATTTGAAAAGAGACATTTTAATTATGTTAAATTATAGGGTTAGGGCTAGGGTTAGGACATGTTTACACTATAAAGTTCTATAAGGTGTAGAAATTGTTTTCGTGATAATGGTTTAGGATTGTATAAACATGGTGTTTATTTGGGATTTTTTCTTTTCTTTTAAGAAAATCATCTTCAGCTTGAAATGTCTTAGTCCCAAATTTCGGGACCTTCTGATTATCTGGATGGCAGCCAGAACAGTGGTGGGTTGCCCCCAGTGCAGATCGGTTCTATAGAACTGGTAGTAAAACTGGCAGGAGGCTCTGCCCACCGCCCCCGACATCATCAGGAAGTTTCTGCGCATGCACAGAAATGTGTGCGCACAAGCAAAGCGAGCACGTGCGCACAGCCCCGTTGCGAACCGGTAGCAAAGGTAAGTAGAACCCACCCTTGAGCCAGAGGTACAAATGATTGCATACATCTGCTAAAATAGGTGGATGTCTTTGAAGAATGACTTGAAGATAAACCTCTTCTTGTGAGAAAGAATGGATGTTACTTGCCAATGGACACTCAATTAATTTGATAAAAGAGAACTTTATTTTACAGACAGTTAGTTTCAATCCACAATTGTTAATTATCTCCCGACTCTGCTTTTAATATGGCAGATCTACATCCACACACCTCTACAGGATATGTGTGATGACCCGGGACAAGGCACAGAGGCAACACAGCCAGCTGATAGTTCGAACTCCCTTTTATTGCTCCAACTTTCCCCCAAACAATCCCATGTTTATGGCAAGTCCCAGAGTATAGTGCTCACACACACCTCCAGAAGCCTCTGGCTGTGAATAGTCCAGCAAAATGCTATTAGCACAATGGCTTCAAGTCAAGAAGTCCAGTGAGGCAAAGGAACGAGGTAGTAATAAGGCAAGAAGTCCAGCAAACTCCAGATGTCGGCAATGGTGCAGAAAAGTCCATGAATTCAATGCTTGTTCCTGACAAGCGACCCTTCCCACAGTGTCTCCTTAAGTCTCAGTTCCCAGGTGTGCCTTGTGAAGAAAGGTAGGGCGCTCTCCTCCTGAGTCATCAGGTTCGCCTGTGCTGCTCCCAGCTCCTCTCCACTCTCCGTGCTTGGGGATCAGGAGGGGGCAGTCCTTGCTCGTCGCCTAAGTTCTGTCACTCTTCATTTCCACTACCTGCCCTCTCTTCCTCTCTCTCTCGGTTATCCTGCCCTTGTTCCTCCCTGCTGGCAAGCTGTCCCAAGCCCAAGGGACCCAGGGCTGCCTCATTCTGCTCCTCCCTGCGTTCCTCCAAAGTCAACGAGGCTGCCTCCTCGACCTCCATTGGGCCCAGCTCTAGCTTGTCCTCCTCTACAGACTCAGGCTCTGATGGGGCCATGACAATATGTTAAAACTCATGCCCCTTGGGACAGTCACAATATGTTTTATTATTTTTTAGAGAAAGCTTAGAAATGTTCAAAAGTCATGTGTCAAATGAATAAGAAAATTGTTAGAAAAAAATGACAATCAATTCAAATATTTAATGTAACATATAATAAATTGTCGATGAGGCCTGATTTTGGGTACATATTTTTATCAAAGAGCTGACATTTCTGCAACTCTAGGTTGCTATCTAGTGGTTTTCTGGATTTCTATAGACTATATGTGATTTATTGTTGCTTCTAACTCTTCCTGATCAGATGGAGATCATTTCACCAGGATTGTTGCAAATAATTACTTCATTGAATTAGCCCTAGTGAATATAGTACTCCTAGGACCAACTTTGTAGATTATATAGCCAGTTACAGATTAGTTTTGCTTGATTCTGAAATATTGGGAAATGATCTATCATTATTAGTGTTCCGGTTGCCTAGTAACATCAGCTGAGCACAAGAAGCTTTTATTCAGTATTCTAAGCTATTGTGAAGGTTGCTTCCAATTTCAGATGTTAAAGGAGTTTCATTTCCAAGAAAATTTTGGCAGATATGGTAGAAGAAAACATGAAGCAGTAGTCTTATGATCATGAAGAGCCTCTTAATAAGACAGATTGAACCCTATCTACTGTAGCTAACTGCTACTAGGACATATTGTGACTGAAAACTACAAACAAAGATTGGCTTTTTCATGGAGTCAAAAAAACAGAGAAGAAAAGAAACAGGCAACTAACAATTAATGACTGAGTACACTTTTTGGGAAGAAGATTTCAACTTTCAGATTTCATCAGAGATATTACCCAACATGATTCTCTCCTGTCCTTTTGGGATCTCTAGAGAAGGCTTGTTTAAAGTCCCAGTCTGGCTAGAGGAAAGGCAGATGTGGATCAGAAGACAGGCCTTCTCTGTAGATCCTTCCATCACTCCAACTAGAGGTACATATGGCTTCTTCTCTTTTTGCATTCTAGAAGACACTAGAAACTACTATTTCAACCATACTTGGGCTCCTAGCAATGAATAATGGACAGATTACATTGTCAGTTATGTTTACCTTTCTAATTTAAGTAAGGAGAAGATTATTTCTTGATATTCTGTTTTATTTTAGGGCTTGGTACACCACCAAGACTTGGAGTGATTAGAGCAGTATAGACATACTATGGAATCAATCAATTAATAACAACAATTGGGAGTTAACTTCAGAGCTTATATTTAGTACTAAAAGTAGAGATGAAAATCCAAGTTGCCTGATTGATCAATGATCAATAATCCATTGTAATACATATTTGTTAGACTCTGATTAATCTACTAGCATTATTTGTTTATTTTATTTTTTTTTCATTTATTACATTTATTATGCCACCCATCTTGCGGTCACACTACTCTGGGCAATTTGCACTTCTCCTAAATCTGAAGCTTATTGAAAAAAATCTGGTGATTCTCTTTTCAGACCTGTGGAAGGAAAAGCACCACAGTGCATCACAAGGCCTTCCTTTTGCAATTTGAAAAAGACTGTCATTGCAATGCAGGACATGATAAAATGAATTCTCATCTCTATGACCAGAGAAAGTTCTGGAAACATTTTTATTTTTAAATGGACTTTGCCAAACAGAAAAACTGTTCACAGAAAACCAAATCCCTTAAAATTAACGGTCGGTATTCTTTCTGTATTTTCACCTAATCAAATCCCGAATAAAGCGTCGATTAAATCTATCCATGTTGACTTACTATCTGGTAACTCTCTGGCTAGTTATGAACTCATTGTAACTGCTTCATAGGATGATAATAATATGACAATGATCTGCATAGGATTCCTGGGAGAAACTCTTCTTACTCTCATCTCTTGCAGGACTGGATAGAGGTCAAACATGTAATATGTATCTCCTATTTCAAATGGAGGCAACTGAGAAGACATTTGGTACCCCTGCTTCAGTTGATTAGGCTGATTAAAGTGCTTAGACTTGTTTACTGATTAGGAATCAGATATCAATATTGCCAATTCTCAACCATCCAAAATGAGATTTACTGTAGGGTAGTATCAATGGTGGGCTGCTGCCAGTTCAGACCAGTTCTAACGAACTGGTAGTTGTGACTTGCGGGTGGCCACTCCCGCCCCCATCCACCTGCCTGGGTGTAATCCCATCCTATATCACTGTGTGTTTGACACCACACACATGTGTGGAAGGCACACACGAGTAAATTGCTGTGTTTTTTGATGCCACACACATCAAAATGCGTGGATAGCACGTGCAAACAAATTGCCGTGTTCTGTGACACCACACGCACGTGTGGATGGTGCACGCGCACATTTCCGGTTGCTGGGCGAACTGGTTGTTACAGTATGTGATGCCCACCTCTGGTAGTATAGTATACCAGTGGTGAAATCCAATTTTTTTTACTACCGATTCTGTGGGTGTGGCTTGGGGTGTGTGGCAGGGAAGGATACTGCAAAATCTCAATTTTCACCCCACTCCTGGGGGAAGGATATTGCAAAATCCCCTTTCCCACCCCACTCTGGGGCCAGCCAGAGATGACATTTGGCAGTTCTCTGAACTACTCAAAATTTCCGCTACCGGTTTTCCAGAACCTGTTAGAACCTACTGGATTTCACCCCTGTAGTATACCATAGATAATATAGTACACTATATAGCATAGTATATTATAGATAATATAATATACTCCACTATAAATCCTCTAACAACTTTTATATTCTGCTCAAATTCCTAAGGACGGTTCTGATTTCTCAAGCTTCTTTCAATGGAATTCTCCTTTTCTTCTTTCTCATTGTGACAAATATACTTATTTAAGATATGTCTAATAAACATAAGGGAAAGAAGAAAGTCAGATGAAAGCAAACATAACATTCATACAGGTAATCCTTGACTTACGACCACAACTGAGCTGAAAATTTCTGTTGCTAAGCAACAGAACAAATTGTTAAGTGAGTTTTACCCCATCTTACAACCTTTCTTGCCACAATGCTTAAATGAATCACTACGGTTGTTAAGTGGCTTCCCTGTTGACTGCTTGTCAGAAGGTCGCAAAAGGTGGTCACATGATCCCAGGACACTACAACTGTATAAATGTATGTCAGTTGCCAAGAGTCAGAATTTTGATCACATGACCACAGGGCTACTGCAATGGTCATAAGTGTGAAAAACAATCATAAGTCCCCCTTTTCAGTGTTGTTGTAACTTTGCTCACTAAATGAATAGTTGTAAATTGAGGACTACCTGTACTTAGATTTTTGCAGCTGAAGAAAACAACAAATTATTTCAATTCATGTTGAATATTATCTGTAACACATTAACATCCTCTTCATAAGTTGATTCTGGTGCAGTTAAAACTTCTGCTCTACTTTTGTCTCTCTTTTTTCAGTGACTCAATAGGGACACTCATTGCACTTCTGTCAGCCTCTCAGACCTCCTGTTGGAAGTGTGTACTGCATGTTATTGCAGACTGTTTTTCTCTTTGAATCTCTTTCCAAACTCCTCCATTGTCCTTAGTTCTTGCAATAAGGCAAGATAAATGGATACCTTCCCTTCCAGCAGCTATTATGTTAAGAGGAGCAGAAATCTGTCAAACCAAGCACCATGTATCTTGGTTATGGTATGTAAGGAGAAATCCCAGGATCCAGGAAGTGGAATAAGATATGTATTCTGACAAATACAGTAGAAGAAATGCATAATTAATAATACATGTGTTAGAGTACAGGGATACTCTATGGAGTTGGATAGTACAGTAGTCTAAAGCACCCTGTTATTAACACCAGCTGCCTACAATTATTGCAGGTTCGAATCTCACCAGGCTCAAGGTTGACTCAGCCTTCCATCCTTTCTAAGGTAGGTAAATTGAGAACCCAGTTTGTGGGGGCAATAAGCTGACTTTGTATAAATATACAAAAGTATGAAGGCTATTGCTTAGTGCATTGTAAGCCGCCCTGAGTCTCCGGAGAAGGGCGGCATATAAATCAAATTTAAAAAACAAGCAAACAAAAAACAGCGGCTAGAATTGTGTTTGCACAACATTGGAAGGGTGAGGAGATCCCCACAGAAGAAAAGATAATAACAAAAAAATTAGAAATGAATAAACTAACATTTGAAATTAAGGAAAGGAAGACACTGAATATTTTTGAGATATGGGATCTGTTCTATCAATGGTTAAATAAGAGAAACAGGAGTAAGAACTTAAAAAACCATAAGAGAAAGACTAATCTTATTATTAGGATTGTTTACCATAACTTATTAACTTTGATTAATTGAGATTAGTATTAACAATTAATATTTATTGATGTTATGTGGGAAAAGCACTGTTGTTATGAGATTACTATCAGAGAATACTATTATCATTACTGTGATGCTTATAACTCAAAAGAACTGTAACCAGACAACAGACTGTCTATATGGATTTTGAATATGTTGCTCTTTTTTATTTATATTAATAAAAAACATTATTAAAAAAGATATGAATTGTGACTAACAAAGCATTAACTAAGCCTGTTTTGCAGCATTTCTTCTGCAGCAGGAAAAGACACTTAGTGTTAGGGTTCCGACTGATGCCCTAATTAAAGCATGAGTCTCACACGAGACTTCAAAAGAAATCCAGTTATTTATTAAGAGCTTCATGTTGGCACGGGGCCAAATGAAGCTAACTTTGACCTCACTTAATTTACGTTACAGCTCTGGCCCTGTTTCCCCCCTCCCCCCAAAGTGTGTCATCAGTCATATTCTCCAACGAAGCAATTTTGCAGGCTGTAGAGATCACTCCTCTCCGGCCACTGTGGGTTTCTGTGGAGATGACCTCAGCGTATTAGTTGGAATGTGCCTTGTTTTGACTGAGATACCAGCTCCTTGATGCAGCTATAAAGTTTGTTTTCCCATCCCCCTTGCCTATGGCAACTCGAGAGCAGGCCAGGGATGCTTTACGAGGGCTTTTGAGAATATGGTGTAATGGAATGAACCTTAGGGTGAAGGAGAAAATATACTCTGAAATATTGGATTAAGTTTACTTACTTACTTTACTTTATTGATAAGCCCTTGGGCCATATCAAAATGCAGAGTTCCAGACATAAATTATTACTAAAATCTGACAAAAAAAATTAAAATGGAATTGGATAAAATACAATTTAAAATGAAATTGGAATAAAATATTATTTAAAATAAAATTGGAATAAAATATGATTTAAAATAAAATTGGAATAAAATACAATAATTTAATATATAAACAAAATATGATAAAAATATATTTCAGTGTCACCCTTACAATCTACCCAATCAGTCTCACATATGCCGATCTCAACTGAACCATTTTGCTTAAGTATTGTGCTGTGTTAAATGTTATTTTCAGATTCTGGCCTCACATAAGGTAAAGGTTAAGTAAAACAGAAAAAAGAAAAATAAAAGATTTCCAAGGTCTATCTCCCCCACATAGTTATTTAAATTTCAATATCTGTATTTAAATTTAGATTTAAATTTAAATTTTGTACGTGACTGCAAATTTGGTGCGCCTCTGTTAAGTGAAGATTGCGGTTTTGACTTAACTGGCACATTTTAAAACTTTGGATATTTATCCTTCCTTCCTTCCTTCCTTCCTTCCTTCCTTCCTTCCTTCCTTCCTTCCTTCCTTCCTTCCTTCCTTCCCTCCCTCCCTCCCTAAGTCCTTGCATAATGTGTTCAAAGCATGGTGATTTGAGTCAGGTCTTTTGTGCTTCGAATGACAACTCTGGGTTGAGTTATTTAATGATCCCTTTGCTTATTTTCTTGGCTGCCCAGGGTATTTTCAGAAGCCTTCTCCAACCAAAAAAAAAAAAAAGTTCAAAAGCCTCAATACTCTTTCAGCTTCTTCAGAATCCAGCTTTCACTTCCAGAGAACGTGTCACAGAGAACAGCCACTGTCTGCACAGTTCTGATCTTTGTAGGTATAAATACATCACAGCATCTGAATTTCTTTCCTAAGGCTATCATTGGCAGCCTACCAAGTGTCAATCTGCAGTATATTTCTTGACTGCTGTTTCCTTTACTGTTAATAGTCGATTCTAAAAGGCAGAAGCTATCCATGCTTCGGTGTCCTCATCAAGGGTGGTTTCTACCTTTAGAATTGTAGGAAGTTAGCACCCACCCTTCTCCTAGGAAAATGAGAGATTTTAGGAAATATTAAAAGGGCAGGATATTTCCCCTAAAAGGGAGGCAGAAACTCATCCCCCCCTCCCTTTGTCAATGGGCCATTAAGGCCTGGGCCAGTATATTCTACATAACAAAGATCTTCCTCCTGCAATCAGAGCCATAGTAGGCAAGATGCAACAACCCATCTAGCAACAGAACTCACCACATGGCACCTGGGTGCATCACCCAGCAAGGCTCAACCAAGCTTGAGACTCAGGATGGACTACAGAGTTGCCCCTGCATAGCCCCATGGGAGTCTGACAATCAATCAGAATACAAGCTCAAGTTTAAAGCCCAACAGAGGGCATAAAACCAAGGCACTCTTAGCATCTCTGCCCTTTTTCTGCTCAGGAGCTCAGGCCATGTGATCTTGTCCAGCATTAAACCATCTTTCCAAACAGTCTCTATGTTTCCAGTGTCTTTTTCCCCACTTGGAACTGAACCCAGAAGGATATTTCTTCTAACAGAATAATAGAAGTTGCCATCTTTATATTTAATCTTATCCTGTTTTTTTTATTGTACTCCTTGACTTTCATTACTAAGAACTTCTAGATCATTCAAACTTTCAGGTATCAAGGGACTGCCTATCGGATAACGATAGATATAATCTTAACATACATTTCCCATAGTGATAAAAACATAACTGCTTAAATTATATGGGTTAGTGGATGCGGGAAAAATTAACCACTTAAATTAAAACAAATTATTGTTGGATGCACACGGGCCACATAACGTCTCTTGAAAAAGCAAGGGTCATTAGCGTATACTTATCATGATTAAAAACTGGTTGGCTCTACTCTTTCCACGCTAAGTTGAAAAGCAGAGAGTAATTAGCAAGAGCAGGCTCTGCCAAGTTCCCAGGAGAATCCTGAGCCATAAGATAAAATATTTTAGAAAATATTAGGAGCAGCAAATAGGTTAAAATTGCAGGTAGTACTGGGTGAAAAATTGGGCAAATAGAGGGAAGGAATTTCAGAACAAATTGCTTTCCACTGGCTGTAACATATTCCTTGACACAAATTTCCATTTGAATATTAAGAAAAACCCCAAAGATATAATATCATATATTTTTCAGACTAATATGTACCCTCACTCCCTTATCTTGTAAATACAGTGTGTGTGTGTGTACTGAACACTTTAACAACAGAATAATCAGAAAAGCCATCGAGATAGAAAAACGTCCCCACAGCATGAATAAAAGAGATGATACCTCCCGCCTACCAGCCATTTGGAAACCCGCCCTTATTGACAAACAAATCCCAAACACAAAGAATAACACCAGGCCCACACTCATGAAAACCACACAGGACGTCACCTCCACACATCCACGCAAAAAGCAAGCCCAGACCCACACCGATGATGAGGCATGACCACAAACCAGAAGTCAGACCACAGCTGCATCATTAACCACTTTAAACCCCTCCAATTCATACATGAAGCAAACTGACACACTCCATGAAGATGTGGCATGACCACGAATGCGGAGCCAAACAACAGCAATGCAGGTCACGAGTTCAAATCCCTCTGCAACTCAGACCAACCTGAGCACAGCCAAGCCCCCACCCTATCAGAACACACCCCCAGCCAATCAGAGCACAGCCAACCCACCACCCAATCAGAGCACAGCCAAGCCCCCTCCCAATCAGAACACACCTCCACCCAATCAGAACACAGCCATGCGCCAATCAGTTCATACCCCCACTGGCAGTTGAAAAAAAGAAACAACCATGATCACACATTGCTCCTAGAAGCACAAGGCCGAAGACCTTCAGCCTGAAGATGACGAATGAGACTTCCAATTTTATGCGGGAGCAAACCCGAATAACCAAAGACCTACATATATACTGTATATATATATGCTATATATAGAATAGTTTGATATGTGTGTGTGTGTGTGTGTACAGTGTGTGTGTGTGTGTGTGTGTGTATGCAATTTCTTTCTAGCCAGGTTCTACCTACGTAAGCTAAGATGTTCCTCAGCCCTGGTTCTGTGAAATCTCATTCACAACTTCTGGGCTTTTTACTTTCTAGCAGACTGCAACTCTGTGTTGCTCTGTGGGAGAC
>WNWU01000021.1:4263056-4278465 GCA_012654045.1 Ptyas mucosa | reverse complement strand
TCTATTCTATTCTATTCTATTCTATTCTATTCTATTCTATTCTATTCGTGCTAAGAGCTGTGGTGGTGCAGTGGTTAGAAGGCAGTATCGCAGGCTAATTCTGCCAATTGCCAGCAGTTCAATTCTCACCACTCAAGGTTGATTCAACCTTCCATCCTTCTCAGGTAGGTAAAATGAGGACCCAGATTGTTGGGGGCAATATGCTGACTCTGTAAACTGCTTAGAGAGGGCTGTAAAGCCCTGAGAAGTGGTGTATATAAGTGCTATTGCTATTGTGACAGCTTTCCTTGTTCAGTTTAGTTTATTTAATTTGTATACCGCCCTCCTCCCAAAGGACTCAGGGCGGTGAACAGCCATAAATAAAACATACAAGTATAACATTTAAAACCCAATTAAAATCTGATTAAATAAATTTGGCCGTAAAAATATTAAAACCCCAATAATTTAAAATGAAGTAAAATTTATAATATTTTTAAAAAAGGAGAATCAGGCCAGGCCTGCCTGGTGAAATAAAAGGGTCTTAAGAGCATGGCGGAAGGTGCGTAGGTCCGGGATTCTCCAAATCTCTGGGGGGAGCTCATTCCAGATAGTAGGTGCCCCCACAGAGAAGGCTCTCCCCCTGGGGGCCACCAGTCAACATTGTTTAGCCGATGGCACCTGGAGGAGGCCCTCTCTATGAGAGCGTACTGGCCGGTCGGAGGCCACTGGTGGCAGTAGGCGGTCTCGTAAATAGCCAGGTCCTAAGCCATGGAGCACTCTAAAGGTAGTTACCAAAACCTTGAAGTGCACCTGGAAGACCACCAGGAGCCAGTGCAGCTCGCGCAGGAGAAGTGTCACACGGAAACGCCATGTCGCTCCTGTAACCACCCACACGGCTGCACTCTGCGCCAGCTGGAGCCTCCGGGTGCTCCTCAAGGGGAGCCCCATGTAGAGAGCATTACAGTAATCCAGGCGGGAAGTGACGAGGGTGTGAGTGACCGTGTGTTTTGGGTATCGCCATGCTTAATATGTTATTTGTGTTATTGTGTTATACATATTATTTTTACGTTTGCTTTTAAATCTGATTGCCTGAATTAATAAAAAAGCTTAAACTTTCTTTATTCACTGATGCACTTATTCTTTCTGGATCCAAAATAACCAATTGCCTGGATCATTGCTCTGACACTTGGCAAAATAGCTATCCATTAATAAATCTCTGCATCTTACAGCCAGGGTTTTGGGGATGGTAATAATTTAGGATGATCTTTCTTAACATGTGAAGATATGGCAAATAGGGAAAAGGATCAGAGATGGGTTTCAGGTTCTGACCAGTTCTGGAGAAACGGTAGCGGACATTTTGAGTAATTCGGAAAACCGGTAGTGGAAATTTTTAGTAGTTTGGTAAATACCAGTAAACTGGTATAAAAAACTGGTAAATACACCTCTGACTGGCCCAACCCCCATCTATTCTCTGCCTCCTGAGTCCCAGCTGATTGGGAGGAAATGGGGATTTTGCAGTATCCTTTCCCTGGAGTGGGGAAGGAATGGAGATTTTACAGTATCCTTCCCCTGCCACGCCCACCAAGCCATGCCATGCCATGCCATGCCACGCCTACCAAACCACACCCACAGAACCAGTAGTAAAAAAATTTGAACTCCACTACTGAAAAGGATCACATTGCATGTGGCATCTTCCTTGAAACAAGGTTAGCGTCATCCATAAATAGGAAGTTACAAGGAAAATTTTGGTTTCCCCAGTTGTTGTGTAACTGATTAAGTTCACTGCATATTATCTTGTGATGAGGTTATTTAGGTTGTGGCTGTAGTTAACCAGTGTCCATTCCTCTCCTTTCCTAAAATTCTAATGTGGATTGAGCTTGACCTTATATGCCGAATGCGTCTCTTGGATTATACACTATAGTTACTTAAGCTCCAATTAATGTGTCAGAACAAAGACTGTGTGAATTATTAATGGCAGGATTGCAAAACTGAGTGCTGTTCAGTGCCAGACACTTTTAGCTTCCTTTTATATCCTACTTGTGGTTTTCCATGCAATTCATTGACCAGAGACTCCATTGAGAACCGATACACCTAATAAATAGGGCAATTAAAAAGTGCACACTTCAGCAAAATGAAGACAAAATTAAGGATATCTTTAAAAAGCAACATTTCAGGTCTTACTAAGTACAGAGTTTGATGCTGCTCAAAAGAAATAAGAATATTCATAGGTCCTACATTCACCCTTCTTTACAAACTATTTTTAATAGTTTTTAAGTGACCTGGAAATGAAAAAAACAAAACAAAACAAAACAGAATATAAAATGTAAAATATACTGTATATACTCATGTATAAGCCGACCCGCATATAAGCCGACCCCCCCCCAATTTTACCCCCCAAAACTGGGAAAACTTGTTGACTCACGTATAAGCCGGGGGTGGAAAATGCAGCGGCTACTGGTAAATTTCAAAATAAAAAAAGACTGGTCAAAAGTGCGAGGACCTGTCAGAAATCACTTTTTTCAGCCCTCTGGGTAGTCCTTTTGTGCACATGGCTACTCAGAGGGCTGAAAAAGTAATTTTTGACTGGTCCTCGCACTTGTGACCAGTCCTCAAACTTACGACTGTCCTCACATTTTACGTTTTTTGCCCTATCTTGTCACCATGGTGAAGAGAAGCAGTTGTGAAATGAGTGACATGATTTTAAGAATGCTGCACGGGCATAAATGTGAGGATGGTCATAAGTGTGAGGACCAGTCAGAAGTGCGAGTACTGGTCACAAGTGTGAGGACCAGTCAAAAATAACTTTTTCAGCCCTCTGAGTAGTCCATGTGCACAAAAGGACTACTCAAAGGGCTGAAAAAAGTGATTTCTGACAGGTCCTCGCACTTTTGACTGGTCTTCGCACTTACGACTGGTCATCATTTATGCCCATTGTAGCATTCTTAAAAATGGTGTCACTCATTTCACAACTGCTTCTCTTCACCATGGTGACAAGATAGGGCCAAAACGTAAAATGTGAGGACAGTCGTAAGTTCAAGGACTGGTCACAAGTGCGAGGACCAGTCAAAAATAACTTTTTCAGCCCTCTGAGTAATCCATGTGCATAAAAGGAGTCCATGTGCATAAAAGGAGAGGGAGGAAGAGAGGAGGAGAAGAAGAAAGGAAGAGGAAGTAGGGAGGAGAAGAAGGGGGGGGAGAGAGAGTAAGAAGGAAAGAAAAGAGGTGGTAGGTTTGAGGAGAAAGATTGCTGTACAATAAAAAAGATGAAAGGGAAGAAAACCAACCCCAAACACATATAAAGATATTAAGATAAAGAATGAATTGTTAAACTTTAAAGAATAAAAGAGAACAAATATGAATAAATAGCAATAATTAGAAACACACATACAAACAAAATGTATTTTCTTTGAACAGAATATTTGGCCGGTTCACAAATTTAAACAGTGTTTAGTCATTTCACTTAAATTTACAATTTCTATATTTCCTTTTTGCCATATTTATTCCTCATCTATTTTTTAAAAAACCAATATTACCCTTCATCCTCATCTCTAATCTTAATCAAATTCAATTTTTCACTTCTATATTATACCCCTTCCCATTGTCATCTATTTTTATATCGATCCTCACATTGCTTAATTATGTAATATTACAGTTGTTTAATACAAATTCAACATTTTAATATAAATCAATTAGTTATATAACTATCTTTTTTGTATATTAATCAATATGAACATGAATATTCCAATTATTTCTATGCAATCCAATTTCTTACAAATCAATTAATTATATTTACCAATAATAATAAACCAAATAATTTCCCCCAATATTTTTCCAAACCACAACTTAACCATTTCTGCTTTCAACACAATATACAATTAATAATATCTCAATTATTACAATTCCCTATTTAAATAGAGCTTTTTTTTCTTTTGTGTTTTAAAATCTTGAACTCCCCTCTTTTGCCATTTGCCATAAATTTCCCATTGTTTGCACCAACCTTTTTTGATGAGAAAAAAGAAAAGAAATGTGCCTTAGCAAACAGCAAAGCCAACAAGCTGTTTTAGTTTCACTTTTGGTTTCAGAACAAGGAGGAAAAAATGTGCTCTTTGCAGCAGGCACCTTTTTGCAGCTGGCACCAATCTTCTCATTTGTTTTCTTTTAACCCTGATCAGCTGTAGGGGGGGCCTTTGAAGCCCCATGGCAAGAATTTAAAGTTTTTTTTTCCCTCTAGCCATCAGCTGGAACTCAGGAGGCAGTCCCAATAGATTGGGAGTGGGCGGGGTAAGCAAACCCCGTTCTCCCGCTGTATCTTAGCTTGCAGGGAAAAAATCATTTTTTTCGTGACCCGCGTATAAGCCTAGGGGTGTTTTTCAGCCTGAAAAACAGGCTGAAAAACTCGGCTTATACGCGAGTATATACGGTAACTAAAATTTGCAGATGTATCCATCTTATATGCCTCATTCCTCTGTAAAAGCTACTGGATGAGTTGTCTTAACTCATTGTCTTAAATATACACCCCCCCCACACACACATGTACATACATGTACATACAGACCAGTTACTTACCTTCACTACCGGTTCAGGAACGTGAATATACGCATGCTCGCTACGCTCATGCGCACCTCTTCTGTGCATGCTCAGAGGGTCAAAAATGGGACGTAATGATGTCTCGGCAGGTGGGCGGAGCCTCCTGCCACCAGCGCTACTGGTTCACATGAACCAGATAGATCCGGCCGGATTTCACCGTTGACACAGACAAATATACACACATCCTTTATTTTTGAATATGGAATGCTTATTTAGAAAGACTGATATCTGATGTTTTTATACTGGTCCATTTTATTGACTGTTGAAAAGATGTTTTGAGATTTTTGCTATGTTTTTTTTGCCTGTCTAATTCACAATGAATGGGATTCACCCATTTCATATATTTTAATCTGAATGTTCAACTGATGCCTTGGGAGGCCATAAAAATGTGTGAGAAATTAACAAGTTTGGTTTGACATCTGAAATAAACACTTACAGCAGTGGTGGGTTTCAATATTTTTTACTACCGGTTCTGTGGGTGTGCCTTGGTGGGTGTGGCATGGCTTGGTGGGCATGGTAGAAGGATACTGTAAAATCTCCGTTCCCTCCCCAATCCAGGAAAGATTACTGCAAAATCCCCATTTCCTCCTGATCAGCTGGGACTTGGGAGGCAGAGAATAGATGAGGGCGGGGCCAGTCAGAATTTTTACTACCGGTTCTCCGAACTACTCAAAATTTCTGCTACTGGTTCTCCAGAACTGGTCAGAACCTGCTGAAACCCACCTCTGACTTACAGCATGAACCTATCATAAACACCCACTTTATCTCTGTTTGTTAAAACCAGGCATATGTCTGCAAATGTGCAGAATATAACCCAGGGGTGAAATGCTCCCGGTTCGGACTGGATCGCCTGATCCAGTAGCGATGGAGGTGGGTAGTTCGGAGAACCGGTAGCAAAAATTCTCCCCCCCCCCATGCCCAGCTGAGCCACACAATCATCAGAGGCTTTTTTTTACTTTTAAAAGCATTTTTTCTACAACCTCTTCGGCCAAAAAATGCTTTTAAAAGTAAAAAAAAAAAAAGCCTCTGATGATTGCGTGGCTCAGCTGGGATCATCAAAGACTTTTAATGGAAAAAAACCCTTTTTTTTCTTTTAAATGCCTCTGATGATCCCAGCTGAATTGCCTGATTGGCAGAGGCTTTTGAAAACATTTTTTTACAACCTTGTTGCCAAAGAGGTTGTAGAAAAAATGGTTTTAAAAGTTAAAAAAAAAATGGCCACGCCCAGCCAGTCACATTACCCCCCCACACCAAGCCACACCCACAGAACTGGTAGTAACAAATTTTAGATTTCACCACTGATATAGCCCTTTTAAAACAAGATTCGCGGGATTCATTTCTTATTTCTCATTCTTGAAACTTTTGCTCCACAGGAACCATTATCAAACTCTCCAAAGCTCAGCTGATCAATATTGTGAATATGGGAACCACAGACAATAAAACCTTAGGGAGAAATCAAGTAAAGTGTTGTTTTTTTAAAACTGTATCCTGTACAAGCAAATTGAGATTATTGATTCTGCCTATTTTTTAATGGAACCGTGAAGGCCTTCATTTCTAGCATTGAGGTTCTATAGATCTTAAAAGACATCCAGGCTTCACAATGTACTTTTTTGCTACTTTTTTGGCCCATTTAATCAATTTCTACAAATAAATTACACTACATTTTTAATTGAATGGTTTTATTTTTTTCTTCCCAGATTAATATGCAGATTCAAAAAAGGTTACCCTGTGGATTATAAACTTTCTGGAAGTGTGTGATTCAGGTTAAAGTTCAAGAATGGAAAAAAAAAACAGGCACAAGTTAAGAAAAATTAATACCCTATTTCCCCGAAAATAAGACATCCCCTGATAATAAGCCCAATTGGGTTTTTGAGACCATGCATTGAAATAAGCCTCCCCCCGAAAATAAGCCCTCCCCGAAAATATTTAAATGCAGAGCTGGAAATCAGGTAAGATGGCAAGAGGAGCCTCATCTTGCTCCACGCACCACAAAATAATATCTCCCTGAAAATAAGGCCAAGCAGTTATTTCGGGGTTCAAAAAAATATAAGACAGAGTCTTATTTTCGGGAAAATACGGGTAGGAGAAATTCTGTACACTATAACCATAAATATTAGTATTTGTACTTATTTGTTTAAATTACAGACTGATATTGAAAGTGGGATGAAATAGATTTATATTTGCTCCATTGAGGTGGGCCAGAACTATAATGATTTGTCCATATATACCTTAGCTTATATACCGTGCTTTACAGCCCTCTCTAAGCGATTTACAGAGTCAGGATACTGCTATTCTGACCCAGCCTTTGCTGAAGCCAGAAACCGACTCCTCGCATAGAAAAACATCTCTTTATTTACACCTTGGGAATTAACTGCATTCACCAACAGAAAGTCCAGGCAAGAGCCCTGCAAGGAGTTAACTGAAGCAGTAGTCATTATCAGCTCGTTAGGAGCCTGAGTGGCATACCAGGCTAATGCCTCCTATTAAGGCAGCATTTAACATCCAGCTGCCTGCAATTACTGCGAGTTCTAATCTCACCAGGCTCAAGGTTGACTCAGCCTTCCATCCTTTCTAAGGTGGGTAAAATGAGGACCCGGTTTGTGGGGGCAATAAGCTGACTTTGCATAAATATACAAAAGTATGAAGGCTATTGCTTAACGCATTGTAAGCCGCCCTGAGTCTCCGGAGAAGGGCGGCATATAAATATAAATAATAATAAATAATAAATAATAATAATAAAATAATAATAATGATAAATGGAAGGTTGTGAGCTCCTAGCCGGGAGGCTGCAAATTAAATCAGAGAAATAGACAAACCTCAGTTCTGGCAAGGCAGTCTTTGTTGCATGAAACACAAAAGGAATAAACTTTCTAGAAATGCAAACGGTTGTCTGCTAGAATCAAACCACTCCCCTTTCCTCCTATTTATTCCCCAGCCAGAGAGGGGCCATTCAGCATCCATGTTTGTTTTGCTTCCTGAGCTGACTCATTGTCCTCCATTGTTCACCTCTTCTATCTGCTCTGCGCATACACGCATCTGGAACAGGCCCCAGCTGTTCCTCCTCCTCACTCATCTCTGACTCCAAAGGCAGCTGCCTCTCAGGCTGGGAAATGCCAGATGGCCCTGATTCTATCTCTGTGTCTGACTCTGAGCATCCATCAGAGCCTTCACCAGGCTCCAGAACTAGCCCAAGTTCTTCCCCAACCTCCTCCTCATCCGAGTGGCAGCTGGAGGGCCACAACAATTGCCCCCCCATGATCTGAGTCCTCATTTTTACTGACTTCGGAAGGATGGAAGGCTGAGTTAACCTTGAGCCTGGTGAGATTCGAACTGCCAAATTGCAGATAGCCCAGCAATCAGCAGAAGTCCTCTGCAGTACCGCAGTCTAATCACTGCGGCACCATGGCTAAGCAGGCTGCTGTCCAATATACAAATATAGATGACTGGATATTTTATTGAAGGGAGTTAAGCAGGGGTGAAATCTAAAATTTGTTACTACTGATTCTGTAGGCGTGGCTTGGTGGTGGGGGTAATGTGACTGGGTAGGCGTGGCCATTTTTTTTTTTACTTTTAAAACCACTTTTTACATGTAAAACCATGTAAAAATGTTTTCAAAAGGCTCTGGCGATCCAAGCTGAGTTGTCTGATGACAGGCAACTCAGCTGGGATCGTCAGAGCTTGGATCGTCAGAGCCATTTAAAAGAAAAAACTTTTTTTCTTTTAAATGGCTCTGGCAATCCCAGCTGAGTTGCCTAATTAGCAGGCAACTCAGCTGGGATCATCAGAGCTTGGTTCGTCAGAGCCATTTAAAAGAGAAAAAAAAGGCTCTGATGATTGTGTGGCTCAGCTGGGCATGGGGGGGGGGCAGGGATTTTTGCTACCGGTTCTCTGAATTGCCCACCGCCATCACTACCTACTTGCCCGAGCTGGTCCGAACCGGGAGCATTTCACCCCTGGAGTTAAGGTTTAGGAGTGGCTAGCCTGATGGTTGGGGAAATTTTGTGAGATTTTGAGTAAGATATCCTCCAAAGTTTGGAGACTGTGACACCCTTCCAACAGATTTAATTTGGCAGATGTTGATAAATTAAAAATGAGCAAACAAATAGAAACTTTAGCTAGAAGCTTTGAAGAAAGGATGCCAAAGCTAGAAAGATGCATTTTTGAATATGTCTATACTATGTAAAGTAGAAATGCTTCAGGATTCAATCTGGGTCAGTCACTGGGACTAGAAGTTTAGTCTTCTGAGCTTTCAGACTAATGCTGGAGATCATCCTGAGGGAACTTCTCTCTACCAGAATGTTTATCTCTATCAAATACCGGTAGAGAGAATTTCCTAAGGATGGGTTCTAGCACAGGTCTGAATGCTCAAAAGACTAAATCTCTGGTCCTGGTGATTGACTCAGATTGGATCCTGCAACACTATCTTGGGACACGTATATTTGTCTTCATTCATGAGGAGAAATACTGTCTATTTTTTATTATACTTTGTATCTCTCTCTCTTTCTTTCTGTCTGTCTGTCCCTCTTTCTCTGTGTCTCCATCTCTAGCTATGACAATGGTTCATTAGTCTTCAGTGCTCAGTAAACGGAGATCTCTTTCTTTCTCACAAATACAAAAAGAATTTTTCACTTCCATGGGAAATGAGATTATGATGCAGGATATTCCAGTGCTGCATGAGAAGATGTGTGAATTAATGCACACATTAGTAAATCAGTTTTATGACTGTCTTTATGACAAGTAGAAGGATCTGCAAGGTTAAAAAAACAATTGAAAACAGAGGATTTAGGTGTATTGTTTCTATCATTGAACATTTCTCTACTTCTGGACTGATGAGCTTTGCTTAAAGATTCAGGATATTTCTAAGAGTAAATAAATCATAGCTCCAGGATATAATTCCTGAATCCTAAGTTTACCATGTTATCAGGGGTGAAATTCACTTACCTTCAAATGTGAGCACATGCATGCGCTCACTACACTCACGTGCTCCTCCTTCACGCATGCGCAGAGCCTTCTATGCATGCGCAGAGGGTCAAAAATGGAACGTGTTGACATCCAGGTGGGCGGGCAGAGCCTCCTGCTGCTGGCACTACTGGTTTGCCCAAGCCAGATAGAACCAGTTGAATTTCACCACTGCATGTTATCTATAATTCCAGGATTTTGTAACTGCTAACTGTAGAGACGGAAGAGAAACATAGAAGAGTCATCCAAGACAGTCTGGAGCAGGGGTATCAAACTGACATCATCACAGCAGCGTCACATGACTATAGGCACTTTTCCCCCTTCGTTAAACCGGGCGTGTGACGCATCCGACCCGCAGGCTGGGAGTTTGACAGTCCTAGTCTAGAGCAAAGGGATTTCTAGAAGCCAGGCACTCTGACAAATTAGCCATCAATAGATACAAAGACATAAACAATATCTACAAAAAGACCAAAACACCTCCCACCAGCAATCAGCACACAGATGAGCATAGATTAACTATAATTAACATCAGACCAACAATCAAGAAGTAAGTAATAACCCAATAAAGGAACTGCCAAACAATGTAACGGTAAACAGCCCAAGTAAAGAACTTCCAAGATCATTCCCACCAATGCTGACAAGGCAAGCCACTAAAATATAAACTGAGAGTAAACACACTCCTTACTAGCACTGATGATGTTATCTAGTTTGGGTAATGAATCTTTGCAAGAAAACAACCAAGTTCAGAGAGCAGTAAGGACCCCCTCAAGTCTAGAGCTGTTTGGCCATGTGAGATAAAACATAGAATAACAGAGTTGGAAGGGACTTGGACGTCTTCTACCCTGTTTTCCTGAAAATAAGACCCAACCGGAAAATAAGTCCTAGCATGACTTTTCAGGATGCTCGTAATATAAGTCCTACCCCTCCCAAATAAGCCCCAGTTAAGATTGTCAGCCAGATGGATGGATTTAGTACTGTATTTCTCCCAAAATAAGACCTAACCAGAAAATAAGCCCTAATGCGTGTTTTGGAGCAAAAATTAAAATAAGACCCAGTCTTATTTTCAGGGAAACATGGTAGTCTCCTGCTCCATCAGGAGATCCTATACCATTTTAAATAAATGGCTGCCCAGTCTTTTCTTAAAAGCCTCCAGTGATAGAGCATCCACAATTTCTGAAGGCAAGTCATTCCACTGGTTAATTGTTCTCACCATTAGGAAATTTCTCCTTAGTTCTAGGTTCTTAGTTCTAGATGAAACATTCCTTTGTACTGTATCTTTCAAATGCACCACACTTTGCAAGATTCTTCAATTTGCAGTGGAGAACTTCAGGAGCTACTTCAAGAAGAAAACTACTGAGAGGGTGAGTGGTACAACAGGGCTGGCTCAGAGATATGTGGCGCCTCTAGGCCAAATTACGGATAGTGCCACAATTGCAAAGGTTCACATTTTTAAAATCATTTGGGAAGATGGGCAGGACTGATGTACCCAAGGGTGCAGAAACAGCATTGGATGTAGTTTAAAGTAAAATGCAAAAAAGGAAATCTGAAAATAACTGTGTTCTTAAATCCACAACTGTCTGGTGTTTTAAGACCAGGGCTACGTTTTGTGCTAGCTCAAACTAGGGAAGTAGTTTTCAAGGGAAGCAAAGTTTAACCAAGTAAGAAGGAAGAGTGGAGGCTAAATGTTAAATAAAACATCCAGGCAGATGAATCTATATGTAAGGTAGCCAAAAGTAATTCTAACATATCTGCCTAATTAGCCTGGATAAAAAAGAAAAGCTGAGAATTCTGTATTTTTCACATGAATATTTAAAAATTCTGATCAGCCAGGCATATGCTGTACTGAAAATAACTCCAGCCGTTTCAACTCTTGGTGCAAAGGGAAACTGTCAGCGGCACTCCTCAACTGACAATGATTAGTGGAAATAACACTCTCATTAGGAAAAGGGGCTACACTTTTCTGTTTATTTTTCCTGTGTTTGTGGCAAACTCCAGGCTGATGAATTATTTACGCCCTGAGTTACCTATTAAACAATAGGTAGCTAGAAGTATGTATTACAGGATAATTAGAGGCCTATGAAGGAAACTCTGGGATGAAATAATCAATGGTGTCAGATCATGTTTTTGGTGCTGGCTGAAGCTGGAGGAATGACTAATGAAGCCATCGCTTTCCAAAGAACACATGATTAGGAAGTGAATTAACAGCGATCTGAACATACAGACGAACAAAGATCTCTTCTGTTAATGGCATGCAAGGTGAAATGATGCTCTACTTTAATTAAGTTGCTCCAGCCCTCTGAAATAAGCTCCTCCCTATGATTTGGAACTTTCTCTAGGAAAGCTATTAAGACTTAATGTGTCCAGGAGATTCAAGGAGACTGAGGATCTTAGCACGAGTCCTTGAACTGTGGTTTTAGTTTAAATTTCATCCTAAATCTGAGTTTCATTTTAATGAGCTGGATTGGAGGTCGTGTCACATCTTATTTATTATGCTTGAGTCTGGACTTTTATATATGTATATAATGTTGGTGATATAAATATTGGAAATAAGCACATCAAGATTGATATTCTTGGGCAGGTACATGGCAGCAGGAAGAGGAACTGCAAACCTGCAGAGTCAGTGTTCCACTCCAATAAAAGAGGAAGATATAATCATCTGCTCTGACATTAAAGGACAAGTGGTATCCAAATCATAACATTCAGGATTTATGACTGAACCCCCTGATTTAACACTTGATTTCACATAGGATGAGAAGTAGATGTCAAAGCTGACTTGAGACTTGGAATGGTTTTGTTTAGCGGGTTTTGTTTTGTTGTTGTTTCCTCTTTACATCACACCCATGACAAAAAGACCCAACAATAAAACCTGCCAGGAATTCTGGGCATATGAGATGAAAGAAGAGATGCTCTTGTTCATTAAAAAAAGTCTCATCCCTACTTAATTTGCATGATCTGACGGGCTCTTTTGAGGACTGTGTGGAATGACATAACAATAGCAATAGCACTTAGATTTATATACTGCTTCATAATGCTTTACAGCCCTCTCTAAGTGGTTTACAGAGTCCGCATATTGTCCTCAATAATCTGGGTCCTCATTTTACTGACTTTGGAAGGATGGAAGGCCGAGTCAACCTTGATTGGATCAGAATTGAACTGCTGGCAGAGCTTGCAATACTGCATTCCAACCACTGCATGACCACCATATTGTCTCCTTTCATTGTAGGGGAGAATTTATTGTATAAGAATAATATATCCACTTTTTTAAAAAAAATTCTCTCCTTTGAAATCTCTTTTTGTACATTTTATTTACCTCATAATCTCATTTTTGGGTATTCTTACCGTGTTTTCCCAAAAATAAGACCCTGTCTTATATTTTTTTTAACCCCGAAATAAGCGCTTGGCCTTATTTTCGGGGAGGTCTTATTATTTTGGGGTATGTAGGGCAAGACGGGGATCCTCTTGCCATCTTATCTGATTTCCAGCTCTGTCTCCCTAACCCTAACCAGAGGAAATGGCAGGGACCGGCTGCGCATGCGGTTAAATATTTTCGGGGGAGGGCTTATTTTTTGGGGAGGGTTTATTTTCAGAGGAGGGCTTATTTTCAGGGGAGATCTTATTTTCGGGAAAACATGGTATAAATTTGCATTTGTGTTATAGCTGTGCTTACAGAATTTTCTGAGTTCATTCTTAGAACTTTCTAGGTCTTTTATTGCATATCTTATAGGTTTTTAGGGGTTTACTATTGAGCCTTTATGAAGAAAGTCAGAAAAATCAACATGGCGGCCATGACTGTATAAATGAATCCCCTTTTATATCCATCTTTATACACGTTAACAGGTATGGCTTTATTGCACAGCCAGAGCTGCCATCTTGACTTTTTGTAGTACGCCCATCTGTGGATGCCCTTGTTTACTATACTTGTACCTATTTGTACAGTTTCTTCCTCTCCCTTTCCCCTGCTTTCAGAATAGGTTTGAATTGCTTATCTTGTGTTAATTTAGGACTTGGCTAGCGCTGTGCTTGGCTGGTCTCCCAGCTGTGGAGTCTGGAGAAACTAAGCTCTACTCTCCCCCACACACCCCATTTTGGCTGGTGTTTTCAAGGCTTTTGGGGCCAGGTGTCTATTGCCTCTGGCTTGAATTGCTACAGAGACTTTGGTGTCTTTCCATTTCTGGCTGGGAAGGAGAAAAAGTTTGTTCTTGGCATTCTCTCCCTCTTGGCGGTTGGCATGCTGGACAAGTTGGCATGGCTGTGGAGTTCTGTGTTTCCGCTCACTGGCAGCTGTTCATGCTTCTGAACTGGCTCTTACTTTTTCCTGGTCTCCAGTCACCCACTGCACACTGGCTGTGGTCCCATGGAGTCATCAAGTTGGTTTGCATTGGCCAACTTGTTCCCTATGCCGCCCATCTGGTAAACTCTCAAGATTTGTTTTTCTCACCATGTACATATATATATCTGAACTCGACTGTATTGTTTCTCTTGGTCATATAATATATGTGGGTATATGCATACTTTTATATGTATGTATGTATGTATCTATATATGTATTTAGTCATGTTTATGTAGCATATATTGGAAGTAGAGACCAGGAGTGAAATGTAAAATCTGTTACTACCGGTTCTGTGGGTGTGGCTTGGTGGTAGGGGTAATGTGACTGGGTGGGCGTGGCCAACTTTTTTAAAAAAAAAACTTTTCAAAGCATTTTTTCTAATGCTTTGAAAAGCCTCTCTGCTGATCAGGAACTCAGCTGAAATCATCAGAGAGGCTCTTTAAAAAATACCTCTCTGCCGATCAGGGAACTCAGCTGGGAACGTCAGAGACTTTTCAAAGTATTATTTTTACCACCTCTTCGGCCAAGAGGTTGGAGAAAAATAATGCTTTGAAAAGCCTCTGATGATCCCAGCTGAGCCATGTGATCATCAGAGGCTTCTTTTTACTTTTAAAAGCATTTTTTCATTGGAAGAGGTTGTAGAAAAAATGTTTTTAAAAGTAAAAAAAAAAATCCTCTGATGATTGTGCGGCTCAGCTGGGCATGGTGGGGGAGCGCGCAGGAATTTTTGCTACCAGTTCTCCGAACCATCCGCCGCCATTACTACCAGATCAGGCGATCCGGTCCGAACTGGGAGCATTTCACCCCTGGTGGAGACTCTTTGAGAGGAAGTTCATTTTAATGTATGCTGATTAGTGTACATTCAAAGTGACAATAAAGTTATTCTAAGTTCTCTACATTCTAAATTTTGCTAAATTCTAAATCTCACTAGCAAGTCTCTCTTCTTTTCTCCAATGCATATCAGTGCAAAAGTTCCTTCCAACAGATCCAACTTTGATCCTAGAGGCTTCATCTTATAATACTTGGACTACAAGTGCAGTCTAGCTAATTCAGCTCCTTCAAAATATTGGAGGAAAAAAGAAAAGAAAATAAGAGATTAGAGGAAGGAATGACTCATGCAGATATGTGAGGTAAGGATTTGTGAAGCTATACTGATCTGTTAAGGTATGCAAATTTCCCAAGAGATCAGTGGGAAAGTAACTCTGCTTTTATCCAACACCATGCCTCTCCGATTTCATGTTTAAAGTGCAGTGAAAGCTTCGCAGTGAGAACCTTACACAATACATTATCTTCAGTCCAAATATACAAATAAGAAATAAAAGCTATGCTAATCTTATCCTCTTTTTATTCTATTATTTAGCCAAGTATACCATTGGTCCCAACATTGAAAATATGCGGATCTATATGTTGTTACATATTTTGTTTGCAAATAAATAAATAAAATTTTTTAAAAAAAGTGCAGTGAAAGCTTAACGGTCTAAGGGAAGGGAAGGATATTTTTTCCTTCCTTCCTTCCTTCCTTCCTTCCTTCCTTCCTTCCTTCCTTCCTTCCTT
>WNWU01000021.1:4213702-4229051 GCA_012654045.1 Ptyas mucosa | reverse complement strand
AAATAAATAAATAAATAAATAAATAAATAAATAAATAAATAAATAAATAAATAAATAAATAAATAAATTTACTAGACAAATAAAGCAAATGGAATCACACTGAATTTAAATAGGTTTATGGATTAGTAAAACATTTTGTTGTCGTTGCTTTGTGTTGTTATCAGAAAAATTTCTTCAGAACTTTTCAGTATTTCACAGTTTGTTTGCAGTGAAACACCTGAGTAATTTTTCATCTGCCATAAATGATTTCCCAAAGTTTCAGCAGCTGAGGTCCCCAGTCTCTTTCATTTGCTTTCTTTCTCCGGTTATAGCCTCTTTTATGTTCCTCAGTTGTCCAAACCTACTTAATTATCAGCATGCCTAGAAAAGTAATGTTTAATCAAATGTCATTGGGCTCTGTGGAGTTCGTATTTCAGCCGTCTTTCAGGAATTAAACTGGAGTTGCAGCTGGAAGACTCCTTCCTATACAAGGAGGACCACTGACGTAGGAAAATTTCAGATCAGTGCCTGAATTGTTGCTTGATTTAGCCTGCCTCCCAGTATTGTTACAAAAAATTAAATGTGGGAATTGGGAACACACATAGCATCATGAGTTCCTGGACAAAAGACAGAATATTGTAGGAAAATGATGGAATGAATTGATAAGCATTTTTGATCCATCAATTACCATATTTTTCAGAGTATAAGATGCACTTCCCCTCCTAAAAGTGGGTGCAAATGTCTCTGCATCGTATACACCGAATGTTGCTGAATCCCAGCCCACCCAGCGGCCCCCACTTCGGCTGTTTTCAGCCTCCATGCATCGTGGTTTTGGTCTTCATGTATGCCCTTTTAGACTGGTTCCAGGCTGTGGGGATCGCTACAGCACATTGCCACTGATCGCCGCCTCTGCGCATTGCTTTTTCAACCTCCACATATCACATTTTTGGCCTCCGCACGCCCTGTTTTTGACTTCCATGCATTACGTTTTCGGCCAGTTCCAATCCCCACTGCCTGGAACCAGCCAAAAATGTGACACACGGAGACCCAAAATGGGGCATGCGGAGGCCAAAAATGTGATGCATGGAGGCGGCAATTGGCATTGATGTGCTGTGGCAATCCCAGCAGCCTGAAATGGGTCTAAAACAGAGCATGCAGAGGCAAAAAATGTGACTTCCGGAGGTCAAAAACGCGATGTACGGAGGCGGCGATGGGCTGTGGCGATTCCTGTAGCCTGGAACAGCTGTTTGGCAATATTCCAGGAGCTGATCCAACTGCCAATCAGCTGCTTGTGCTGAATCAGGCTGCAATAACATGCTGAAGTTGACCAGGCTGTTTGCTGTTTGCTGCAAGGATGCTAGCCAGATGAATACCAATGGATGCTGGTAGGCAGAGGCCAATTTTTTTTTCTTATACTCTGGAGCATCTTATACTCCAAAAAATATGGTACTTCAGACGATCCAATCCAATGATGTTATTAAGCAATGACAGCAACCACTTGACACCTCAGGAGTGTCAAACTCGCATCATCACAGTGTTGTCATATGACGTATCATGAGTTTTTCCCCCTTTGCTAAACTGGGTTAGGCGTGGCCAGCACATGATGCATGTGGCCTGCGGGCCGCGAGTTCAACAGCCCTAATTTAGGCCAATAAATCCAACCTTTTATTTAGTGCAGGAATTCCAGTTAAAATAGTCAGATGCACTGCTGCTCAACCAGTGAGAACATGGGGGACTAAGAGGAGAGAGGAAAGTGAAGGAGATCCCATGACTTCCTTAGCTAAATACAGGTAGTTCTCAACTTGCAACAGTTTATTTAGTGATTGTTTGAAATTACAATATGGAAAAAAGAGACTTTCAAACTAACCACCATTGCAGCATCCCCATGGTCATATGATCAAGACTCAGATGCTTGGCAACTGACTCATATTTATAACAATGGCCATGTCCCGGGGGCATGTGATCACCTTTTGTGACCTTCTGACAAGCAACATCAGTGAGGAAGCCAGGTTCACTTAACTACTGTGTTACTAACTTAATAACCAAAGTGATTCACTTAACAACTATGACAGGAAAGGTCGTAAAATGGGGCAAATCTCACTTAATACGTGTCTCGCTTAGCAACAGAAATTTTGGGCTCAGTTGTGGTTGTAAGTTAAGGACTACCTCTATTTCCTTATTGAACTAGTCTTACAGTTCTGTCCCACATTCCTAATAGAACCTGATACTCTGCATTCCAGTTTATCCTATCCTACCAGGTCTCTGAAGTTTTCTTTTTCTGTTAGCTGCTTTCAAGGTAAAATGTTCACAGTGCATAAACCTCTCTTCATTGGTTTACATTTTTAATCTCCTATCAATAAGCATTTATTGATCTGGTTAGAACTTGTTCCAGGTTATCTGAATCTACCTTAAAAGATGAGGCACAATAATCTGGTGAGATCTGACCAACTCAGAATAAAATGAGACCAATTACTTCCTATTGCCGGAAATGTCACTTAACTTGAAGTAAAGGAAATCTATAGGGACAGTTTTGCAGTGTTTCCTATTGACAAAAGCTTCCACTTCATTCCACTTCCTGGATAATGGGATTTCCATCCTGAGTTAAGTAAAAAAAATGGCATGGTAAAATGCTGCTCAGTGACCATATTAAAGTTGATTCACTAACCAAGGTGCCATGGTGCCTTCACTTTTCTCCTCAGAATTACTCAGAAAGCTGGCTTTGCCACTGCTTTCGCATGAACACAATAAAATAGCACAAGAAGAACAAGGAAAAGGGTGCTAGCTAGGGGTTAAATCTACTTACCTTCCTTTCCGGTTCGGAAGTGCATGCGCAGTCCATCTGTGCATGCGCAAAACCTTCTGTGCATGCGCAGAGGGTAAAAAACACATTAAAACCAAGAAGTAATGACACCCGGGCAGGTGAGCGGAGCTTCATGTTGCCATCACTACCGGTTCTCCGAACCATCTACCACAATCGCTACCGGATCGCCTGATCCGGTCCGTACTGGGAGCATTTCACCGCTGGTGCTGGCTTTATTACCAACTTTCAGTAATGGGATATGAGAATGACCTTTAGAGACAGGAGGAAGAGGTACATCCTAAAGAATGGTTTGAAAAGAGAAATCTGAGCCCAAGGCAGAAATGTAATTTGAGAAACCATTTCAGGATTAACCTCCCTAGATGTAACGGAATGTCAGAATAACCTTGAGAAATAGGAGCAGAAGAGTCACAGCCTAAACTACAGTCTGGAAAACGGAGTCTAAAGGAGGGATGAGGTAGAGAAAGTATCTTAGAACTGACGTTCCCTAGAGGCAGAGGAAGGAGAAAATTCCTTTAGGTGTGCACGATTTGTTACTGTAGTGTTACGATAAAAGCAGCATTCATATCAGGGGTGAAATCCAGCAGGTTCTGACAGGCTCTGGAGAACCCATAGCGGAAATTTTGAGTAGTTTGGACAACTGGCAAATACCACCTCTGGCTGGCCCCAGAGTGGGGTGGGAATGGAGATTTTGCAATATCCTTTCCCCAGGAGTGGGGAGGGAATGGGGATTTTGCAGTATCCTTCCACCTGGAGTGGGATGGGAATGGAGATTTTGCAGTATCCTTCCCCTGCCACACCCACCAAGCCACACCACGCCCACCAAGCCAGGCCCACAGAACTGGTAGTTAAAAAATTTGGATTTCACCACTGGTTCATATTCATAGTTTTGGCCACTTCAAATGGCAACTAGTCCAAGCTGACCACCAAATGGCCCTTCATTTTTCTCCTTTCCTCATTTGACAAATTCCTGGGATAGCCAAGATGTCACTTGAACAAGGTAGCAGAAGCTAAGTGGGATCATTACATGAACAAATATATTTTCACTTACTCTTCACGGAAATTGTTAGCTGGGTTATTCCGAAAGATGTTTTTTTAAAAAAATCTTTAGGATAGTAGAAGTCTCAGAATATTTACATGATATGCTTGTGACTTTTAGACTAAATAACTCTAATTTTAGTGGAACTGAACAGACTCTAGTAGTTGATGGAAGTTAATAGAATGAAAGTATATTGGCCTGCTAGGTCATCTTTAGATTAGACATTCTTGGTTGCAAATTTTGGCTTTGCTTGCGTTATGCTGGCCAGTACTATTTTTACCGTTAGCTGTGCTTGTAGCACAGATAGAATGTGATGACCCGAGGCTGGGCACGGAAACAACCCAGCCAGAATGAAGGCTTAACTCCCCTTTACTGTTCCAACTTTGCCTCCAAAAGTCCCACCATTCACTGCAAGTCCAGGAGCCAACCTCTAAACATGCACCTCCAATAGGTCTTGGCTGTTATTAGTTTGGAAGAGCAGCAGAGTTCTGAGAGCAGCCACAGTTCAAGGAATTTGGTTTCAGAGAGTCCTTGTCACAGGAAGAGTTCCTTGGCATTGCAGCACCACTAGTAGTATAACTGTCACTGCGACCTCACATGTAGCCAGGCCACACAAGCAAGGCCAGCATGGCAAACAAAACAAGCAAGGCAAGCAAAGTATCCAGACGTCAGTAACAGCAAGAGAGACTGGAAAAAGCAACCCTGATTCACAAAAAACGCCCCTCCCAACAATGTCTCTTTAAATCTCATTCCCCAGGTAAGCCTTGTGAAGAGGGGTGAGGCGCCCACCTTCTGAGTTGTCAGGTTGCCCTACACTGATCCCGCCTTGTCAGGGTATGAAAGAGTTAACAACTGTAAGCTGAGTTATAAGTGGAGTCAACCAGAAGCTGATGCAACAGAATGAGGCAGCAGAGTTACTGTCACTTTAAGGAACTGGGTCAGTAGCTGCCTTTATAAAAGGAAGCCATTAGAGCGGTGGTTCTCAACCTTCCTAATGCAGCCACCCTTTAATACAGTTCCTCATGTTGTGGTGATCCCCAACCATAAAATTATTTTCGTTGCTACTTCATAACTGTAATTTTTTACTACTGGTTCTGTGGGTGTGGCTTATTTTGTGGGCGTGGCTTGGAGGTCATGTGACTGGGTGGGCATGGCTAGCTGGTCATGTGACTGGGTGGCCATGGCTATGTGTATAGGGACTACTCAGAGGGCTGAAAAAAGTCATTTCTGACAGGTCCTTGCACTTTTGACTGGTCTCATACTTATGACCATCCTCACATTTATGCCGGTGCAGCATTCTTAACAACCATGTCGCTCATTTCACAACTGCTTCTCTTCACCATGGTGACAAGATAGGGCAAAAACGTAAAATGTGAGGACACTCGTAAGTTCGAGGACTGGTCAAAAGTGCGAGGACCAGTCAAAAATAACTTTTTCAGCCCTCTGAGTAGTCCTTGTGCATAAAAGGACACAGCAATAGAGAGGGATGAAAGAAGGGAAGGGAAATTAGAGTAGGAGTGAGGGTAAAAGGAGGAGAAAGAGAGGAGGAGAAGGAGAAAGGAAGAGGAAGTAGGGAGGAGAAGAAGAGGGGGGAAGAGAAAGTAAGAAGGAAAGAAAAGAGAGAGGTGGTAGGTTTGAGGAGAAAGATTGCTGTACAATAAAAAAGATGAAAGGGAAGAAAACCAACCCCAAACAAATATAAAGATATTAAGATAAAGAATGAATTGTTAAACTTTAAAGAATAAAAGAGAACAAATATGAATAAATAGCAATAATTAGAAACACACATATAAACATACAATGTATTTTCTTTGAACAGAGTATTTGGCCGATTCACAAATTTAAACAGTGTTTAGTTATTTCAATTAAATTTACAATTTCTATATTTCCTTTTTACCATATTTATTCCTCATCTATTTTTTTTTAAAAAAATATTACCCTTCATCCTCATCTCTAATCTTAATCAAATTCAATTTTTCCCTTCTATTCTATATTATACCCCTTCCCATTGTCATCAATTTTATATCCATCCTCACATTGGTTAATTATGTAATTATGTAATACAGTTGTTTAATACAAATTCAACATTTTAATATAAATCAATTAGTTATATAATTATCTTTTTTGTATATTAATCAATATGAACATGAATATTCCAATTATTTCCATGCAATCCAATTTCTTACAAATCAATAAATTATATTTACCAATTATTTAGATTATAGCGCATGCCCCAAGATGGCTACGGTCGCTGAGATCGCGGCTTGAGGATGGGAGCGGACCTACCCTTTGGGGTCTTTTGGGGGTCGCTGTGACTATCTGCGACCCCAGGCCCGGTTAGGAGAGCTCTCTGCCTGCATGGAGAGGGTCTTTTCCCCTCCGGATATTACGCTGGACAGAGAGAAGCATCGGAGACGCCGGGAGCGTCAGAGGGGCGGCGGCAGTGTTTCCTGTCAGCTGGAGCCCAGCTGGGAGTCGGAGCGGCGTGGCGGCGTTTTCTGCCTACAGTGCTTGCTGCGCGGCAGCTTCCCAGTTCCAAGGGATTTGCCCGGAGCACCGAGGGAGTTGCCGGGTCTCCCAGAAGATCTTTGGGACGCTGCCAGACTTTGTGTGTGACAGCGGCAGTGGCGGTGGTGGCGGAATGGTGGCAGCTGCGATGGTGGCGCAGAGGGTGCTGGCTGGGAGGAGACACCCCCTCCCCATGGAGCTAAGGATGGGGGGGGGCAACGAGGCCGGGAGACCATCCGTTTTTTGGATTGGGCGAGGACCTGGCGTGAGACTCTGTTTAGACCTTGGAAGGCCTCCATCCTGGTTATGTGGGAGTGGGGGGGGGGCTAGAGACAACTGCCCCTGTTTCTTTCCAGTGTCTTTTTTACCGGGACTATGCCCACCTTGGACTGCCTGCTAGCCTACCGACTCACTTGACGCAAAGTTTATTTACATCTGAATTTCCTAACTGTGGGGAGGACTATTCAAATCTGAATGGGGGCTGGTACATGGCTCCATCCTGTCAGCTGAGGGGGCTGGGCATCATCTTAAACTGCTGTGAGAGGATGGCTCTGGTGTCGGGGCCCCTGGGAGCTGAACCGGGATGATTCAAATCTTGCACTTGTCAGCAGAGGGGACTGAACCATCGGACCAAACCGCCATGAGAGGGCGGTTTTGGACCTGAGCCCGGGTGCTGGGTTGTTTGCATTGGTTCATTGCTGCCATCTCACCACAAGAGGGGGCTGACCAGCTGACCGGACCACTGTAAGAGGGTGGATGGACTTATTTTCCCCCCCTTGGATTGTGATCGACCTGGAACTGGACTTTGTCCTCTGTTGTGAGGGGACCGAGGACATGGTCTTGTGAAAATACTTTCGAGACTCCCATTCCATGTTTTCTCCTCTGGACCTTTTATATGGACCCCTAGGATATGGTTCTCCTATCCGCTGTGGTCAAGATGTATTCAGCAGCGGAGCTTCTTGGTCTGCGAGACTCCCCCCTCTCGCAGGCTTGGCCCTCCACTTTATCGAGGGCCTACCTCAATGATGGGTTTTGGAACCCCGAGAGGTGGTGTGCTGCAAAGAGGGGGCTGCGGGGTTTTTTAAAATTGTCCTTTTGTAATCTTTTAAGGGGTTTGGGGCAGGGGGTGGGGAGGGAGGGGTATAGGTCAGGCTCGACACAGGGGCATGGAACGGAAGGCGGGGAGCGGGGTGTGGAGGAGCTCAGTGTTGATAGGGAGGTGGGCGCTTCTATCAGGACCGTGGTTGGGAGGGGCAGATATGGCGGGAGTAGGGGGCCACATCATGTGGTGGGGGCACGCACTCGCTATCTCCAAGCGGTGGCATGCCTCGGCCCCCATGACTCTTCTCGTTCCCCGGGCTGTCCAGAGTTGAAGACCTGGTGGCCGCCTGGGATAGGGTGGCCGCTGGTGCTTTGGACCGAGTCATGCCTTTGCGGCCTCTGACCTGGCGGCGAGCCTGCCCGGCTCCTTGGTTCTCCGAGGAGCTGAGGGAGATGAAGCGCCGGAAAAGACGCCTAGAGAGTAGTTGGAGGGCTAGTAGCTCCGAATCCGACCGAACACTAATTAGGTCTCATATTAAGACTTATTTAGTGGCGATAAAAGCGGCAAAGTGTAATTACTTTTCCGCTCTTATTTCATCAGCAGATAATAGCCCAGCCGCCTTGTTTAGGGTGACTCGCTCCCTCCTACATCAGGGAGCGCGGGAGGACCCCTTGCAAGGGCAGGCTGAGGATTTTGCACAGTATCTGCATGATAAAATCGCTCAGATTCGGGAAGGCTTGGACTCTGACTGGGTAGATCCCGGCAGGATGACTGAGGCTGGTCTTGAGAATGTTATCTGGGACGAGTTTGACCCTGTGACTCCTGAGGACGTGGACAGGATCCTGGGGAGGTTAAATGCAACCACATGTTTATTGGACCTGTGTCCCTCCTGGCTGGTACTGGCCACCCGGGAGGTAACACGAGGCTGGCTCCAGAGGATTATAAATGCTTCTTTGAGAGAGGGTTTCTTGCCTTCTGCCTTGAAAGAGGTGGTGGTGAGGCCCCTCCTCAAGAAGCCTTCTCTGGACCCGGCTGTTTTGGCAAACTACCGTCTGGTCTCCAACCTTCACTTTATTGCGAAGGTTGTCGAGAGTGTGGTTGCGCGACAGCTCCCACAGTACCTGGATGAAACCGTCTATCTAGATCCGTGCCAGTCCAGCTTCAGGCCTGGGTACAGCACGGAGACGGCATTGGTCGCATTGGTGGATGATCTCTGGAGGGCCCAGGACAGGGGTTGTTCTTCTGTTCTGGTCCTGTTAGACCTCTCAGCGGCTTTTGATACCATCGACCATGGTATCATGCTGCGCCGGTTGGGGGGATTGGGGGTGGGAGGCACCGTGCTGCAGTGTTTCTCCTCCTATCTCTCTGACCGGTCGCAGTCTGTGTTGGCAGGGGGGCAGAGGTTGACCTCAAGGCGCCTTGCTTGTGGGGTGCCACAAGGGTCGGTCCTCTTGCTGCTCCTGTTCAACATTTATATGAAGCCGCTGGGTGAGATCATCCGTGGTTTTGGGGTGCGATGTCATCTGTATGCTGATGATACTCAGCTGTACATTTCCACCCCAGACCACCCCAATGATGCCCTCGAAGTGATGTCCCAGTGTCTGGAGGACGTGCGGGTCTGGATGGGGAGGAACTGGCTTCGACTCAACCCTTCCAAGACCGAGTGGCTGTGGATACCGGCGTCCCAATATAGCCAGCTGGTGCTGGGGCAAGTTATTGGCCCCTACAGAGGGAGCTCGCAACTTGGGCGTCCTCCTGGATACACGGCTGTCTTTAGAAGAGCACATGATGGCCGTGGCCAGGAGGGCTTTTTATCAGGTTCGCCTGATACGCCAGTTGTGCTCCTTTCTGGATCGGGACTCCTTATGCACGGTCACTCATGCCCTCGTTATATCTCGCCCGGACTACTGCAATGCTCTCTACATGGGGCTCCCCTTGAGGAGCACTCGGAGGCTCCAACTGGTTCAGAATGCGGCGGGTGATTATGGGAGCTACGGGGCGCTCCCATGTAACGCCTCTCCTGCGCGAGCTGCATTGGCTCCCGTTGGTCTTCCGGATGCGCTTTAAGGTATTGGTTCTCACCTTTAAAGCGCTCCATGGCCAAGGGCCAGGGTACTTACGAGACCGCCTGCTGCTACTGATAACCTCCCACCAGCCAATACGCTCTCACAGAGGGGGCTTCCTCAGGGTGCCGTCAGTCAAGCAATGTCAGCTGGCGGCCCCCAGGGGGAGAGCCTTCTCTGTGGGAGCACCCGCCCTATGGAATGAGCTACCTCCTGGAATAAGACTGTTCCCGGACCTTCGTACCTTCCGCAAAGCCTTGAAGACTTACTTATTCCAGCAAGCCGGCCTAGTTTAAATTGGTTTTAAATTGGGATTTTGGATTTTATAGATTTGGGGTTTTAAATTGAGAGGCCGATTGATTTAATATCTTTTAATTTATCTTAATTTTTGTATTGTATGTATTTTAATTCTGGCTGTTCACCGCCCTGAGTCCCTTCTGGGAGAAGGGCGGGATACAAATTAAATTATTACTATTATTATTATTATATAATAAACCAAATAATTTCCCCCATATATTCCTCCAAACCACAATTTAACCATTTCTGCTTTCAGCACAATATACAATTAATAGTATCTTAATTATTACAATTCCCTAGTTAAATAGAGCTTTTTTCTTTTGTGTTTTAAAATCTTTTTTTTATTGAAAAAGTTTTACACATACAAATTTTTCCCCCTTTTCCCCCCCTTCCCGAACATTATAAAAATCACAATTACTAAAATATAGTTCCCTACCAATCCCACCCTAACCCTCCCCCCCACCCCTTTCCCTCCCCTGCCCCTTGACTTCCCCTATATGCAATACTAATAATTCCAAACAATATATATGTTATTCATCCCTTCCATATCTTTTTTCTCTATTTACTAGCATATCATCAATTCCCCTCAGCTGAAAGCTAAATGATATTTTCTAGTCTGATATTTATTCTGTATATATTCAATCCACTTTTTCCATTCCTGTATATACTTCTCATGCATCTGATCTTTTAAAAAGGCTGAAATCTTTGCCATTTCTGCAAATCCAGCCATCTTCTGAGTCCATTGGTCCACAGTCGGTAAGGCATCATTCTTCCAATATTGGGCAATCAACAACCTAGCTGCTGTCACCATATACAAAATTAGTTTTGTTTCACCCAGTGTAAAATCTTTAACTATACCCAATAAAAATAATTGCGGAGAAAATTGTATTTTTTTCTTCAAAACATTTTGCATAACCCACCAAATTTTTATCCAAAAAGCCCTCACTTTCCTACGAGTCCACCAGATATGATAATAGGTAGCATCTAGACACTCACATCTCCAGCATTTTGGTTGAACGTTAGGGTACATACAAGACAATTTCTTGGGATCTAAATGCCATCTGTAAAACATTTTATAAAAATTTTCTCGCAGATTTTGTGACTGTGTAAATTTAACATTCTGAACCCATATTTTTCCCATGTTTCCATCATAACTGGTTGAGAAAAATTCTGTGCCCATTTAATCATACAATCTTTAACTAACTCATTTTCTGAATCCCTTTCTAACAAAACATTATAAACTCTCTTAATATGCATTGGACCTATCTCTTTTATCTGTCTGTGTTTTAAAATCTTGAACCTCCTCTTTTGCCCTAAATTTCCCATTGTTTGCAGTTTTCCACCTACCTTTTTTGGTGAGGAAAAAGAAAATGAAAAAGTAATCTCTCTCTGCCTCATTTTGTCACCTTGCAGCAAAGACCCTGCTTTACTTTCAGTTTCGCTTTTCAGCATAGCTTGGGGGGAAAAAAATCTGTAGCTCTTTGCAGCTAGCAATGGAGCCCTGAGCAAAACAGCTCAGAGCAAATCAGCTGAGAGTTGGGAGGCCAATCTAATCAATTTATGGTAATTAACCTATGCTGAAACTGAAAGGGGCTGTTTTTTCTATTTTTGCAGGCAGGGGTCTACTCATTTGTTTTCTCTTAACACTGATCAGCTGTAAGGCGGCCCTTTGAAGCCCCGCAGCAAGAATTTAAACAGGTTTTTTCCCTTTAGCCATCAGCTGGGACTCAGGAGGCAACAATAGATTGGGAGTGGGCGGGGTAAGTGACTGGCTACCGACGATCCAATAGAGGCAGAGGGTGAGGGTGAGTGCAGGCGTGGCGGGGGGGCAAGAGAGGGTGACCCCTGTGAAATGGCCGTTTGACCCCCAAAGGGGTCACGACCCCCAGGTTGAGAACCGCTGCATTAGAGGGTGTTCCTTCTCCTCAAAGCTTTTTCCTCAAGCTTTCTTCCTCAAGCCTTCTCCTCGTGTATGATAGTTCTTGTTCTCTCCGTGTGTCAGTAGTGCAAAGGTATTTAACCACTTACATGGTTGTAAGGATTTCACTGTATATAAAACCACTGTTACTTTAAACTAAAAGGCTCTGTGTGCTGTGTACTTTGTTATAGCTCCTGGGTTTATCGCATAATACTAGCTACACTACCTAAACTCTGACTCTGTGCTCAGGGATTGGGGAGGAGGTAATGGCTCTTTGCCAGACCTCCATTACTCCTTTGCTCTGCTGCCTGCCCTGTCCTCCCCCGTTGCCTGGTCCTCCTGAGCCCCCCCTCTTGCTAACAACCCTTCCCAGGCCCAAGGGACACAGGACTGCATTGTCCTGCTTCTCCAGTCATTCCTCCGTTGGCCATAGCTTTATCTCGTCGTCCTCCTTTAACTCAGGCTCCAATGGGGCCATGACATAGAGTATGACAAAGGTGGTGTTCAGCTATCTTTACCTTTCTAAAAAGAATAATGTGAAAGTCTTGATTCACCAAAGCCATACTGGATGGTAGGCATCATTTTTAATGTGTTCCTTTGGTTATGAACATATGATTTGGAAGGAATTGTAAATGACATGAAATATCCAATGAAATGGCAGAAAGGAAAACATTATTCTGTTAGGTGGCAGGAGTACATGATTAAGGAGACAAAAAAAGTGAGGGAAAAGTGATTCTGCCATGTGGAGATCCACGAACAAACAAAAATGGCAACTCTTGTTTAATCTGTTGTTAATTATACCTCAATTTTACAAATAGTTTACAAATAATAGCAAAACCCAATACTGAACTAGTAACAACAGAATGAAATCCATCCCCTGTGTTTGCACAATTTGAATTATTTTTACATCATGTGTATATCCCACGGAATTTATTGTTTTCCTGTTCTTTCCAAATAACATCTAATAAAGTATAATTTCATTACTGGGTTTGTTTTCCTTTCTTTTTCTTTTTTATAATGAAAGACAAGTGGAAGAACCAGTAGTTCCTTCAGTTTCCCCTCTTACTGCTTACTATTCTATATTCTAATATAATGACATGAAAAATAAGTATTACATTGGAAATAATATAACACTTTCCAAAAATGCCAGCAACATTCAAAATAAGGAAATTGTTTTTTTACATCCAATGAATATTTTTTATGCTTCAGTGCCCTTCAGCAGAAAGGAACTTTCTTTAAAAATAAGAGTGTCTCAGGTTAGTATCTTTGTCAGACCTTCCGGTACAATATCTATTTTGAGCTTCTCTTTATTAATCTTCAAAGACATAACTACTGCAGTTTTTATTATTGCCATTTATTTGGGTGGTGTCATACGTGTGGATTGCCTTGAGGATGTAGTAAATTATATGCTAATACTATCAGGATAATGTGTTAAGCACGCAGCCCCTGATGGAGTATTCTAGGAAATTCAAATACGAACCTCAGAAACAGATTTATGGAACATTCCTGAGTGGAATGGAGAAACATCAGATTTTAACATCTTTCAGTTGCTGCAGCCAAAGCCATTTAACAAAATCTAGAGAAAAAAAGATACAGGCAGAGGTGGGATTCACTTACCTTCCCTACCGGTTTGCAAATGTGGGCGCCCGCCTCCTCTGCACATGAGCATGGTCTTTTGGGCATGCTCTTTGCTCATGCATTAAGTCTGGGTGGGTGGGTGGAGCCTCCTGTGGTCGCCACTACCGGTTCTCCCAAACCGGACAGAACCAGCTGAATCCCACCTTTGGATACAGGCATTCTCTTCACCAATCTATGCATGTGAGTGAACACACCTGTATTGATGGAAAGCGAACACTCAAGATTCTGTCACATCCGAGGGTAATTAAGAAATGCCAGAAGGGTAAAAATCAGACTTGTTGAGATTATGCTTATAAGTCTTGTGGGAATACAACAAATGAGCTATTATCCCCAATGGTATTCAGAAAAGCATAACCTCCAGCACGGACACTCAGATTAAGCAGAAGGTGGAGAAATGTAGCCATTAACCCTTGTGTGGCAGGTATTATTGGCATCTGCCAAAGCCATTACACCAGCAGAGCGTTGTCTGACTATCAGTGATGCCTCTCTGCTGCTCTATAGTTGTTCATTTTGGCTATCTCTGTCTATTCAGTTGACACTTATAAATAAGAAAGCAGAGATAAGGCCCAGGAGAATGAACAGCAGTTTTTCTTTGCTTTCTTTATTTTTTCCCCCTATTTCCAGGCTGTCTCCAAAGAAAGACATTAAATGAAAGCTGCAGTGGTGATACCAGTCTCGAAGACAATGTCCACTCAAGAGGAAGTGTCCTTGGGGCTATCTTGTCAAATAGCTTCCTAAAACTGTCATTGAAACATGCACAGATAGTTGTCCAGAAAATCGAGACACAGTCGCTATCCCAAGAAAGTCTGGTTTGTAATCCTTCTGCCTATTAGAAATTCCATCCAGAAAACAGAATAAAAATGAGGATTTTTTAGCAAATCTATCAAGAAATGTCTGTATGATCCGACACGCCAAAGACAATTTAGGTTTTATATTTATTACATTTTCTTCATTTTCCTTGTTCTGGGTGGCCATTGTTGGTTGATTCTAAACGTGAAGCCTACATAAATATTCAAAAATGTGACGATAGATGGTTTTTAATTTTAGTTATTCTTGGCCATCATCAAAACATTTCTACAATGATGAAGATCAAACAACCTCCCTGTCAATGTTGGACAGTTTTAGAGTGATGCTTAGAGTGAAAGCAGTTGAGATTATATAGAGCTCAATGATAAGGCAATGGTCCTTAATTTAATTAAAAGGGTTACATTAAAGTTTATGTTGTTCTGAAATGTTGCAAATATTTCATCTCTGTATAACGTTGGTATTTTTTCCTTTGGTAACATTTTAAGGCTTAGACTACCAAAGAGCAAGCATTAAAATATTTTAAAATATATATAAAACCTAAGTAAATTTAAACTCTGAGGTTTAGAAGTGGAAAGGGTATTGAAAGCAATCAATATCTAAAAGACACAATACAACAATGATTATATGAATAAAATGGTATTCCATCTGTCAGGTTTCCAAGTAATAGATCCATCGCAAGCAAAAACTCCAAGGCAGGTAGATTCCTCAAAGAATAGCTTTAATGGAAATATCATATTAGCAATATGATATGAAAAACAAATCTGAGGGGCCCCTTGGTTTTCATCTAATTAAAAGTAAAAGTTTTCCTCTCAACCCCAAACAATCAGTCACATGGCCCAATCAAAGCAGCGTCCGCTGGTCTGGTGATATCACTCCTCCTTCCTCCGGCCAGGTGTGAAAACATCCTTGATTCCCAAGAGAAAGTATCTTATTTTGACTACACAACCCCAGCTATCTCTAACACACACACACCTCCCTATCCCTCACTCCAGTGTGGCAGCACTGAAGTTCCAAGATGGCTTCGGCCAGATCAGCTTCAGGGTTGACACCATCCTTATTTGCCCCATTCCATTTTGTGCCCATGTTGCTGCTTCTTATTCTAATCCTAATAGCAATAAAGAAACCAACTGATTCCAAATCAGATTACTTGGTTTAATGGTAGGTGATTTGACTTTTTTCCTTCTCTCCTTCTCTCCTTCTCTCCTTCTCTCCTTCTCTCCTTCTCTCCTTCTCTCCTTCT
>WNWU01000021.1:4185159-4213692 GCA_012654045.1 Ptyas mucosa | reverse complement strand
TCCTTCTCTCCTTCTCTCCTTCTCTCCTTCTCTCCTTCTCTCCTTCTTTCTTCTTCTCTCCTTTCCTTCCTTCCTTCCTTCTTTCCCTCCCTCCCTCCCTCCCTCCCTCCCTCCCTCCCTCCTTCCTTCCTTCCTTCCCTCCCTTTTGAGTCAGTGTTAAGTCCTGGCAACCACTTAGAATGGTCCCTGCAGTTTAGTTGGAAAGTTTTTGAAAGTGGTTTACCATTGGTTCCTTCATAGAGTTAGGAGAGAATGATTGGCCCAAGGTCACTCAGGTAGCTTCATGCCTAAGGCAGAATTAGTACTCATGGTGTCCTGATGCCTTAATATCTATCTCAATGTGATTTTCAGTTTCATGTCTTACTCTTTTCTATTGAACTCACAGTTAAGCATTTCATTTTTTCCCTCATTTATGCCTTACATCCACATATACTCCTTTTATTACAGCCTTTCATACCAGTAGAAAAAAGATAGCAAACTAAATGTACTGTGCAATATATAATATGCATTGGAATGGTTTTGTCCTATTGGGAAGAAGGACAAACAATCCACTTCAGAAAGAACAATGGTATAAAAGCAGTTTTATGAAGGTAGGAATTATTCTCTGAATGGGGCAGCAAGTTACAGTATTAAAACATTGGATTGGATGGGCTCCATTTGAGCTTCTTTCATGCATTAAAATCTTGAGTTGGTACCAATTATGCAGACTTGTCACTTGGATCCAAGAAACAAGCTAGAGTAGGACATAAGGTATTTGGGATGACATTATATTTCATGGTTTTCAAAAGGAAGGTAAAAGACTTCAATCAAATAAAAGTAAATTAAATATTGAATGTCTTCTTGCATACATTTGACTGAGAATGCAAAATCTTGCCGTATATATCATCCACTCAAGAAGGGGTTTATTTAAACAATTAATGTGATGTAAATAATTATATGCAGAGAGAGGGAAATCACAGCAGCATAACACATTTTTTCCGCTTCCTCAAACAAATGTGAGATTTAACATGGCAAGGGCTGCTGTTAACTATATTTTTATTTAAACTTCAGTGGAGTTTGATAGCAAACCAAACAACAGGTCTATTTTATCTGACAAGCATATAAAGATGGAGAAAGCATGCAGAGTGTGGTTTCCAATTCCCTCCCCCAACCCTTTATTAGATATAGCCATAGAAGGTATCTCTGTTTTCCTCTTTGACATGAAATAACATTCTCTCCCTCTCCCTCTGCCTATCCCTCCCTCCCTCTCTCTCTTGTGAAAGATATAATTAAACTTGATGTATATATGCAGTATATTTCTGTGCAACTTTGTACGTGTCCCCATAAATTGTGATTCTGTCAGAGGTGGGTTTCAGCAGGTTGTGACTAGTTCTGGAGAACTGGTGGAAATTTTGAATAGTTCGGAGAACCGGTAGTAAAAATTCTGACTGGCCCCGCCCCCATCTATTCTCTGCCTCCCAAGTCCCTGCTGATTGGGAGGGAATGGGGATTTTACAGTATACTTCCCCTGAAGTGGGGTGGGAATGGAGATTTTACAGTATCCTTCTCCTGCCACGCCCACCAAGCCATGCCCACCAAGCCATGCCACTCCCACCAAGCCACACCCACAGAACCAGTAGTAAAAAAATTTGAAACCCACCACTGGATTCTGTGCATATGTATACAGAACTGGGAAACACAGGACAAGCTCGAGGCATCCCATCTTAATATTATTAACATTATTTGTTATTTTAATTGTTACAATTACAATACCACTGTCACGATTGTTATTTGTAAATTGTTATTGTTTTCTGCAGTCATGGCCATATCTTTCCATTTTCAGGTTTGATCTTACTCTTTTTTATTTCTCCCACAGTATCAGATTTGGTTTGCTCTATCCTGTGTTTGAAGAGTATATTTATTGTATTCGTTCCTTCATTCTTTCATTCGTTCATTCAATTTATAAGGCCATTATCTCATCATAGTCATTTGTGGTAGTGGTGCAGAGGTTAAGAATGCAGTATTGCAGGCTGACTTTGCCCACTGCTGGGAGTTCGATCCTGACCGACTCAAGGTTGACTCAACCTTCTGACCTCATCCTTTTGAGGTGAGTAAAATGGGGACACAGATTGCTGGGAGCAATATGCTGACTCTGTAAACTGCTTAGAGAGGACTGTAAAAGCACTATGAAGCAGTATATAAGTCTAAGTACTATTGTCATTGCTATTCTGAATGGCTAGAACCACATATAAACACAATATAAAATAAACAACAATAAAAATTTATTCATTGATTATGGTATATCAGGTAGTTTTCAGTGCTTAACAATCACATAATACAGGTAGAATAGAATAGAATAGAATTTTTTATTGGCCAAGTGTGATTGGCCAAGGAATTCGTCTTGGTGCATATTTTCTCCATGGCAAACCCTGTCTGGATCTTTTAAGGCTCCAATGATCCATTCCTTACCACTGGTACCATCTCTATCCTCCTTGTTGCTGATTGTCCTTTTCTTCTCTTTCCTTCTACTCTCTCCAGCATTAGAACTTTTTCCATAGAACAGAGTCTTCCCATAATGTGTCCAAAGTAATATAATTTGAGCCTGATCATTTGTGCCTCAAGGGAGAATTCTGAATTGATTTATTTGATGATCTATTTGTTTGCTTTCTTGTCTTCCATTCTCAGGATTCATCAATAATCTTTCTGTTCTGCTTCCTCCAAGTCCAATTTTTTGCTTTTATGAAATGTCCCAGAGAATACCATGATTACATGATTCTAATCTTTTTAAGTACAAAAACATTTGCTGCATTTGAGTATCTTTTCCAAGGACTTCATAGTTGCTCTACCAAACAGCAATAGAACTTAGAGTTATATACCACTTCACAGTGCTTTTAGAGCCCTCTCTAAGCAGTTTACAGAGTCAGGCTATTGCCCCCAACAATCTGGGTCCTCATTTTACCCACCTCGGAAGGATGGAAGACTGAGTCAACCTTGAGCCTGGAGATATTCGATCTGCCAAATGCTGGCAGCTGGCAGCCAGCAGAAGTAGCCTGCAGCACTGCATTCTGACCACGGCACCACCACGGCTTTAGTTGCAAATACTAGTCTGCATCATATTTCTTAACTGTTTGTTCCTTTACTGTTGAGGTTTAATTCCAAAAGGCAGAAGCTATCCACCATTTCAACATTTTAAGCAATGATATATAAACCTCATAATGGCAGCTGAGAGGAAAAGCTAATCAATAGTAAAATAACATCTCATGGCTTCCAGCTAATTTCCCAGTCCTCATAAATAGGAACACATCCAAATGTAAAGCTTTCTAAAAAGCCAGCACAATTGGGTCCTGATTGTGATGGTTTTTATAAACAGGTCACCCAAGTCCTAGACCAAGTCCTAAAATCATGTGCCAAAGTTTTGCATCATTTTCCCTCCCTAGTTAAGAACATAAATTATATATATTCCCATTTTTAGTCCTCTGCATGAATCTTAAGCATTGGGCAATCTGCATAACATCTGCACATTTATCAAATATTGGACAAGATTTACACCATAAGCATAATCAGTTCAGATAGATACTTTAACAACGCACAATAATTAGAAAAAAGTTCTGCTTGTGAAGCTAACAAAACTGACCTATGAAAAAAAGTTCAAGTATGCTAAATCCAGTACTCTAGATTCTGAATAAGAAAGATATCAATAATCCTTGATTTATAAGTGATCATTTAATGACCCTTCAAGGTTACAATGACCTTGGAACAGGTGCTTTATAGCCCCCAAATCACTTCTGGCCATTGTAAATTGTTGTGCCACACCGCTCTCCCCTTCATAATCACATTACCATATTTGGGGCACTTTGTACACACTTACAACTGATTACATGTCATTTCACTTAATGACCGCTTCATTCAACAACTGAGATTCTCGTCCTAATTGTGGTTATAAGTTGAGGACTACCTGTACCATTAATCTAGTCTTGAAGTATTAGAATAACTTCTCATTTGGGGTCCCTGTGTTTAATGCAAAATTATACATACTGATCATAAATAAGGGCCTTTTGCTTATTACTTACTGTATTTAAATCAGTTTTATTTCCACTGTTTTGAGCAAGATACAATATCCTAAAATTGTGAGATATGTCACCAAAGTATGATGGTGTTGCTATGCATACCCTAAATCAGGGGTTGGCAACCATAAAGCCTCAAAGAGCCACAAAGGTCCTAACCAGAAGCCCCCCATTTAATTCTGGAGCCTACCGGTAGTCCGGTTCCCCCACCATAGAGTCCCCTCCTAGTGCGGTGTCCTTTTTCCTCTACCTGTCCTAACCAAAAGCCCTATCAATTGTGGAGCATACCAGAAAAACCCGCCCCTTGCCATAGATTCTCCTCCTGGCATGCCATGTTCCCCTCCCCGCCCCCCACCAGAAGCTCCTCTCAAAATTGTGGCGACGACCAGCGACAGGGAGCTGCAGCAGAGGGATAAAAGAGCCACATGCAGTTCCAGAGCCGTGGGTTGCTGACCCCTGCCCTAAATAGAAAGCACATTTTCCTAAACCAGATTGGTATTCTAAAACAAATTCATTTGACTGAAACTCCTTCATGCATTTTCAATCTTTAAAGGGACAAATAAAGTCACATTTGAACTAAACAAAACTGATGATACATCCAAATTAGGATTGGGGGTTACAATATGGAAGTGGTTTGTCTTTCCCTTCTTCAGGATGTTTTTATTTTTTTTTTAAATTCCTAGTGTACTCCACAATCTCGGCTTTCCTAGTATTTCCCATTCAAGAATTGACTAGGTTTGATCCTGCTTAGCTTTTCAAAATCAGTCAAAGTTATCCTGATACTTCACCTAGCTTGGCCAAATTGTTACTGAAAAGCAGTAGAAATTAAGGAGGTGGCCAGAGACCATACAAAGGGTTGGGAGGAACAACCCTGGAGCTTGGGGGCAGTAAAATTTTTATTTGAAATTAATGTGAAATAAATCTAGATCTGTATGTATATATCTCAGATACCTTTTCCTTTGTATCGGATATACCATCTTTCTCCAAACTTAATTGTAAATTTAATATAATTTATACATCATGCAGTTTAATCCAGTTTCTCAAAGGTTTGACAGATAGGGAAGGAGCAACTAACATTCTTCATACAATCTGAAAGAAGCCATGATTAAAAAAGAGAAACATTTGACTCCTATCATATATTACAAATGGCCAAATGTTCACTTGGGATGCTCTTGTTAAAAAAAAAATAAAAAGCATCCAATTTGTCAGCTGGTTATTTGACAGCAGATGTTATAACTAATTTAGAGACATCCACCTCAGGAAAAGTGCTTTAAGGCTGCATCAATGTTTCATGCTAATGTATTTTAATTCAGATATGCTTTCTTGCTATCCATCCACTTGCTGACATGGAGAAAGAAAGGGTTAGTTGTTAACATGAAGGTTAAAGAAGACACCATTGAAGGGACAAAAGTTAGGAAGAAATTCAATAATAATAAATTCATTGTAAGTTTACAGAATCCTTTCAGTCTAGAAAGAAACACCATGCTGGCTTAAAACTACTTTTATTAGAATAGCTATAATAATAGAAATAGTGTGCAGTGTGCAGCAGCTGCCAAAGAAGCCAACACAGTCCTAGGCTGCATAAACAGAGGGATAGAATCAAGATCACATGAAGTGTCCGATATCTCCGGGGCTGCCACAAAGAAGAGGGAGTCAGGCTATTCCCCAAAGTACCTGAGAGCAAGGCAAGAAGCAATGGGTGGAAACTAATGAAGGAGAGAAGCCACTTAGAACTAAGGAGAAATTTTCTGACAGTTAGAACAATTAATCAGTGAAACATCTTGCCTCCAGAAGTTGTGAATGCTTCAACCCTGGAAGTTTTTAAGAAGATGTTGGATAACCATTTGTCTGAAGTGGTGTAGGGTTTCCTGCCTAAGCAGGGGGTTGAGCTAGAAGACCTCCAAAGTCCTTTCCAACTCTGCTATTCTATTCTAAACTTGGAAATCTGAATATACTTCTCTCCCCCCCCCCCCTTCTATCTTCATGTGTATATGAGGTGTGTCTGAGGCTTTTCTTGGACTGGGCTGAAGACTTGTTTATCCAGGATAAACTCACTACAAGCCCTTTAGACTCACTACAAGCCCTAAGGATATATGTAATGGTATGTGGAAATGGCCTTGGGAGAAAGGAAGAGTAGTTTCAGTGTATCACAGTCTGATAAATGAAATTTGAGCCGTAAGGAAGAGAGGTGGAGGAACATCCTGCCCAGTTTTGAGAAGAGTAAAATTGAGGGACAGGAGGAGTATTTACAGGCTTGCAAAATTCTGTTAATGTAACCTTACATTAAAGATAGAGTTGGTATTCATTGTAGTGCTTCTTGTTTGGATTATTTAAATGGCTAACAATATCCTCAACTCTTTAGGTCCGTGATGGCGAACCTTTCTGTGGGCACGCGTGCCATCGTCAGCTGCTCTTCTGATTCCGTTGTGCGAAGACCAGCTGTCTGGCACGCATGCATGTGCTGGATCCCAGAAGAGAACAGCTGGCCGGTGCACATGTACAGCGGCCAGCTGCTCCCTTCCGGGTTCTGGCACTTTGGTTCATTCACACACTCATGAGCGCTGCAGTTTCGGCACTCGGTGCCAAAAAAGGTTAGCCGTCACTGCTATAGGTTATATTAGGGGACACGGCAGCTCAGTGGCTAAGATGCTGAGCTTGTCGATCAAAAGGTCGGCAGTTCAGCGGTTCAAATCCCTAGTGCTGCATAGCAGGGTGAGCTCCTGTTACTTGTCCCAGCTTCTGCCAACCTAGCAGTTCAAAAGCACGTACAAAATGCAAGTAGAAAAATAGGGACCACCTTTGGTGGGAAAGTAACAGTGTTCCATGCACCTTTGCCATTTAGTCTTGCCGGCCACATGAACACGAAGATGTCTTCAGACAGCTCTGGCTCTTCAATTTGAAACAGAGATAAGCACTGCCCCCTGGAGTCAGGAATGACTAGCACATATGTGCAAGGAGAATTTTTACCTTTTATACGTTATATTACTCTGAGAGAGAGTGAATGCTGCAGAATCTCCCAGGGTATGTCACCACCAAGTGACAAGATATTCTAAAGCTACACAAAAGTAAGTTTGCAGTATAAACTAACATTTTATTGCTGTCATCCATATCTCTCTTTTCATTTCCCACCTTTGTTAATAGGAAATGGATGAAGTAAACAAAAATTCCTTAGGTAGTTTGAAGGTATTTTGAAGAGATGATGCTTCTATCTTTTCTAAAACCGAACCAAGTAAATTAGCAATTAAAAACATTCCGGGTAGCTCTACAAACACTAGATAATGTATTCATTCAAATAAAGTTGATATGTAATTCTTTCATGGGATTTCAGTCAATTGGATTATATTGATGCCCCATGGAAAAATTAAGATACCTGTTCAAAAAGTGTTATCATAATAACAGATACTGTCAACAGCTATTGTAGTGAGACTTGGCATCAGTAAGATTATTTGTACCCCCAAAAAGCTTTGTAATATATCTTCCCTTGAGCTGCTAAGCCATTATCTTTATGGGGTTTTTTTTCTTCTTCTGAGCTAAAATAGCAAACTTGAGAGGTTGCCAACCTCCCCAGCTGGAAGTCAGCACAAGCTACACAGATTCTTGACATGGCAAACCATTAAAGCATCTTTGTTATATATTAGAAGGAAACAACTTTAAACAGTTTGTATGCCTTCTGTCAAGGTGAGAATGCAGATCTTTTTTTACATCCACCAAAGTTGAAACATGTTATTCCCACCACTTTTTCAGCAACTTAATGAGCACTTTGCTGTAAATTTCCCAGGCTGAGAAACCTGCCAGGTGGTAGTTGATTTTTTTAATCATCATTCCCAGAACTTCCATGAAGACCAACAACTGTATGAAGGAGAATAAAGGAGAAAGTTGCTGACAGAGGGACTGTCATCTCTGTTTTTAGTATTAACTAGGTGTGTTTTTTTTTGTCCCTTGTCAGAACCATCAGAATTGGAAGAACACCAAGAACCAGAAAGGAATTGTCACTTTGTGGAGTCCTGGATGTTCTTTGAGCTTCAAATATTTCATTACTCATCCAGGTAATATTTTCAGTGCTAGAAGGGCGCATGATTTGTTCTCTGTTCATAGAAACTGGCTTTCCCTGTCAGTATTGGTTGGAGTGTTGTTTTCTTCTTGATAGTTTCTTGGCGTTTACTGTTGGATGGTTTGCCTTAGTTGGTGGGGTATTGTTTACTGTTTGTTGGTCTAGTAATAATCCCTGCTTATCTGGCTGTTGATAGTTTGGGGAGGACATCTTTTGATCTTTTGTTTCTTTTTTAGCTTTTTGATTGTCTCTTTTGAATGATGTGTAAATGTTGCTTATCTTTATGTGCCAGTTGATTGCTGATTTGCCTGAGGAATTCCCTTTACTTTAGCTTGCTCTAAGGATGCTCACAGTTTACCAGTTAAAAATACGGTTTATCCATGTGTTTGCATTTAATTAGCTTCCATCCTGTTTTCTGCTAGTTGGCAAGTATTTTCTTCTAGGGCTACTGGGTCTTTTACTTAAAGACATTTACTTAAAATGTTTTGGAGGGTTTTAGTTGGTTTGTGTGCTATAGTGATAGACTGTTCATTGTTTCTGAGATGTTTTTGATGTATGGAAGTGTTATCTTTTTCAGAAATTGTAATTTTCTTTGGTGATGTTCTTACCAGGCTGGGCTTCTCAAACAGACCTTCAGCAAAAATTGACTAGTACCATCAGTTCTGAGTGGAATGTCATTCCTAATCTTTTATAAGAACCAAATGGAATATTAGTGAAGTATAACCCAGTCAGCCTAACGGAGCACTGTAAAAGCTATTGATTTATTAATGCCTTGGAAACAATACAGTTATTATCAGAAATCAACATGGACTTCTTGACAACATACTATAGTGATGGATGAGAATACTATTTATTAAAGGATCTTGATTTCAGGAAAGCATTTAATAAAACACAATATGACATTTTGCTTAATGAGTAACTCAAGTGTGGGCTAGATGGCATGACAGTGAAAGGTAAAGATACCTTTTAGTCAAGCCAAACTTATAACTATGCAATTTTATTGGCAACGGTATGAAAATGGTTTGCCACAGCCATTTTCAGGGATAATTTTTAACTTCTCATTCTAGTCTACAGCCTTACTATTTCTCCGTGCTTCTGCAGCTACATGGTAAGCTGACCCTGCTTACTTAGCTTTGGGGTTTGGTGATTTCAGCCAGGTGATGATGCCTCCTGCATGACAATTGATTGTATACATGACTGGCTCAAAAGTTGCCTTAAAAGAATGTGAATGGTTCCTTATCATTCCATAGGAGGTACTGAATGAAGTTCCATGGGCTCAGTCTTGTAGAAGAGGTAGAAAGAAAGCTTATAGGTTTCCTGCCTGGGCAGGGGGTTGGACTAGAAGACCTCCACGGTCCCTTCCAACTCTGTTATTCTATTCTATTCTATTCTTATCATACCTGTAAATGATACAAAGTTGTGGGGGACAATCAATATTCTGAAAGATAGAAATACTTTCAAAATGTTTTGATTGGTGGGAGAAATGGTTTGAAAGTAACACAGTTGGAAGGGACCTCGGAGATCTTCTAATCCACCCCCTCCCGCTTAAACAGAAGACCCTATGCCATTTAAGACAAGTGGTTGCCCATCACTTCTTAAAAACCTCCAGTGATGGAACACCGATAACTTCTGGAGACAAGTCATTCCACTGATTAATTGTTCTGTCAGGAAATTCTCCTTACTTCTAGATTGATTAGCTCCTTGAATATTTTCCAATCCTGGACAGCCATGGTGGCACAGTGATTAGAATGCAGTCTTGCAGGCTAACTCTGCATTCCAATGCCAGCAGTTCCATCCTGACCAGCTCAAGGATGACTTAGCCTTCCATCCTTCCAAGGTCAGTAAAATGAGGACCCAGATTGTTGGGGGCAATGTGCTAACTCTGTAAACCGCTGAGAGAGGGCTCTAGAGCACTCTAAAGTGGTATATAAGTGAAATTGCTATTGCAGACTAACTCTGCCCAAAGCCAGGAGTTCAATCTTGACTGGTTCAAAGTTGACTCAACCTTCCATCTTTCCAAGGTTGGTAAAATGAGGACCTAGACTGTTGGGGCAAAATGCTGACATTGTAAACTACTCAGAGAGTGCTGTAAAGCATTATGGGGTGGTATATGAGTCTAAGTGCTTTTGCTATTGCTGATGCTATTGGTTTCCATCCATTGCTTCTTGTCCTGCCTTCAGGTGCTTTGGAGAATAGCTTGACACCCTCTTCTTTGTGGCAGCCCCTGAGATATTGGAACACTGCTATCATGTCACCCTTAGTTCTTCTTAACAGTGTGAAATTAATAGAGACAAGTGTAAAATTATTCATTTAAAAAATGAAAATGAAACAGGTGGGGATATACATATTTAATTCAGCAATGGGAAAAAAGATCTTGGAATAACAGCTCCCTTATACATGGCAGCAGTGTAATGTGACTGGATAAAAGGCAAATGAAATTTTAGACCGTGCGAACAAGAATTTGAAAGCAAAAACATTTCCAAAGCATGTGAAGCAAAAGTTCCATTTCATTCTGGGCTGGTACAACCCAAGTCGGCATTGCATCCTGATCTGGCACCATGTTTTAAGAGGCATTTAGAGAAATTGGGAAAGGATGATCATGAGTTTTATGAAAAGGGACTGAAAGAGATGGTTCACCATGACAGGAGAAGACTGAGAAGGGATGTGATCGCATTCTTGACATAATTGAAAGAATGTCACAGAGGAGAAGATCACATTCTTTTCTCTGTACTCCTGGAAGGCAGAATCCAAAATAATGGATTCAAGTTACAAGATGGCAGATTCTGGCTGAATGTTAGGAAAAGTGTCAAAGTCAGAGCAGTTTGTCAGTTGGAGCCAATTATCTGCAGAATTCATTGCTTTTATATTTGAAAGCTGCTCTGGGACTTTTCAAACACATACCAGTTGTGAATAGTTGAACAGATGAAATGAAATAATCCAAGTGGCAGCGGTAGGATTCAAATTTTTTTACTACCGGTTCTGTGGGCGTGGCTTGGTGGGCATGGCAGGGGAAGGTTACTGCAAAATCTCAATTTCCACCCCACTCTGAGGCTAGCCAGAGGTGGTATTTGCCGGTTCTCCAAACTACTCAACATTTCTGCTACTGGTTCTCCAGAACCTGTCAGAACCTGCGGAATAGCACCCCTGAAGTGAGGCAAAAATAATAATAATCCGTGCAGACTGTCCAGCCATCGATCACTTAAAAGTAATACTGGAAAACAGTCTGTCTGTCCTGTGGAAATGGTACATGCTGCAATCGCCACAGACCAGACTGAAGAAGAAACATGGACATATTAAGTAGGGATGGCAATGTTTTCAATGATGGATCCTATTGAAATAAACTGTGAGTAGTTAATTACTCAGAAGGCTCTGTACATCCTTTCCACAAAGTAATAAAAAACGTACATACATACATACTAATAATAAAAGACTGGGGGATGATATTCTAATAGCTACACATGTCAATCAGAGTGGTGCGGTGACCTAGAGGTGGAGCTCTTGCCTCACAATCAGGAGGCTGTAAGTTCGATCCTAGATACAGGCAGATATTTCTCTCTCTGGGCACACTGAGAATATATCTGCTGAACAAAACTCCACATTGGCAACAGGAAGGGCATTCGGCCATTAAAACACTCTGCTAACTCCATTCAGTTGCACAGACTCCACCCCACAAGGGATTGTGGGGTCATTAATAGATGATGATTACTTGCACGTGTCCATCATTAGGTATGCATTTGTGTACTGTATGTTAAGGCTTATATTGATGGATGATGTAAACTGTCAAGAGACTCCTTGATTGTGACAGCAACAAATCCAATCAATCAATCAATCAAACAAACAAACAATCAATCAATCAATCATATAAATATAGAGGAAAAAGGGAAGGCAGCTACATTGAGACCACAGGCACAGGTTTCCAACCAAGCCTCCTCACTCCTTGTCCCAACAATTTCAACAAATCTGATCATGAAGAATGGGGAAATGGATAGCTACCAATGGTATCAAAGAATTAGACTTGTATGCATTTGTATTGCTGTCCACTAGTGTTGGATTGGTTTAGCTTAGACATGGTAGTTCAACCTTGAGGGTCAAGTTGCTTACAGTAGAGCAGAATCACAGAAAAGCCAGATTCTCCTGGAGTGTTCTTAACCAAATTTAACATCAAGAAACTAAGGGGTTAAAATTCAGAATCCTGGAAATGTAAATGTAGTTTTATGAAAAGAGACTGGGTATGTTTGCCCATGACAGGAGAAGACTGAGAAGGGATGTGATAGCATTCTTTATAAAATTGAAAGGCTGTCCCACAGAAGATCGTGCTCTCTTCTCTATATTCCTGGAAGACAGAATCCAAAATAATGGATTCAAGTTACAAGAAGGCAGACTCTGATTGAATGTCAGGAAAAACTTCTTAATGGTAAGAGCAGTTTGTCAATTGAGCCAATTCTCTGGGGAGGTCATTGCTTTTATCATAAAACTCTGACTTTCACTTGCTATTAGAAGCAAAACTCTGACCTTACAAGTGAATTTCTTAAGGGAGTGGGTGGCAATCTTTGTGTTGCTTAAACCGCCTATTTTCCAGAATATGAAACTAAAGGGTATACATAAGCCTCACACGGAAACATCTCTCTCTTCTTTGTGCAATTCTCCCTTTTCTTTTGCAGTTTCAGTATGTTCTCTGGTACTTGGGCTTCAAAAGCTGCTATGTGGAAGGGCAAACATGGAAAGAATTTCCAGGTAACATGGCTATCAGAACAATTCTCTGAAGATCTGAGTTACAAAACTTGTACTGTCAAGTACAAGGAGCCAAAATAGAGTTTAAAAGCACCACAAATTTATTCCATTCAACTTTACACAAGAATCTGATCTACTAATGGTCAATGTAAATTGGTGCCAGATAAGAGTCAATGGATTTCAAGGGGGTGCTGGACTTAGGGATGTAGGGACTCCAGACTCCAATTACCTATAGTCCCTTATTTAAAGTTAACATCAAACATCCAAGTTTTTTGGGAAAAATGTTTAAACGATTATGTTTATAAATTTAAGCATAACTCTATTTTGGAGGAACTGTAAGTCCATTTGTTCATTCAAATTTGCAATGCTCAAGATATGAAGCAAGATATTCTTCCAAATCACACAAATTATCTGTTATCATTATCTTAAAATATGGAGAATGGAAGGCGGTGTTTAAACATGACTGATGTAACAGGCAAAAGTACAGTAGTGGCCAAAATTGTGGAAACCTTTTGGGAAAAGTCTATTTTTGAGGTTTGATGGCTAATAACACCACTTTTTTTTTTGAGTTTCAAGATAATCATATTCTACTGCTGGAATGGCCTGGGAATAACCCAGACCTTAACCCAATCGAAAATCTATGGAGCTGACTAAAGAAACTTGTTCGTCAGAAGTGACCCAGCAATAAAATCCAGTTAATAGAATCAATCATTCAATCTTGGTTCCACAGTATAACAGCTGCAGAACTAAAAGACTTGGTTCACTCCATGGGAAGATATTGTAAGGCCATAATTTATGCTAAAGGTTACCCAACTAAGTATTAACTGACATGGTGATAATTTTTGTATATCTTGTTTTTTCTACATGTTTCATTTTTTTCTTTATACTGTAACGGCTATTCTAATAGAAAATCCTTCATAAAAGTTATTGTATTACGTTCTTGATTAAATTATCTTTCCATTGATATATAATTTTATGGCACTAGTCCAAAAAAAAAAGTGGTGTTATTAGCTAGTTTTAGAAAATACACTTTCCCCAAAAGGTTTCCACAATTTTGGCCACTACTGTATATTCTTGGGGAGAAATCAAAGCTGGAAAAAATAACTGTTTGAATTAAATGCTCTCTAGTCCATTAAACAAGGTAATGGTATACAATGAAAGCCTTCAGTGGAAAATTTTAAGATTTTGAACGTGGTCTCAAAGTATTAACCAGATTCTGAAAAGTCATCAGATGTTAGAGCCATCACTCCCCTTTGTTGCTGATCAGAAAAGTATTGATCAGTCTAGAGTAGCATTCCTCAACCTTGGAAGTGGAAATTTGATTGTGTTACCACAACCCTAAAGATGTGTGGACTTCAACTCCCAGAACTCCTCAGCCAGTTTAAATTGCCAAGGTTAAGAAACACTGTTTTAAACAAAAGGCATAGATCTATTATTCTTTGTCTGAGAACGTTCCCTGGAATTTCTGTGGCTAAAATCAGGAGTGGGCTTCAGATCCTTTAGCAACGGGTTCACAGCCCCATTGCTGGGTAGGCATGATCATGGTCGGCGTGGCCTAGTCGGCTACCTGGACCACGGAGGGGGGGCATTTTTTGCCCTCCCCAGGCCCCAAAGGCTTTCCTCGAGCCTCCGGGAGGGTGAAAACAGACTCCCCTGGGGTCCAGAGGTCTCTGGAGGCCAGAAACAGGCCCATTTCTGGACTTCTGTAACCTCCAGTAGGCCCGTTTTTTGCCCTCCCAGACCCTCCATGCAGCCCTTGCACTTACCTGGAATGATGAATGGGCCATGTGGAGACTCCTGGAAAGGGCGGGGTGGGTGGGCCAGGGGTGGCATTTGGGGATTTGCCGAACCCTGGTGATCCTTGACTAGAGGATCATCCGAACCCTGTCAAACCCCCAGGAGCCCACCCTTGGCTGAAATCCTGAAATGGGATTGTGGCAAATCTCTTTTATCGCAGCTGGGTTTTGTTATGTCCTTATAAGGACATCCGGCCGGGGATTGGTTAATCCTCCGGGCGGGAAAGTTAAACCGCTGTCATTGGACGGCTGGTCTGCCGGAGCGCTATAAAAAGGGCTCCGGCAGCACAGCCGTTCGTCTGTTCTGACTTAGTTAAGAGCTGAATAAAACTTGTTGAACAGACCCCGCTGGTCTTGTCTTCTTTCCTGCGCCTGATCTAACAGGTTTCATACTGATTTAGTCTATATATAATGAAACCAGGTATTCCCTGCAAGGTAAAACAATCAAATTTCCACTGCAGAAGGCAGAATACTATCAAAAGCCAGGATTGTCGTCCTATATATTCAAGCTTGTAAGTACAAAAGCATCTTACAAACTGATTCTATAAATGTTTATTCAATAACTGAGTACCCTGAGTACAAAGGTATATTCTTATAAGAATAAGATTGTGACCTTGGAGAAAAAAAATCTATAAATGCAGAAAGCTTCAAAATTGAAGGAGAAAAAAATATATACCTGAACGGTATTAGATCAAATATTTCAAACTTTATCTTTCCCAACAGCATAATGAATCTGGTACATTTACCGTACTGAGCTATCTGAAATTTGCAGTAGAAAAAGACCTTGTCCTATTATAAAATATTAGACATGGCAATGTGTAGTATTAAAGGAGATAATCAACGTAGAAATGAGAATTTTCCTGACAGTTAGGACAATTAATCAGTGGAATGGCTTGCCTTCAGAAGTTGTGGGTGCTCCATCACTGGAAGTTTTTAAGAAGAGACTGGACAACTATTGTCTGAATTGGTACAGGGTCACCTGCTTGGGCAGGGGGTAGGACTACAAGACTTCCAATGTCCCTTCCAACTCTGTTGTTCTGTATTCTGTTATTCAGCCTTTTGGTTTTATGAAAGGAAATAATTTCAGAATATCTATAATTTTAACTGGAATCTTAAATTTACTTACCTGGGAATAGCTGTACTAAGTCAGAATGTGGTTCATTTGGTTGTTGCATAACATGCTGTAAACTCAAGTCAATTTATTTTGTCAACTATGTAAGATTATAATTTAGTGTGAAGTATGAATTATATCATTATAGCTTGTTGGCCAAAACGTGTAAGACAGCTCCTGGTTTAGGACAATAAGTGACTCTAGTCAAAGGTATTCCTTAATATTCAATGGTATGCCCTGTGAAATGCTAATTGGTACAAATTTAGAGATTATACTGTACGTACATTGTATTGTACTAATTCTCTATTTCAGATGATGTTTTGCTTCAGTTATCTCCCAAATCTTTCCCAGTCTCCCAAATCAATATTAGATTAATCTGAATCAGTTGTACAACCCTACTTATATATCATTATAAAAATATAACAAATGTGAAATAGTTCATACCAAGCTTTGGTGTAAAAACAGTACTTCAAATGAGAGTTACCCCAAAGATTTTGACTATTGGATTTTATTATTAATTCTAATCAGGGGTGAAATTCAGCAGGTTCTAACAGGTTCTAGAGAACTGGTAATAGAATTTTTGAGTAGTTCAGAGAAATGGCAAACACCACCTCTGGTTGGCCCCAGAGTCGGGTGGGAATGGAGATTTTTACAGTATCCTTCCCTTGCCATGCCCACCAAGCCATGCCCACAGAACCAGTAATGAAAAATTTTGAATTTCACCCCTGATTCTAATTCATCATAAAATAGGCAGATCAATTAAATGCTTATTCATCTACTTTGTCCCAGAGATTTTTTTATATTGCCTGAAATTTCCTGATTTTCATAGCTCATTATTACATACCAGAGGATATTAATTTACTTGGGACATCATTTTTTAGAAATATGTTATACTTAATTAATCAATATCTGTGTCAAAACACAATTTAAATTGTTTTCTTGCTTTGGAATATCTTTGATATGTTCAGGATTTCGGAATATTGTAATTCTTCCTGAACGTGAGCATTAAGATTTGTGATGCCAAACCATTCTGATCTTCTCATAGTCTATGAAACTTTTGCATTTCTTGTCTTGTCTTGTTTTAGCTCAAGCTACTACAATTTTCAGAATGTATTATTCATTCCATTGGTTTCTCAGTGTGTGATCCTTTTACCAAACCACCATGCTCTTTATTTTATGGCTACAAATGACAAATATGAAAAAAAAAATGGGATTGCAACATGACCAGATGGTTTTCCTGTACTACAAGATCATTATGGACAACATACGGATGGAATAAAGAATTCTTGTTTTAGCAGATGGGTCACTGCAGCAAATAAACAGACCCCTGTATTGAGTAGAAAGCTAAATGTTCTACTGTAGTAAAATTCTGCATTAGACTAGACTTTACCAATTCCTGCAATTGTCTCCAGCCCCCTAATCAACTTTGTTGCTCCTTTCCACATTCTTTCCAATGGGTCATCGGCTGTCTAATCCCATATAAATGGCTAAAAGGACACCCTTGCCATTCCTAATATTTCAAATATCTGGCTAGGTGGCTCAGTGGCTAAGATGCTGAGCTTGTCAATCAGAAAGGTCGGCAGTTCAGCGGTTCGAATCCCTAGTATAGGTCTCCTCCTCCAAGGCCCCTTCCAACTCTATTACTGTTACTGTTACTATCTGTATTGATTTCAAAGATAAGTAAATGGAGTAGGGTTACTTGTGAAGCCTATAACAACTGTCCATTTCTTTCTCACAGCAATTCGTAATTGGTAATTTTATCCCTCGGGGAGAGTATTGATCATAGTGAAGAAAGTCAGATATCTTATTCTTCTCCCCTGAAGTTACATAGCAAGAGACAGTTCCATCATCCTGTCTTGAATTGCAAACAAGTCTTCTTCTTTGACTTTACTTAAACCTCAGTAGCATTTAGGGTTGTTGTTGTTTTGTTTTTCTTTCTTTGGCAATAGTTAGCATTTGAAGATAGAATTGAATTCTGAATGTAGAGAAAAATGCATGTATGTTCCCCGGCAATGCAGATGGTTTGTTTGTAACACTTCTACTATTGTTCCATTTTATTTCTGTGCATTAATAGGACCCATAAAATGGGGCAGCGAAGCATAGAAAATAATTTTAAAAAAATCCAGCAACCTGGAAAGTCAGTGATAAATGGTGCTTATATTACTCAAACTAATGTAAGCAAACTATTAAACATTGAAAACATCACTGTCAAATTATTTATAGAGCTTCCTTTCACATTTCCTCCCCCCACCCCCGAACATTGACTGCTTATAACACATGCAGTTGTCAATAAGTTTCTGTGAATCAAGGCACTTAGAGATCAAGAAAAAAACAACTCAAGCTCAGGATTGCTGGTGGTAGAAAATTACCAAGAGGAAAAAAATAAAAAATAAAGTTGGAGGGGGAGAGGGGGAGGGAGAGAAAGCATCTCTGGTTCTATTTTAGTTGAGGCTGAGTGCTTTCGACTTCTTAAGCAGATATCTCCTTTTTGCTACTGTTAAATAAATGACAACATGACTTAGATCAACCCCCCAAAGTTGATTGATGGAAACATCAAAGAAAGCCTGAAGATGGCAGGCTGGTGTTTTCTTAGGGAGCTGGGGAAGAGAAGGTGCCCCTGAAGGGAGCATTCCACTACATACAATTGCAGTGGATAGAAAATGTGATATTTCAAAATTAGGATGGGCATAAAATCTTTAACAAGGCTTTCTGTGAATGGGATCCAGGAAGGCCCAGCTTTGTAGGTATCCGATCCAATGATGGGCCCTTGGTGATCTCTGAGCTTGGTTGTTTTCTTGCAGATGTTTCATTACCTAAACTACCATATTTTTCAGAGTATAAGATGCACTTTTCCCCCCTAAAAGAGGGTGAAAATTTGGGTGCGTCTTATAAACTGAATGTAGCCCCGCCCACCCACTGGCCTCTACCCATTGGCCCAATGGTGAAATTTAAATTTTTTTACTACCGGTTCTGTGGGCGTGACATGGTGGACGTGGTGTGGCTTGCTGGGCATGGCTTGGTGGGTGTGGCAGGGGAAGGATACTGCAAAATCGCCATTCCCACCCCACTCCTGGGGGAAGGATATTGCAAAATCTTCATTCCCATCCCATTCTGGGACCAGCCAGAGGTGGTATTTGCTGGTTCTCCGAACTACTTAAAATTTCCGCTACCGGTTCTCCAGAACCTGTCAGAACCTGCTGGATTTCACCCCTGCTTTGGCCTCTGCTTCCCAGCAATTTACCTCCTTGCAGCAAACAGCAAACAGCCCGTTTCAGCTCCAGCACAGTCTGATTAGCACAAGCAGTTGATTGTCAGTTGGATCGGCCTTCTGACCCTCAGCTCTTTCAGGCTGCAGGGATTGCCATTGCCTATTGTCGTGCGGGCCTCCACTGTTTGCTGCAAGGAGGCAAATTGCTGGGAGGTAAAAAAAAATTCTTGTGCTAATCAGGCTGTGCTGAAAATGAAAATGAAACTAAAACAGGCTGTTTGTTGCAAGGAGGAAAATTGCTGAGAGGCAGAGGCAGATTTTTTTTCTTGTTTTCTTCCCCCAAAAAAGATAGGTGCGTCTTATAGTCAGGAGCATCTTATATTCTGAAAAATACAGTAGGTAACATCATCAGGGGTCTAGACTCTGGGAAGGCTGCATTTAAGATTTTCAAATCTTAAAACTGATGCTAGGAACCAACCTTGAGCCTTCTATATCTGATGTATGGCTTTCTTTTTAAATATTCCAGAACTTGAATAACCTTTGAAAAGTACAGCAAACAATAATGGCTCTGATGATATGATAATGTGACATAGGATATCACAGCTTTCATTGATTTATTCGTTGGGGCCATTTCTTTTCTTTTCTGTCATTTCTTATCTTTTCTTTCTTTCTTTTTTTAATAGTGAAATTCAAGGTGGTACATGTAGGGCTTCCAAGCAATGTTAGACCCAAACATTGAGTAGTTTCAGGATGACTGCATTAGGATCTGCCCCAATGAAATATGGAAAAGAGGCTACATATTGCTAACATAATATGCTTGTCCTGTTTTGAAACTGAAATTGATATTAGGCATTAATATTCAGTACTAGAAAGTTGGATGAACTACAAAAGGGTCCCCAACCCTCACTCCATGGACCAGTATGTCAGCAACTGGGCTGGGCAAACAAATGAAGCCCCATCTGTGGAATGCAGGCAGCATACAAAACTACACTACTCCATGGAAAAACCTTTTTTCCCTAGTTGCAATATATGGCTGTGAAAGTTGGACCATAAGAAAGGCTGAGCACCAAAGAATTGAGGCCTTTGAACTCTGGTGCTAGAGAAGACTCCTGCGAGTCCCTTGGACTGCAAGGCGATCAAAACGGTCAGTCCTACAGGAGATTAACCCTGATTGCTCTTTAGAAGGCCAGGTCCTGAAGATGAAGCTCAAATGCTTTGGCCACCTAATGAGAAGGAAGGACTCACTGGAGAAGAACAGGGGTGAAATGCTCCCGGTTTGGACCGGATCACTTGATCCAGTAGCGATGGCAGTGGGTGATTCGGAGAAGCGGGAACAAAAATCCCTCCCCAGCCCATTCCCAGCTGAGCCACATGATCATCAGAGGCTTTTTTTTACTTTTAAAAGCATTTTTTCTACAAACTCTTTGGCCGAAGCGGTTGTTAAAAAAACGCTTTTAAAAGGCTCTGACGATCCCAGCTGAGTTGCCAGATTGTCAGAGGCTTTTTTTTTTAACTTTTAAAAGCAATGCTTTTAAAAGTAAAAAAAAAAGATTGTGTGCCACAGCTGATCACCCCCCCCCCCGTGCGCTGTTCTACTTACCGCATGCCTCCTTTTGGCGTGCACTGCACGGGTGCACCTCACATTTGGTGCATGGTGTGCACTGCGCATGTGCAGCCAGCGAACCGGTAGTAAACTGGTTCAGATTTCACCACTGGAGAAGAGCCTAATGCTGGGAAAGATTGAGGGCAAAAGAAGAAGGGGACAACAGAGAACAAGGTGACTGGATGGAGTCACCAAAGCAGTTGGTGTGAGCTTATTTTATTTATTTATTTATTTATTTATTTATTTATTTATTTATTTTCAAATTTATATACTGCCCTTCTCCCTAGGGACTTGGGGCGGTGTACAGCCGAATAAAAACATACAATACAAACATTAAAAACAGTTAAAGGAAATATCACAGTTTGGCCCCAAATTTAAAAAGACAAACCAGTTAAAATTGTTTAAAAGGGTTTGTTAAGCCAGCCCGGCTTGCTGGAAGAAAAAAGTTTTAAGGGCACGGCGGAAGGCACGGAGGTCTTGAATTCTCCTTATCTCTGGGGGCAGCTGATTCCAGAGGGTAGGAGCACCCACAGAGAAGGCCCTCCCCCTGGGGGTCACCAGCCTACATTGTTTGGCTGACGGCACCCCGAGGAGGCCCTCTCTGTGGGAGCGCACGGGTCGATGGGAGGTCGTCGGTGGCAGAAGGCGGTCTTGAAGGTAACTAGGTCCTATGCCATGCAGCACTTTAAAGGTGGTGACCAACACCTTGAAGCGCACCTGGAAGACCACCAGGAGCCAGTGCAGCTCGCGCAGGAGTGGTGTTATGTGGGAGCGCCATGCAGCTCCCATAATTACCTGCACGGCCACATTCTGGACCAGTTGGAGCCTTCGGGTGCTCCTCAAGGGGAACCCCATGTAGAGAGCGTTGCAGTAGTCCAGGCGAGAGGTGACGAGGGCGTAAGTGACTGTGTACACGGAATCCCGATCAAGAAAGGGCCGCAACTGGCGAATCAGGCGAACCTGACAAAAGGTTCTCCTGGCTACAGCTGTCAGATGTTCCTCCAAGGACAGCTGCGTATCCAGGAGGACACCCAGATTGTGCGCCCTCTCCGCGGGGGCCAAAGACTCACCCCCGATAGTCAGTGATGGAGTCAGCTGACTATATCGGGATGCCGGGAACCACAGCCATTCAGTCTTGGAAGGGTTGAGCTTGAGCTTGTTCCTCCCCATCCAGATCCACACAGTCTCCAGGCACTGGGACATCACTTCAAGGGCATCGTTGGGGTGGCCTGGGGTGGAGGTGTACAGCTGGGTGTCATCAGCGTACTGGTGGTATCTCACCCCAAAGCCACGGATGATCTCACCCAGCGGCTTCACATAAATGTTGAACAAAAGGGGCGAGAGGACCGACCCCTGCAGCACTCCACAAATGAGAGGCCTCAAGGTCAACCTCTGCCCCCCTGCCAACACGAACTGCAACCGGTCAGAGCTTAAATGGACTCCAGAGGATGATTGAGGACAAGAAGGCCTGGAGGAACGTTGTCCATGGGGTCGCAATGGGTTGGACACAACTTCACAACTAACTACAACAACAATGGAACCGGTCCCTGGTTAAGATTGGGGGCCACCTGGTTAAGATTGGGGGCCACTTCTCTCCACTACTGTTGTTTTCCTGAGTTGAAGCTTATTGAATAGAATGTTGAGATAATTTATATAGCTAACTCTGAACGGAGATTTCCAGATTTAATCCATGCTGCTTTATTACCACAGTTTCACAAAAATATATGATTTATTGAACTTTATCAGTAATTGTTATGGTATAAGTAGAAAGTTTATAAATGATTAGCTTTATCTTTGTGAGTTAGGAAACAATGTCATAATGCATAAGCAGCTGTATCCTTTATAAGAGAAGATGAATGTAAAAACAAGCTATTAAATATATACAACAACAAAAATTAAATGTTAAGAAAATGCCTGTCAAAATGCAGACAGTGACTCCATCACAAAGGGAAGCTATTGATCTATGACACACAAGGATAATGAAGCTGTTAAGTGCTTAGAAAATAATATCCTATTGATCAATTTACATTAAATCTGCATATATAAAAATACCTGCTGTGAGCTATGGTGGTGCAGTGGTTAGAATGCAGTATTGCAAGCTAACTTTGCTCACTGCCAGGTGTTTGATCCTAACCAGCTCCAAGTTGACTCAGCCTTCCATTCTTCTGAGGTCAGTAAAATGAGGACCCAGATTGTTTACTTTGTAAATATGCTGAATTTGTAAAGCAGATTTGGAGAGGGCTGTAAAGCACTATGAAGTGGTATATAAGTCTAAGGGCTATTGCTATTACAATGCTGGTTCATTATGGTCAGCATGACCATGGGGTCAGTGGTGAAATCCAAATTTTTTTACTACCAGTTCTGTGGGCGTGGCTTGGTGGGCATGGTGTGGCTTGGTGGGCATGGCAGGGGAAGGATACTGCAAAATCCCCATTCCCTCCCCACTCCTGGGGTTAGGATATTTCAAAATCTCCATTCCCACCCCACTCTGGGGCCAGCCAGAGGTTGTATTTGTTCTCCAAGCTACTCAAAATTTCCGCTACTGGTTCTCCAGAACCTGTTGGATTTCACCCCTGCATGGGGTGTTCCTGAATGGGATAATCCAGGAAACTTTAGGACTGTATGCCAAAATATATTTCCACCAGTTACATTAACTCACTCATCCATCCATCCATCCATCCATCCACTCACTCACTCACTCATTAAATTTGTTTGCCGCCCATCTCATCACAAGGTCACTTTAGGCTTGAAGATCATCCCCACTGCTTAGTTAAAGCAAGCAAACACTTGCATTGGACAGCAGTGATATAAGAATATGTTGGTGATTGATGACCAGTATAATGATGACTCCAAAGAAATTATTTTGTACTGCATGGGAAAAGGCAACACTATGGATAGACAAGATAAAGTAGCTGATGTCATAGTATTGGATGATGGATTCTCAATTCACCCTTAAGATACCACTGAGGAAGAGCTGAAGATTTTCTAGACCCTAGCATGTTTATAACTATCATCAGAGCACAGATTTCTGCTGTTTTTTTCTTCTAGTACCAAATTAGTGAGAGCTTCTAGAAGAGGCAAGAAACAGTATTATATTGACATCTGTAAAGACATAAAAAAAATAGAAATAGACCTAGAAAAACAAGGTTTTTTCAAAAGGCCTCCAATTCAGAAGTTGTTTCCATCACCAATAGGAGCTGTTTTAAAGAAAATCAAACAAAGATAGAAAAAGAATAGTGAATTTCAGAAAGGTAGTTATGTCAACATCTGTCACTACCAAGTTGGAAGCTTTGGGATTGATGGAATGTCTACAGAAATATGGCAAACAACAACAAATCAGGAAAAGTTCTAACCAAACGATGCAGGAAATCTGGAGAACAATACAATGGCTCACTGATTGGAACAAGTCAGTCTACATACCAAAGCCAAAGACAAAAGATTTAGCAGAGCATGTAAACTATCACATAATATCTTTAATTTTATTTGCTGGCAAAACACTGTTTCGAATCATGCAACATGGATTATAGCCCATAGAAACGGAGATGCCAGGTGTTCAGATTGGTTTTAGAAAAGACTGAGAACAACAGACATTATTTCTGAAGCATGCTGAATAATTCAGAAACTCAAAGAATTTTAAAAAGTTCATATCTGCTGTGTTGATTACATAAATGTGTTGGCTATGATAAAGTATGAAATGAGGAGTCCAGGCATTCCATTGTCCTCCTGTAAAACCTTTTTATAGGACAGAAAGTTACAAACTAAATAGAACACGGTGAAATTGTCCAAGGGGTGTGAAAAGGGCTGTATACCTCTCCTAATTTATTTATTCCATCTTTATGCCAAATACCTATTGGGGAAGGATGGCCTGGGAGAAGGGAAGCATAATTTTAAAAGTGGGGAAAGAATCATCAGCAGTCGGTACTGCACTAGGCTGATGATATTATTCCTGCAAATAAACTGGAAGATCTCGTAATGAAAATCAAGGAGCACAATGAAAAAAATGGAACTAAGATTAAATATAAAAAGACCAATCTAATGACAACAGTATAGCAACAATCTTAGAATTTACAACCAAGCTGTTGAACTGGTAGACAGCTTCTGTTTTTAGAATTAACTATCAACAATAAATTCAAGAAATATGGTGCAGACTAGCTCTTTGTAAGTAGCAATGAAAAGCTTGGGGAATACACTGAAATGCCATTATGGGTTTATATCTGCAAAAACTGGAATCACGCAGGCACTGGTTTTACATTCTATGGAAGGGAAAGTTGGACTTTTAAGAAGCAAGATAGAAAATATTTTGAATTTTGGAGTTGGATAAGACTCCTATGAATGTCATAGGAAAACCAATGTTTAATAGGCCAAATGAATCCAGACTTATTTTAGGCACAAATTCCCAGATTCAATTATCATGTTTGGAATTTATTGTGCAAATCTCAAACTTTCTTACAAAGTTTATGTTGCTTGGAAAAATTGAAAGAAAGAAAAGAGGGTGACCCACAACAAGATGGATGGACTACATTGCACAGTGATGGTTGTCTTGTTGGAAGACTGGAAGAGCCAGATTGGGGACAATTCAAAACTTCTGGAGAAGTTTTATCTATATCGTTGCTAAGAATGGACACCAACCAGATCACGCATAATCAAGTAATATGTATGGAATTTCTTTGGATAGTGAGATGGGCAGCATATAAATTTCATAAATAAATAAATGAAAGCCAATTTAAAAATCTTATTACTCTTTCCATGCAGTATACCTTACCAATATGCTTCTTTTTGACTTTTATTTCTGTCTTGGAAAGCATTTGTTACCCCACCCAACATTGTGATACTTGCAGATTTGATAAACAATCACTCCACTTTTTCATTTAGACCATTAACACAAATACTGAAGAACTGAACATCCATGGCCTCACTTGATGTTTCACTCCAATTTGATGAGGAACCATGGATGAAAAGTTTTTGAAAGCAGGGTTGGACTCTACTATGTATTGACTTAGTTGTTATTCCATCCAGATAACATTTAACTAGCAGCTGCCTTGTTGAAAATCACACACACAGAGTAAATACATACATACCTGTACATACATACATACATACATCTGCAATATTTGCACACTTTTATCTGTTGATCACAAGTTGATCAGAATATTTCCTACAAGGAGACTATCAATAGTGCCCATCAAATAATGCTGGATTTGTCAATATTTATGGGTAGGCATACATATCAATTTTGTGGATCCAAATATATTATGTTTGCAGAACTTTACTAAAGACATTCATGATAAGATTATTTCGTACTGATAGACTTAGTCCAGGTTGCTGTGCATGTAAATGTTTGCTGGAAATTTATGTTATCTTTTGTGATGACATGAGTTATGTTGATTAATTCAAAGCACAGAAAAGAATATTGATGTGATTACATAACCGGATTCCTCATTAAAAACCAATTTTTGCCACACTTTAAAGTAGCAGAGTCTAACATGTCCTAGTTTTATTTCTCTGTAAAAATGAATCTGTAAGCCATAAAGCTAGAGACATCTTAGCTTTAAAGAGATATGTCTCTCTTTAGATGATTAAGATGTACAATATCTAGCTTTAAAGATATTAATACAGAAGACACATAGTTGGTACTTCTGATGCTGGAAAGCTGCAAAATCATACTTTCTCTCTTAAGAACCTAATCAAAATGGCTTTAATTTGTCTCTTCCACACTGATGTTGGTGACAAATGATGCATTTCAACTTTCTTGAAGCAGGTATTTGTTACTTCCAGCAACTGTTGTAGGATTCAACCTAGAAATGAGGAGAAACTTTCTGACTGAGAATAATCAACCAATGGAACAGAAGTTGCCTTCGGAAGTTGTGGGAGCTTCATCACTTGAGACTTTCAAGAAAAGATTGGACTGCCATTTGTCAGAAATGGTGTAGGGTCTCCTGCTTGAGCGGGGGGTTGGATTAAACATGTGCCTTCTGGGGAAGACTACTATTTTTGTTTTTATATATTTGAAGTCCAACTTTTCCTCTAACCAACTCCATTACTATCGTTCATGCTGGTTAGGCTTGCTGGGAGTTGTAGTTTAGCAATTTCTGGTAAACTAGTTTAACCACTCCAAACAGCATCCTTCTTCTTAAAAGCTGAACGGCTGTTCTTTTCTCCCTTTTCATGCATATTTGCATTCAATCAACCTGATAAATAGAACATGATGTAAGAGGGGATGAATGCAAAAAAGACTGAATTTAATGAGGATTCATTTTGAGAGAGGAAGCTGGAAATGAAGAACATGGGGATTCAACACCGAGAACAAAGATTGCTATGAGCATTTCAGATGTGCAGGCGCTGGCTAATTTACTGAGAGCCACCCAAGGATATGTTGACTTGCAATCTTCTAGCCTGCAGCTAAATATTTGCATAGCACTGGAGCAAATGTACGCACACATTTTAATTACATAAAATAGAATACAGAAGAAAAAACTCACTAGCTCAGATTATAAGGTTTCTCTATACAAACAGGGCAAATTCTCCTCCTGAAAGGTTTCCTAAACTTTCTTATATTCAAGAAACATTTTCTAGTGATACCCTGACACACATTTTTCTCAGGTGTGGGCTTCAAAAACGTTAGCAAGGGATTCTCTGCCTGGTGTGGCCTAGTCGGCCTCCTGCACCATGGTGGGGGGGGGGGGCATTTATGCCCTCCTCAAGCTCTGGAGGCTTTCCTTGAGCCTCTGGGAGAGCGAAAACGGCCTCCTCAGGCTCCGGTGGCCCTCTGGAGGCTGGAAACGGGCTGATTTCCGGCCTTCCTGAACTTCCGGTAAGCCCGTTTTTCGCCCTTCCCAAGCCCCCACGCATGCCCTGCACTAACCTGCATCCAAAACGGGCCGCATAGGGACTCCTGGGATGGGCGGGGTGGGCAGGGCAGGGCCACCCAGGAGTGGGATTTGGGGGTTCACTGAACTGCACAGAATCTTAGCTAGAGGTTCTCCTGAAGCCCTGGAAATCCCCAGCAGTCCAACCCTGATTTTTCTGCTTGCTTCTCTGTTTTTGCCCTAATAACATACGTTTATTTGCCCTTTCTTTTTCTTACCCCGGACTATCTACAAGTAAATATTGAGGAAATGTAACTGTAGGATATTTGTAAATAAAGGACAGCCATTTGTATTTAAAGATTCCCCAACTTTAAGAAGCTTTTAGATCTGAGAAGTGAGATATTGATTAACAAATTTAATTGGGCAATTTATCTGTTTACTAAAATATCTGCTTCTGGACCTTATGGGAAATTGCAGGATAGAGCATTTCAGGGGAAGAAATTGTGAATTGAAAATGATGAAAAGATGATGGAGAGAAAGGCCAGCAAATGGACTATCTCTTTGGGATTCCTCTCTGGATAGGGAGAGGACATGGAGTCCTCCACAAATGCTCCAGTGTTCCTCATGAGAAGACTACAAGACAGTGATCTTTGGTGGGTTTAGAGTTTTGGGAAATGAAGGAAATTTGATCAAATACCAATTGATGCCTTTATGGATACTTGCGTTCACGTACTTCCTTTTCTAATCAATTTTGGAAATTGCTGCTTAATTGCTTCTCAGAGATCAGGAACCATCAGAACATCAAGTTTTATTACATTGGGTGAATTTCCTTCAATCCTTAGAGAAAGAAATTTTAATTACAAGTTTAAGGACTTTTTAAAAAAACAACCATAAAAGGGTGAATAAGATGTTGATTTTGGAAAAGTTACAAATTTGGAAAGTTACAGAGTCCACGTGGATTTGAAATAAGAATTTGAAACTAATTATGGGAATCTTTCTCATAGGAAAATGCTGTTGTTTTGAATTATATATATGAATTATGAATTATATATATTGAATTATATATATATGTATATATGTGTGTCTGTGTATATATATATATACACACACACACACACATGTATATGTATATGTATATGTATATGTATATGTATATGTATATGTATATGTATATGTATATGTAT
>WNWU01000021.1:4150927-4182868 GCA_012654045.1 Ptyas mucosa | reverse complement strand
TGTGTGTGTGTGTCTCTCTCTCTGTCTCTCTCTGTCTCTCTCTCTGTCTCTCTCTCCCTCCCTCTCTGTGTCTCTCTGTGTCTCTCTCTCTTTCCCTCTCTGTCAATAGAAGAACCAAAAGCTACTGAAATTCCACAAGGAGCATACAGTAACTGGGTGCTGCTGCTGGAAAAGATATGCCCCCAAACTTTTGAGTGCTTTTGTGATGTATTAGAACTCAATGCTGCCTAAAACAGTTGCCTTAAAGATAAAGGTTTTGGTGGCACAATATTGTCAGTTGTGGCAAAATTGGTCACAAAGATCACAACAGGCAATTAGGTTGGAATTCAACTACCTCTCTTCTGTTTTTCCTACACAAAAATATATTGCTGACCCGAAGCCTTATTTTGCCCCCTGCCACCCTCACGCACACAATCTTCTGAGTATTTTCAGAGCAACAATAATGACATGATCTGTTTGAACAACGGGATAATTGGCAGGGCCTCTTGCTCTGAAAATTGAATGACATAATTATGGAGCTTTCAAGTGCTGCTATTGTTTGCAATAAACTAGCACATAAGAACTCTGAGAATAAAATAAAGTTCACAAACTGAATCATTCTTCTTTTTCCCGCAGTGGTTTTACTTTACTGAGGCAGCTGACATGATAATTTTCCTCTGTGAATTTTTAATTATAGACAAATCAAGTTGCATTTCAGGTTGCTGAAACACAATGTGCTTTACAAGTTGAATCTCTGTGATCTTAAGTAGGATGTAAAAGAATTCTTCTACAAAGTTTGCTGGCAGCAAGTCCAGCTACCATTTTTCAATTATTCTACAATCGTTTTATGGTGAAAAGTTTTTAAGCTTTTAATTTATTTCTAATAAGCAATTTAGATCCATTTTTCTTCAAGCAACTGTACTCTTCTGAAGTAGATGTTCTCTTTAAAGGATGGCTTCCTACCAGTGGTGAAATCCAAATATTTTTACTACTGGTTCTATGGGTATGGCTTGGTGGGCATGGTGTGGCTTGGTGGGTGTGTCAGGGGAAGGATACTGCAAAATCTCCATTCCCACCCCACTCTGGGGCCAGCCAGAGGTGATATTTGCCTGTTCTCCGAACTACTCAAAGTTTCCGCTACTGGTTCTTCAGAACCTGTCAGGACCTGCTGGATTTCACCCCTCCTTCCTACATGACCTGCAATGTTTCATGTTTCTCTCAGGATTCCAATACAGTCCCTTGGAGAAGAACTCCAAAATATTTAGAGATAAAGAAAGATGATAAAAATTTCCCTGTTTACGTTGTAAGCATCAAAACGTAAGGACAAATCTTAAATTAATCTAACAGATTTTGCTATGGATTTTATTTTTATGGAATTCATTAAAAACACATCAAGTATGGAATATTTCCTCAACCCAAATAGGCAGTAACATTGGGTGAATTTATAAAAAAAATCCCAAGTGATGAGTAATTTCCAATGTTTCCTATGAAATTTTCTTCTAAATTACTAGTTCTGGTCATAACAATTGTATTACTTGCTGTGATGAGTTTGTGCCCTAATTGTTAAGATATGCTGGTTAATCATGACTGTCTGATTACAGATGTTTGCTTTGGAGTATGTGTTAACTACCAACCGCTTCCAGGAACTCTTACTGAATTAATTCAGAACTCCTTGCTCACTTGTTGAAAGCATCACACTTTCTTTGCAGTGCTAGCTGATTCTTTGCCAGTTATACTTTTAAGTGTTGCTTCCTAGGTCATGGATAGACTGCAGGCAATTGTTTCCTTAGCCTGAACATGAACCAGCCATAAAAACAGCACACACAATAGCTGGTGGAGAGTATATGGAGGAAAAAACTGAAACTATTGTACTGAGAGAAATATGGGAAGAGGATAAGGTACAGCAAGAATTGTGCTTCATTAATCACACAATCTGACATGCTCGGGAAAAAAACAGCAAAGTTGTAATGCATCAATGCTCCTATCTTAGCATTTAGAAACTCTCCGGTTATGTGTCCATACAATTTTACCACATTTCCCAGGGGGATGAAAACAGGGTTCATAAATGGGGCATAGTATTATTGCAAGATCCAATCTGAGTCAGTCACTGGGACCAGATATTTTTTCTTCCGAATTTAGGATTCATGCTGGAGCCCATCTTCTTTGCTGCCCCAAGATGGGTTCCATCTGATGAGTCCAAAAGGTCACAAGACAAAACCTCTAGTCCCAGTGACCAACCCAGATTGGATCCTGCAACATTATCCTGGGACACATATAATTACCTTCATTCATAGTGTTATTGTGCACAGACCCACAGAAGGGATGGTTCAAATAGATTGTAATACTTCTTCTCTTGCATATAACATGGCAACCAGAATGAGGTTATGCAATCTCTGTACAGTTAACCATAGAAACTACCTTGAGCAGAAACTCATAGTTAATTGAAATAGGGATGTGAGAAGTAATTCAGCTCCAGGGACCTTTTGGAAAATGGCTCCAATGGTCATGGCAAATGTGAATGAGGAGGAAGAACTCATATACATCAAGGGCTGAAGTAAAACACAACTCTTGGCAGACTGAGTGCGAATTTTCCAGAAGCTTCCATTTGTTCTGCTGATCTGCCCTTAATAGCCTCTTTCTAATGGGAGTGTGTAGTTGGGGTTATCCCCTCCCTTATCCACTATGGTGGTGGCCTGAATATGGTTTTGGGAGGGAACAAATAAGAGTAGAAGATTAACTCTTCTACAATCTTTGAGATTGTAAACCCACTGCAGTTGCTTCAGAGACAAAACATAATTCTGTGACTCTGCAACCAAATAAGACAGAAACAGACTTCAACAGATAGTTAGAACTGCAGAAAAAACAATTGCTACCAACCTGCCTTCCATTGAGGACCTGTATACTGCACGAGTCAAAAAGAGGGCTGTGAAAATATCTACAGATCCCTCACATCCTGGACATAAATTGTTTCAACTTCTACCCTCAAAATGACACTATGGGGCACTACACACCAGAACAACTAGACACAAGAACATTTTTCTCGAATGTCATCACTCTGCTAAACAACTAATTCCCACAATACTGTCAAATTATTTACTAAGACTGTATTACTATTATTAGTCTCATCCTTCCTAGTACCTATCTCCTTCCACTTATGACTATAATCATGTTGCTTGTATCTTTACAATTTATATTGTTTTATTTGTTTCCTACTATGATTTGATTGCTTATTAGGAACCTATGACTATCACTAAGTGTTTTATCTTATGATTCTTGATGAATGTATTTTATTATTTTTTATGTACACTGAGAGCATATGCACCAAAGACATATTCCTTGTGTGTCCAATCACACTTGGTCAATAAAGAATTCTATTCTATTAAGGAAGAGACAAACAACTTTTATACAATATATAAATGTTGATAATTAATTATGTGAAATGTCAATCATCATGCCCTCGTCACGTCCCGCTTGGATTGCTGTAACGCTCTCTACATGGGGCTCCCCTTGAGGAGCACCCGGAGGCTTCAACTGGTCCAGAATGCAGCTGCGTGGGTGATGATGGGGGCGACTCGGCGCTCCCATGTAACACCTCTCCTGCGCGAGCTGCACTGGCTCCCAGTGGTCTTCCAGGTGCATTTCAAGGTATTGGTTACCACCTTTAGAGCGCTCCATGGCTTAGGACTTGGGTACTTACGAGACTGCCTTCTGCCGCCAGTAGCCTCCCATCGACCAGTGCGCTCCCACAGAGAGGGGCTCCTCAGGGTGCCGTCGGCCAAACAATGCCATCTGGCGGCCCACAGGGGGAGAGCCTTCTCTGTGGGGGCACCCACCCTCTGGAATGAGTTGCCCCCGGAGATATGGCGGATCCTGGATCTTCGCACCTTCCGCAGTGCCCTAAAGACATTTCTGTTTCATTAAGCCGGACTGACCTGACCTACTCTTTTAAATTGTTTTAACTTAAATTGTTAAATTATGGGTAATAATACAGGGGTTTTATTTGTGGGCCAAATTGATTTAAATTGGATTTTAATACTGTTTTAAATTTTGCATTTTTTGTATTTTATTAGTTGGCTGTTCACCGCCCTGAGTCCTTCAGGAGAGGGGCTGTATACAAATATTAATATTAATATTAATAATAATAACAACAACAACAACAACAACAATATGGGTTAGATTTTCCACTTATAATGAGAGCACACAGTAAAGCAGAGGTCAGCTCTACACTGCTTTGTGGTTATGTTCTAGTTTCCATCTAAAAATACAGGTGCTGATTAAGATAACTTGTGAGCTAGCATCTGCAAACACTTAATCAAGCTATTAGGGAAACTTACTTGAATTCAGAAATCCTGAGAGTTAGAAGATCTTGGGCTAGTAGTTATTTGGGTATTTCTTTTACCCCTTCATAATATAGGGTTAGAAGGGTAAAAATGGAAGAGATAAAAGTGGGGAAGGTTCATAGTCTGCATTCTGCACCTCCCTGCCTCTGTAAAGAGAGGTTAAAGAAAAGCAAAATGAGAAGTTGCATCACCAAAGCTGACTCTAGATCTATTTGAAATGCTCTGGGTATTATTATATGCTTTGCTTAATTTCCCCTATATAATTTCTGCTGCCCCATAATCCAATTCACACAAATAAGCAGAGAGCACAATGTGACTGTAGTATGTTGGTATGCTCTAGGTGCTTGTCTTGCTGAATAAAAACAAAATCATTGGAACTTGAAATCCGAATGAAAGCTTAATCATTGCATCTGTCACTCAGTAAGGGGTTCAAAATACTGCCTTGCCAGTTTAAAAACTAGCTTTTCTATTATTTTGCAAGTATTTGGCAATGTCCTGTTGCCTTCCGCAAACTGGGGGCTTCTGCTTGTGCTCTCTCTACAACTGCTGTCATTTTCAGATGGCTGGTTTTTGTCCCTCCCCTCAATTCTTGTTGACTTTTGACTTATAAATTGCTTTTGACTTGCTGTGTATTTATACATTTCATTCTGCTTGGGCAAAACTAGAAATGGTCTTTTTTTATCTATCTTTATATAGACAAAGATAGATCTGAGGGAGCAAGTCCATGACAGAGTCTGAAACCTCCTCTCCTGAGAGTTTTTTTTAAAAAAACATTTGTACATGGTAAAACAAGAAATGAGTGAAAAAAGAATGGAAATGATTTAGATAGAAAGCAGATATCTTTAGGTCCTCCAAAAACTGGTGCTATTCTACTGAACTGGAAACAAGAGGTGATGCAACCAGAACAAGAAACTTCTCAAAGAAACTGTCTGAAACATTGCTTCTTAGTCAAGATGAATATGCCTATGTACTGCAGCAGCATATTTAACACACAATGTACAATCGGATATTCAGATGTTGTGAACATGTCTATATCGACAAATATCAGAATAGTGAAAACAATGGGTTTCTCCATCACATGATATGGAACTGAAAAGAGTGGTGCAGTGGCCTAGAGATGGAGCTCTAGCCTGACAATCAGGAGGCTGTCAGTTTGATCCTAGGTAGAAGCAGATATTTCTCTCTGGGCACATATAGAATTTATCTGCTGAATAAAATTCCGCATTGTCGACAGGAAGAGCTTCGGGCCAGTAAACACTCTGCTCCATTCAGTTGCCCTGACTCCACCCCACAAGAGATTATAGGATCATTAAAAGGAGGTAATGATGATGATATGGAACTGAAAGTTGTACTTTTAAATAGAAAGATAGAAAGAGTATTTACACTATTAAATGCTGGTTTTTAGGGAAGGCTCTTTAGAATTTTGTGGATAGCCAAAAAAACCTACAAATAGTTAATAAAACAAATCAATTCAGAGTTCTCACTAGAGGCATTAATAACAAGACTCAAGCTTATATATATCTTCTTATAATAAATCTGCTTTTTACTTGTTCATGGTCTCCGTTTCACTTTTTGTGAGGTTTGCTGTTTTTTTTTAAATCTCACACCCACCGACACCCCATTAAAGTTAGCAAGGGCTGGTCCATTGGTGCTGCTGAACGTAGATTCTTGCTTTTCATCCATACATCCAGATTGCTTCTTTTGATAGGTCTAGATCAGCAATGAGATTAGGTGAAAGATGAATTATCCTGAAAAGGAAAGAAGATTTGGAGGAAGAAAGCAAATTGGAAGGACCAACGTTTTCCCTTTGATCTTTTAAGCTGAAAGTGCTTCTGAAGTTTTAAGAGGTGATTTTTGTGCTGGACAAAGAGAGATGCATGGATATGGGACAGGATCAGAAAGCTTGGGATGTTCCAAGTAACAGAACAACAAAAATCTCTCTCCCTCTCCCTCTCCCTCTCCCTCTCCCGCTCCCTCTCCCTCTCCCTCTCCCTCTCCCACTCCCACTCCCACTCCCACTCCCTCCCTCCCTCCCTCCCACCCTCTCTCTCTCTCTCTCTCTCTGATTCTATCTTTCTTCACCTATGATGAATGAGATTCTTCAGAAGTAATAATAAGGGTCATTTGCAACCCTATTGTCCTAGGGACTCTATGCTAGAGAAAGTAGCCTAGCCACATTTAGGAGATTAAGTTACCATAGCATGTTGAAATCAAGACAGAAAATAGAATGCAAGCAGATAAAATGCAGGGGGAATAATAAAGAAAAAACCTTCAAGCCTCACTTTTCAGTTGAGAGATGGAATATAGATATATTTGGCAGCTACAAGCAATCTTATTAAGGAATAAAATGATTTCTCAAATTAGACACCAGGCGCCAGGAGGAGATGAATAAAAATCCCTTTTAGCAGACAGAGGAGTGGTAGGATTTGCCTTAGGTAAAGGAGAGGAAATTGTTTAACAAATCAGGGTGACAGTATACGCCAGATTTGGAGTCCAGTTTGCTCTCTCAGTAAAGCAGTGCTTTGCAACCTTGGCAATTTTAAGATGTGCCGACTTCAACTCCCAGAATTCCCCAGCCAACATGGCTGGCTGAGGAATTCTGGGAGTTGAAGTTCACACATTTTAAAATGTGTCCATTTTAAAATGGACTGAACCTTCAGTTCCAAAAAGAAAAGAGACAGCCCCAGGTCTGGACCACAGCCAATAATGGTGAACCACATGAAAATAGATATTTTTGGATTTTTATAAATAAAATATAAATGATAATAAATAAATGATTGTTCCACATTTACTTTTTGCTATTTGCTCAGTTGTAAGAATCAACTACTGGAAAAAAATGAGGGATGATGTGGCTTTGGTGAACAACAGTTTTCCCAGAAAGTGTCCAATTCTCTTTACAGGTACTTGAATATATGTCAGGTGTTATGAAAAAGTACTTGAAAGATCAAGTTTCTTTCTTTCAGTTCTAGTTGATTCCAGAGAGAGGGAGGGAGGGAGGAAGGGAGGGAATGAAAGAATGAGAGAAAGAGAGAGAGAGAGAGGGAGGGAGGGAGGGAGAGGGAGAGAGAGAGAACAATTGTTCAATACTTTGAAGTGATGAGTTCTTGCTGCAGATAGATCGACAGACTGAACTTTATTTCAATCATTGACCAATAAATATGCAATTGGTAAAGTGACAAGACAAAATTATCCCTAACAACAAGACCTTTTAGCAATGATTTGTGAACAAAGCTTACACATAATGTAGCAACATTTTGCTGCTTTTAGAGGAATGGATTTATCTTGATTATTTAACAGATCCAGCAGATAAAAGCTATCTTTTAAGTGGCTTGGAATTTAAATAAAAGAAGGACAATCAAGGATAATCAATTGATGGTGAACATTCCTGGCAGTACAGAAGAACATGGGCTGTGGTTTCTAGGCATCCACATCATAGGGGAAATATCGGGTTTCGTATGGAGTTTTCCTTTCCTTTCCAGGTCAGCTGTGGGGGGAGCATTAAACCAAATTAATGATAAAACTCTCTGCATGTGGAAGACTAATAAGGAAGTCTGTGAAGAGAAGTAGTGTAAATTTACCATCTACCTGGATCAATGGTTCTAACCGATACTTCAGTTGGAATGCCATATGTTCCTCAGCATGGAATAAAGGACACACAAAACTATTTGGTTTTGTGTTTGTGCCTAAGTGCCCAAAGAAAAGACAATCCAAATGAATAGCAGCTTTGAGGAAGGTTGCAATCCAAGATCTCTCTACACAACCTATTATAATATATAACATTGCGGAAGGAAAGAAGGAAGGAAGGAAGGAAGGAAGGAAGGAAGGAAGGAAGGAAGGAAGGAAGGAAGGAAGGATCACATCTTGAAGTGTCCCATCTTGTTCCCCATGTCCAGATGGGCTATGAATCAGGTCCCCAGGTTTTGAATGAGCATTTTATTATGTGTTCAGAATTCAATAGCAGTAACCTGAATCTGAGTTGGGGAAAAAAAACAGGTCTGATTGAATGTTGTACTATCACCAATTCAGAGGTGGGTTTCAGCAGGTTCTGACCAGTTCTGGAGAACCGGTAGTGGAAATGTTGACTGGCCCCATCCCCATCTATACTGTAAAATGGAGATTTTACAGTATCCTTCCCCTGCCACACTCACCAAGCTATGTCATGCCATGCCATGCCATGCCATGCCATGCCACGCCCACCAAGCCACGCCCACAGAACCGGTAGTAAAAAAATTTGAAACCCAGCACTGCACCAATTCATATCAGAACTACAGAAAATTTAAAACTGGTTTCAAGATCGTGTATATACTCAGATAGTTATTTCCATGTAGATGGAAATAGTTATTTCATATATCCTTTATCTTGGCAATGCTTTATGAATGAACCAGTAGGCAGTGTATATTTGAGGCACCATAATTCCAATATTCGAGGAAGATTTATTTGCAGATCAAATATGTTCCAAATCTAGATAAACAGATAAATAGATAGGTATATATGTCAAATCCACTGATTACACTGTTTTTCTAAACTATTGGGGTTTTTTTTATGGAAGAACCATCTTTTCTAAACAGGTTTCTATAACCTTCTAATTCTTGTATTCATTGAACCTCCATAAGGTTGGCAGAGTTATTTCCTAAGAGGGTAAATTGTATTTCTTGATCTGGATGGCATCAGCCTTTAGGAAGAGAATCAAGCAGCACTTCTTTTTGACTCAGCCATGAATCTTCTATGCCTACGAGCATCCCCATTTCTTCCTCTACCAGAACAAATTCTTTAGCAAAAGATCTAAGAAAATAAAATCAACATATTTATGATAGTGGTATGATAGTGATAGTATAGTGGTCAGTAGAGGGGCGTGCATACTGTAAGTGCACTAACATGCCTATCGTCCCTGTCATTGTATTTTTATTCTTTTATTCTTGCTCTCCTTTTTGCTTGACAAATTCAAACAAACAAACAAACACCCCATTTCCCCCAAAATAAGACATCCCCTTTTAATAAGCCCAAATGGGCTTTTGAGCGCATGGCAATAAGGCCAAGCGCTTATTTCAAGGTTCAAAAAAATATAAGACGGGGTCTTATTTTTGGGAAAACATGGATAAATAAATAAATAAATGTACAACAGCTTGTGGAATGAGAATTAGAACAATTCAGGGCTTTTTATGGTTGGATTTGATCTGTCAGGATTTCTGAATAAGGATGGCTGCTGCTGGAGTTCATTGGTTTATTTATTTGTTTGTTTATATTTATATACTATATGGCTGCCTATCTCACCAGAGCATATCTGAGAATTGAACTCAAAGTGCCTGGAAGTTGCTGAGTTGAAGCACACTGCTTATAATTTTATTATTACTTATTGAAGCTGTATGCTAATAAATCCATTCAGGGTGGCTTACCATAAAATAAATCAACCATTAAAATGTCTATTGTAAATAGCACAACACAATAAAACATCCATTGTAAATGCCACCGCTTAATCGTGAACCTGCTCCTGGATGAAAGAACACTGACACCAAAGGAGTTAAAAACAGCAATTCTGTCTTGCTTTAGTTAAGTTTAAGTCTGTTCTTTTTCATTCAGAGTCACACAGTCTCCAGGGATTGGGTTAAAATATCAACATCTCTCCCACAATTTGTATAGTAACATATATATAGTATCATCAACACATCAAATACCATATCCTGAATTGTCAGCTGACTTCCCCTAGAAGCTTCATATAGATGTTAAAAATGTGGCAAAATAGCAACAGCAATTGTTATTATATACCACTTCATAGTGCTTTTACAGCCCTCTCTAAGCGGTTTACAGAGTCAGCATATTGCCCCTAACAATCTGGGGCCCCATTTTACCCACCTCGGAAGGATGGAAGGCTGAGTCAACCTTGAGCCTGGTGAGATTCGATCTGCCAAATTGCAGGCAAGTAGCCTGTAGTCCTGCATTCTAACCACTGTGCCACCGTAGCTCAAAATATTGAATCCCATAAATAGAAGGCCACCTGGTCAACTTCTCCTCCCTCACTGAGGGACTGAAAACATCCAGAGAGGTGGAAAATGGTGCCTCCAATCCCCAACCTTCACAGGGTGGCAGGAGTGTGCATGTGCAAAAAAGTAATATGATTGATCATTTCAAAAACTGCTGAGAGATTTAAAATGAGAAAGAAAGATACATCATCCAATAGAAGTCATCCAGGAGAATGATCAGTACTATCACAGTCCTAAACCCAGAGTAGAATTCAGTCTGAAAAGTGCCAAGATGATTTACCTCCTCTAGAATACTGGCGCTATCATCTCAATACTTTATTTATATCCCATCCCATCTGAATTATTTTTTACAAATAACTCAAGGTGGGAAACATATAAAACACACCTTCCTCCTCCCATTTCCCACACAATAACGACCCTGTGAGGTGAGTTGGGTTGAAAGAGAGGGACTGGCCCCAACTGGCTTTCATGGCTAAGGCAGGATTTGAACTCAGGGTCTGCTGGTTTCAAGGCTGGTGTCTTAATCATTAAACCAAAGTGGATCTGCCCTATAAAGTCAACACTAGGGCAAATCCAAGTGCCTTTGTTGGCTAAGTGTTCTGCCAAATGATCACAGCAGCCAGGTGGAAGATATTTTTTAATGATTTCTTCCAAAAAAGGAGTTAATAAGCTTAAACAGCATAGCTGGATGGCAGTCTCTCAGTCCATTGAAAAACAGAAGGGAAAAAAAAGGATTTTGACTTGGTTATTACCACTGAACTTGGGCATGTACCTGAGCTTGGTTGAATTTGCTTTTTCATTTTATTCCACCAGTGCTCCAGATTGGGTTTATTCTTCATTTTCCAAGTAAACCAAGATGCCACCTGAGAACCATACATAGAAAGAGGCTGTTCAGGCACAATAAAGTCCAGTTTCCGATTCATGACTCAGAGCAAATGGTCCATCAGGCACTGAGCCAAACAGCTTGACATAGTGCTTGGAAACTTGTAAACATCCTCTAGAACCAACAAGATGTAGTAGGTACCTGGGACCCAAATCAGTCCCATCTTCCCTGGGAGATTTTGGATGGTTCTTCATTGCAGTTGAATCAGTGCATGAACTGACTATCGCAGTGATGGCAAACCTTTTACTTACTGAGAGCCGAACAGGAACGCACTTCGCGCCCTGCACGTGCTTGTGTGACATCTGCGGTAACGTGTGGCTCCTCCCCACGTGCTATATGTGTAACTGCACCATCTATGCATGCGCACAGCTTTTGCACATGTGCACTAGCACACGCTGCATGTGCAATCTCACCATATGCACATGTGCACAGCTTTCACATGTGCAATGCACATGTGCAAACACTATGCATGCACGCACAATCTCGCACACATGCGCAAACATGTGCACATGCACAGGAGAGCTCTGAAGACCAGCTGGGTCCCCTGAATTTCGCGTATGCGCATCTAAGGCACATGCATGTGCAGTTTCAGGTGAGCTTGGCAACAGCTCGCATTCCCGGAAAAATGGCTCTGCGTGCCACTTCCAGCACGTGTGCCATAGGTTTGCCAATATGGGACTATAGCAACACCAAAACAGAAAGCCTCTTCATTTTCACATCACAGAACATCTGCTCTGAGGAAACATGAGGTCTAAAGAATGACCATTCATATGAGCTAGGGATGACTTGAGACATGCCGTGGATGCTGGGGGGGGGGGGCATGTATTCTGAAGCCTTCTCGGAGAAAGTTCCCAAGGCAGGGAGACTGAACTTGCTCAACACCAAAATGTGAGGGCTCTGTATCATTAGCCCAGAGAGCTGCTCCAACTGGAAAAGGACCCCCCAAGAAGGTGCTTTTTGACCAGAGAACTGAACAAGAAGAGAGTACTCTACTGGCAGTCACTCAAGTGGGCAATTTATGTACAATGCACATGTATTCGTAGGCACAATAATCCAAGCCCATTAAATCAAAATATTGAGAACTTATCTTTTCTTGGAAACCTCTGTAAAGAGCAGCCGATGGGGTGATCAGTGGCTAAGATGCTGAGCTTGTCAATCAAAAGATCGGCAGTTCAGCGGTTCGAATCCTTAGTGCCGCGTAATGGGGTGAGCTCCCGTTCCTTGTCCCAGCTTCTGCCATCCTAGCAGTTTGAAAGCACGTAAAAAATGCAAGTAGAAAAAGAGGGATCACCTTTGGTGGGAAGGTAACAGCGTTTCATATGCCTTTGGCGTTTAGTCATGCCGGCCACATGACCATGGAGACATCTTCGGACAGCACTGGTGCTTCGGCTTTGAAATGGAGATGAGCACTGCCCCTAGAGTCGGGAACAACTAGCACATATGTGAGAGGGGAACCTTTACCTTTACCTTATGTCTTTTAAGAAGAGGAAGCGCTGCTACCAAAACAACACTCAGATAAATCGAGCCTGGGCTCCGTCCAAGAAAGTAACATGAGCAAATGTCTAAGGTAGGTCCCTCCCTAGTTTGCATGACGAAAAAAAGAAAAAAAGAGGGAGGGAAGCTCATTTAGATTTGTAAGATTATACCTTTCAACCCAGAAGTGCCTCTGTACTTCTGACAGGAGTGCAATGACTATTGCTCTATAATAAAATACAATAAAAGTAGTACCAACCTCCATGACATTGATTTACTAGTCTGGTCTTCTTTGAAGAACTGACACCATGGCACTAATGATTTGGTGGGTGAGCCTTAACCCCAGATTGGGTCACCCAACAGATGGGGCCAGACAGAGATGGGATTCACTTATCTTCCCTAACAGTTCACAAATGTGAGTGTGTGTGCCTCCTCTGCGCAGGCGCATGGCCTTCTGCGTATGTGCAGTGCTCGCACATTACATCCGAGCGGGTGGGTGGAGCCTCCCACAATTGCTGCTACTGGTTCGCCCAATCCGGAGAGAACTGGCTGAATCCCACCACTGTCCAGGTAGCTTCCATGAATATGGAAGGACATTCTTGGTAGATATATACCTATAGGGTTGAAAACAATATAGAGTAGCTCTTTGAAGAAGAGAGGAGGGAAGCTAAAATTGCTGTCTGTGCTTGGGAAAAGCAGTGCTGAAAACACAAAAACAGCTGCAAATAGGCAAGACAATTTTCTATCCTCACTTCCCCCAAGATTTTGCCCAACTCATCCCTTCCTCCAAAGGGATGTAAAAGTTTACAAACTTAGAAATCTGAGAACGGATAGGCTCATTCATTCTCTCCCCCATTCCCAGTTTATTGAGAGACATGGATAACTGGCAAAAGAACCCAGTGTGCGAGGAGGGCAGGCAATGCAGGAGAAAAGGAGATAAAGAGGTGACAGCAAATAAACAAGAAAATGTCTGAGCAATTTCGGCTATTACAGACAAGCAAGAAGTCTAGGATCACAAGCTATATTAAACAATCCATCTTGATGCAGTTTCCTGCCTAGAGTTGGTTTGGGAGCTCAGGTGGAGTGCTCGAGAGCAACGGTGCTTAAAATCAGAGCTTGAAGTTTGCCCTGGTGTTCTGCAGCAATCTGAAAACCTTACAGAAGGCAGCACCCAAGCCAAAGAAACACAAGAACTGTTGGGGATGGAGAATGGGAGAAGACAAAAGCTACATGCCACTTTGCAATGTTTAAGACTGTTACCTTTTGTAAGACTTATCTGCATGCCTACATCCACTTGTAAATCCTAGGAGGGTGGAGTGAATTCAGGGCCACAGCCTATTGTTGAGGAAGTGTTGTGGCCCGCCAGCAGCCAGCGGAACTGGCAGCAGATTTGGACAGTGAGGAGGTTGGGGAGGAACATGGGCCAGTCCTGGAGACTGGGGAAGGCTCTGACGAGGGCTCTGTGTCAGAGGCAGAGAGTGGGGCAGGGCCGTATGCCAGTTATCAGTTGCCTTTGGAGTCAAGACATCAGTGAGGCAGACGAACAGCTGGAGCCTGTTCCCAGTATGGGCATCCACAGAGTTGCTAGACGAACAGCTAAAGAACAAGGGTCGACTTGGGAGTAAGGCCACAGGTAGATGATGAATGGCTTCTCCCAGAGGGAATAAAAGAGGAGCGAAAGGGGAGTGGAGCTTGCAGGAGACTATTAGTTCACTTAATTGGTTTGTGACTCCTTGCCAAGTTTTGAAGATATCGGCCTGGCAGTTCCCCAAGCCAGATAAGGTTTATGATTGTAAATTCATCCTTGAAAGACTTTGCTGGATGTGAATGAGAAGAATTCACAGTAACTTAATAAAAAGGGTTTTTTGTCAGGACAAGGTTTGGGAAAGGCTAGGTCAGACCAGGAAGGTGTATAAAACATTTTGTACAGTTCTCTTCCATGTTATGGTGTGTCTAGTCTTTGAAACAATCAAAGACTCCCCTCACAATCTCCACCACACTGCTTTGGTACTGCTTGTGTACCAAAACTCCATGGGTCTACAAAGCTCTGGACCCAGGTGATTTGCCACTGATCATCTCAAACCTCTCTTTGCCCTTCATCAGGCATAACCTGGCCTGGGTCGGCCTGCAACAAATTGTGTAAACTTGAGATATTTTTGTTTTTTTTCAGAGTGGGTGAGCTAAGAGTCTTCACCAGTGGATGAATGAAAGCTGCAAGCAACCAATACTTTTAAAAGAAATCCACGGGCATCAGAACATGAAAGTTCTGCACTATACGATTGCAAATGAGGCAAAGGAAAAGAAGCCTTTGAAAATCAAAGTAGAGCTCTCTTCATGTCATCACATAAAAGGACTTGTTCACTTTCCTCTTGGATTTTTTTTCTTTTACACTGAAGAACAGCATCAGACAGACAAGTCAAGTTTACAGATTTTGAAAAAACAGTTTGAAGTTCAGCCGCTGAACATCAGTCTTGCCTTCTGAAGCAACCTTTGCCCTTCTTGCTGGCCCTGAGGCAACAGAAATGTTCTCCACAGGGCGCCTCTCTATACTGAGATGGTATCCTGATATTGTGTACTTTCCCCACTATCCTGGGGCGGTGTTCAACAAAGCTTCTTTGAATCCCAAAGCAAGAGATGTTCTTGTAAGGAGGAAAGCAGGGAGGCTACATTAGTACATGAATCCAGTCGTTCATTGAAGTGTGCAACACCTATTTAATGATGATAAAAATAATATCGTAGGCCGCTGCGGAGCCAATTGGGGAGTAGAACTTGGGGGATGAAATACATGAACCGTACCAATTTAATATTTAGCATGTTTTCTGGGAAATTGGCCTATTCCTTGAAATGTATCAATCAGAAACCAAGAGTTCTACATTCTCTCCCTCCCTCCCTCTCTCTTTCTTTCTCCCTCCCTCCCTTCTTCCCTCTCTGCCTCTCTCTCTTTCTCCCTCTTTCTCTCCCTCTCTCTTTCTCTCTCCCTCCCTCTCTCCCTCTCTTTCCCCACTCCTTAATATCTAAGTGAAGCCACTCAGTGAAATAATCTGTCAGTATGGGATAAAATATCCTCAAGAGGCTGGTGATAGTCAGTACGTAGCTGTCTCTAGCCATACAAATGAAGCTGTTGATACTCTCTCAGTGTTTGGAGATTGACTGTGGCTGAATCCTGCAAAATCAGAGCAGCTGTGGGTTTTAGGATCTCAAATCTAGGAAATGTGTCCCCATTATTGGCTCTGGATGTGGTTCAATTGTCCCATTCAGATTCAATACACAATCTGGGATGAGGTGGGTGTTTTCCTGGCCTCATAGTTCCTCCTCAAAGAGCAAGTGTGCCATGGTCCAGGATTTTGACTCTGAAGAAGTTGCTCCAGCTGAACCTGTGGAATGCCAGCCTCAGGAGATTCTGAACCAAGATGTTGCTGATCAAACACAGGGACTATTGGAACAGTTGGGGCAGTCAGATGATGACATATGGACTCCAAACCTTTGTACTTGAAGGGTAGAACAAAGAGCAGAGCAACAATGCCCAATGGAAATCTTTGCCAATGCCATCAGATACCAGGATTGTATTATCATATGTGGCGGACGTGTCCAGAAGCGAGGAACTACTGGATTAAAATTAGAACATGGCTAGAGGAAATGATACAACAACATATTGATTTAAAACCTGAACTGTTCCTTTTGGATATCTTACCAGAGAAATATAGTAAAGAGAATACTTATTTGATTATGTACATATTATAACTGCAACAAGAATTGTGTTTGCGCAAAATTGGAAAGCAGAGAAAATACCTTTAGAGAGAGAAGTAATTAAGAAAATACTGGAATGTGCAGAAATGAATAGATTAACATTGGTAATTAAAGAAAAGGAAGAATCGAAGTATTTTAAAGTATGGGGCAATTATATCAATGGTTAGAGAAGATATATATATATATATATATAAATTTAGATAATTGATGAATTAATATAAACATAAGTAATTTGGGAAGAATGATGTAACAATCTTAATGAAAATATAAAGGTATGATAGAAATATGATATGAAAATGATGGAGGAGGGAGTAGAAGACACAAAATATGTACTGAGATGAAACACTGAATGATTAAGGATGTATTGTTTGTATGTTTGTTTGTTTAAAAATAAATAAAGAACTTTTTTTTAAAAAGAAAAAGAAATTTTTTGCCAAGCAGGGAAGTAATTCTCTCGATTAAAGACAGCTGGCTACAATCTGATATAAAAAGCAGCCCTGACTTGTGTTACTCTGTTGGAAGCAGTTGTGTGATCTAATGTGTCATTCCTTGAATCTTGCTCATGAAACTCTGACCTTGGACTGGCTGACGAACCTGACTTGGCTGTCTAGATTTCAGATTGGACTTTTACAGCTTTTCTGTGCTGGCTGTTTTCCTGCTGAAAGCAAAACCATTCAGGGAAACCTCCTTTCCAAGGGACTTTGTTGATTTACATTCTTTCCCTTATCTGCTATTACCTCTGCTGCCACCCTGTTCAGCCTTGAGCCAATTGCTTTTCTCACCTAGCAACTGTGTGTTTGAGATGTCAAACAGGCCAAGGTGATGGTTTATGCAATTATGGTCCAATTGCACCTGAACTTGGACCTAGAGGCCTTGTTTACAATCATTCATGCCTTAGCCATCTCCCAATTTGTTCCTTGTAATATGTTCCAAAACGGTTACTCTTGAAGATCCTTCAAATGCTTCAGTTGGCCCAGAATAGAGCAGCACAAATTATACTGCCATTGTCAAAGCCTCACTAGGTTTCCAAATACAATTCAAGATGCTGGTTATCATTTTAAATCCTTACTTTGGGACTCCTTACTCCCAAGAACATCTCATACGCTCAGTGGTGGGTTGCCCCCGGTTTGCACCGGTTCTATAGAACTGGTAGTAAAACCAGCGGGAGGCTCTGCCCACTGACCCTGATGCCATCAAAATGCTCTTCTGCGCTTGTGCAGAAGAGCACGCACACGCGTGAGCAAAGGGAGCGCACGCACGCGGCCCCATTGCGAACTGGTAGTAAAGGTAAGTAGAACCCACCTCTGCATATGCTCCTATACAGCTGGCATACTCCAGATTCCCTAGTCCACATATTGCCATCCTATGTGACACACAGGGAGTGTGCCTTTTCAGTGATTGCCCTTGTTTTCTGGAATAATCTCCCTCCCACCCACAAGATATGACAGGTCTCAAGTCAGCTCACTTTTAGAACAGTCATTAAGACCTGACTTTTCCCCCAGACGTTTGATTCCATGTAAGTAAAGTCTGTGTTTGGTTGTTTGAATTATCATCTTTGCTTCACCATTTTACATACTGGGTTATTTTTTAATGACACTTGGTTACTTTTTTTCCCTGAATTGTTTACTTTTGTTGCATGCCAGTTGTTTGAGTTGAACAGTGTTGTGAATGCTTGAAACAAATGAATATCTCCATTCAGAAAAACATAATTTTACTTCCTTCCTTCAGATCTGGCATAAAAACCAGTCACCAATTTTGTTAATGTTAGATGTCATTTCTTAACCTGTGTATTGTTTGCAATTCTGAATGGCTTGTTTATAACTCGCTGACTTGGAGTGTCTGTGAAAGGCAGGATATAAACTTTTTTTAAAAAATATATACTTAATAATTTGTTGCAAAAATAAGTAAATCAGAAATCTTTTCCTCCTCTGGGCTCCAGACATCCATGGTAATTGAGGGCTGTTCTTAATGCATATTCACAGCCAGGAGCATCCCAATGCTAAGCAAACTTTATTAATTATTAACTACTTTAATAAACATGTTGGCTCAATAATGAGATATATAGTAATAGACTCGCCAGGAGAGGAAGCGAAAAGGCAGGAAAAGGTAGATTTCCCAAAGCATAAAACTGAGTGTCTGGTAAAGAGTGGCTGAAGTGAATTGTATGCGAGCATGATCATACAGTAACTAGATGATGGAAATTGAGATGGTATTAAAGAAAAATATACAACCAGAGAATGATATGATTATCCAGGGGCAAAACATAGTCCAGTGAAGATATCACCCTGAAGACAATACCAGCCCTAAAGGCCTCCCATTAATATGAATGAGAAGTATAGAAAGAATAGAGATGTCATACATTGACAGGATACAACAAAATTCTTGCATAGCTGGTGATGAATATGTATGAATATTAATATCCCAATAAAAGAGCAGAGTTAAGCATGGAAATATGAATGTGAATCCTGGATTCTATGCCAAAGGTGCATCAAACAACTGGAGAAATTTCACAGGCATGCTCTCTCTGCTCCCTTCTTGACACTCATTGCCCTGTCTTCAACATGAAAATCTTGAATCATATGATGTCCACCAGTTTTGAGTGCCTGATTATCAGAGCTCAAATGAGATGGGTAGGGCACATACTCAGAATAAATAACTGCTGCATGCCTCGCTAGTTGCTCTATCATGTACTGGAGTCTAGGCAGCGACCCCAAGGTTGACCACACAAGCACTACAAGCATAATTGGATAGATGCATTCCTGTCAAACAGGCATCAAGTGGTGAAAATAGGGAGTGCCCTATCAAACACTGTACCTGTTAACAGCGGTGTCCCCTAAGGCAGTGTTTTAGGACCACCACTCTTTACACTTTACATAAACGACCTTTGCAATCATATTATAAGCAACTGCGTTCTCTTCGCTGATGTAAAATTATTCAACACCACAGACAATGCTGCTACCCTTCAAAAAGGCATTGACTATGTGTCAGAATGGTCAAACAATTGGCAACTTCAAATCTCAGCCAACAAATGCTCTGTCTTACACACTGGCAAAAAAAAAAAAATCAGAACACAAAATACAAGCTGGGTGGACACGACTTCGTAGATGACCCTCACTCTGTCAAGGACCTTGGAGTACTCATCTCTAATGATCTAAATGCCAGAGCCCACTGTAACAACATTGCCAAAAAGGCATTAAGAGTTGTTAACCTAATCTTGCATAGCTTCTTCTCTGGTAATATTGTACTGCTAACTAGAGCATACAAAACATTTGCTAGACCAATTCTTGAATACAGCTCATCTGTCTGGAACCCGCACTGCATTATCGGACATTAATACAATTGAGAGAGTCTAGAGATATTTCATGAGAAGAGTCCTCCACTCCTCTGCTCACAACAAAATACCTTATGCCACCAGGCTTGAAATTTTGGGCTTAGACAACTTAGAACTACGCCGCCTTCGGTCTGACCTAAGCGTAGTACATAAAATTATCTGCTACAACAGTGGTTCCCAAAGTGTGCGCCGCGGCTCCCTGAGGAGCCGCGCTATCCTCATAAGGGCGCCGCGAAATATTCCGCCCGCTGGGTCTAACGCTGATGCGCCATTTCTGCAACGTCTAGTGCGCATGCGCAGTTGCAAGTCGGATTGCTCGGGGAGCCGCGAACCGAAAAGGATTGGGAACCTCTGTGCTACAATGTCCTACCTGTCAATGACTACTTCAGCTTCAACCACAACAATACATGAGCACACAATAGATACAAACTTAAGGTAAACTGCTCCAAACTCGATTGCAGAAAATACGACTTCAGCAAGAGAGTGGTCAATGCTTGGAATGCACTGTGGTTTCTTCCCCAAACCTCCAAAACTTTAACCTTAGACTGTCTACTGTTGACCTCACCCCATTCCTAAGATGTCTGTAAGGGGTGTGCATAAGCACACCAGCGTGCCTACGGTCCCTGTCCTAATATTCCCATTTATTCGTATCCATTTCATGTATTCATAATCATGTTTATATTTATAGCTGTTATCTAATACATGCTTGACAAATAAATAAAAACAAAACAAACAAATGACACTGTGAAAGGACCACTGTGACATCCAGTTAAGAGAACTAGAAGCGGCAGCTGCTGTCAGTACCTACTGGCAAGCCCTGTGCTATGAAGCCTTCATTAACTTTTAAGGCATGCATTGCCAAAACCTGATAGAAAACCATGAGTGGCAACACAGAATAATACTCACAGTTGCTACAACAATAGACTTTCAGTGTCCCCATTATGCTAGACTCTGTGTATCCAAACTGGGACTGCCGATCTACCTATGTGTGTTTACAGATGAACTGGACAATAGTGTGTCTTATTTAAATCCAGAAGACTATCTTATACTGTATATAAAAGAAATATGAGTGAGGAGGGAGTTCCCAAAACAAAAAAAATAATTCACTCCACTCCTACTCCTTTTATAGAACTCATGTATAACCCATGTATATTGTGGGTGCTTCAACATCGGTGGTTTCTAAGAAGGGATTGGACAGCAATTTGTCTGAAATGGTATAGGGCCGTGATGGCGAACCCATGGCACATGTGCCAGAGGTGGTACACAAAGCCTTCTCTGCTGGCACGTGCACCATCGCCCCAGGTCAGATCTCTGTGGCGTTTCTTTCGTGAGCTTCTGTTTCACTGCAAACGATGAAACAGAAGCTCACGAAAAAAAAATCTTATGTCTTGCTGTGCTGCTGATGTTGGGATGCCTCGCCTCCTGCCGGCCAGCTCGTCATCAGTGCTGCATGTACATGCATGTCGATGCACGCACATGCACCTTTCCATTTGGGCATGCATGCACGCACAATTTGGGCACTCAGTGTCTAAAAGGTTCACCATCACTGGTATAGGGCTTCCTGCTTGAGCAGGGGTTGGACTAGAAGACCTCCAAGGTCCCTTCCCAGTGTATTATTCTGTTCTGTTAACCTATAGTTAAGACAGCAATATCAACAGACTTATTTTCACCATACCAGGTTTTAGTGACCAGCACCAAAGATACCATATATCACAAGTAAGCAAGGTGAAACAGTGCATTTTCTCAGCTCATAAATGAGCATTTTACAATAGCTATTTTATGGTTGCGTGATGAATAGGTTGGAGACACAAGGTCTTGCAGGCTTAAGAGAAGGATAACAAAGAGGCAGCTGATCAAGTTGGACGAGTGGAGGTTTAAGGTGATGTCTTAGTCTACTTGTGGCTTGCTTCAACTTTGTCACAATGGCCACTATCTCTAAAACCACAGCCAATGCTTTTCAGTCATTCGGGATGCTTCCTGTTATGGTTTCTGCCCTTAATGTTACCACTGAAAGCTATAGGTCACAAATGCTCATTTTCATTGCTGTTTATCTCTAATCAGGATTTGTGGTGACTCACTATTCCCAATTTGTTATACGGTAACTAAGAAGCAGCAGTCAAAAAAGCAAGACTCCCACAAGTGTGGAAGGTAAAATTGAAGTAATTTGAACTTCAGGGTAGTAGTATCCATAAGGTCCATTATTAGGTTTTAAGTATCTTTCTCATTTATTCTAAAACTTTCTCCCCTTTCTTCTATGTAGCAAACTCATGTAGTATCATTAGCAAGCTTTAGCGCCACAATATTATGACTATTAGAAACACCAAATTACAGTTGATACAGATGTAGGACAGATGTAGGCTGAGCCTGAAGGCAGGGTCAAATGCATCATCAGTTTGGAGCTCTTATACCCTCATAAGAGAGCTAAGTCCACCTCACCCCCTTTGAAGTTCTGTTGACTGTTACCTAGTGCCAATTCGCTTTGACCATCATATGCATAGGTATCTTGAAATAAACTCAGAGTGCTCTTTGAACTCTATCCTGGCTCTTAATTTCTTGACAGTTATTGAGGAACAAAAATTCCCCAATAAGTCATATCCTGGTATCCTTCTAATAAGAGCCAGTTTGGTATAGTGCCCACAGCATCCGGAGATGTTTTTAATGTTGCCAATAAAACAGTATGGATTTGTCCAGGATTTGAATGCATAATTCATTATATGATATAAAAAAAGACAGGTAGGGGGGCCCAAATTACAGAATCTATAGGACAGAGATGGCAAACCTTTTTGGCACCGAGTGCATGCGCGCTTGTTGGGGCCGTACTCCAGAAAAGCCGAACTTCCAGGTTCTAGGGTGCATGTGCATGCGGCAATCAGCTGGCTAGAGCGCATGTGCAGGCTGGTTTTCAGCACTGCCACGTGAGCAAATGGATCACCCACCGGAAAAGGCAAACTTCCGGGTTCTGGTGTGCATGTGCACCTGACAATCAGCTGGCCTGCGCACATGCACACAGTAGTTTTCAGCATTATCATGCACATGAAGGACAGCTGATCATTGTGCGTGCATGTATGCCAGAAACCCAGAAGACAAACAGGCAAGGCCCCGCATCCTGGGTGACATGGCTTCACGTGCCACTTTGGGCACGCGTGCCATAGGTTCGCCATCACGGCTATAGGATGTCTATGTGGTGCTATAGCCTACTGATTCAATTTAATTTAAGTTTGGAGATTCCTTTAGATGTAAAGCTTTTTCAGTGGCCAATTTATAGATGACCTTGGCTGTTGCTAGACCAGACAAGCAATGTAGTAGTAAGAAACTCATCTGTATTCATCAAAGAAAATTGGCATTCATTCCCATTATTTGCCTGCTCATGTAAGTGTGACTTTTATTGAGTTGCAATTGAGGACACATCAAGCATCAACTACAATTGCATTAATATCAGATAATAGATTTTTTATCATCAAGATCTTTTGGAAACTTGCAGTATATCTCCAAAATTTATCCAGATTTTCTCAGGGGGAAACCCCCCCCCCACCTTTTAGATCACGTACTTGGGGGATGTATGCCTGGCTTCCACAAATAATCCAGCTCATTTCATATTGGTCCTTAGCGTAGCTTATCTTGACTTATTTGTGATCTCTGCATTATTTCAAAAGGTTGAATCTTCATGCCTCATTATTTTCTAAAACTGAAGAAAGAAAACAGCCTTAAAAAAAACATTTCATTAGAAGAAAACTAAACTAAACAAAACAAAACCCTTAAAACTATATAGAGAGGTGATGTGTAAAATTTATACTTGCTTAACATCTCCATCTTCTGTGAGGTGTGGCAGGAGATGTCTTGGAAGTGAATTTTCTCTGCGGGAGCTCTTTTCCTATGGAATCGGTTACAGAGTTAAGAAAGCCATCCTCACTATTACTATTTCAAAACCTCTTAAAAACATGGTTATTTAAACAAGTATTGGAGAATTAATGGTGTCATCAGATACACAGCTTGTGCATGGTATTATTTGTTAACTTTGTGAAGATTAAAATGAAATGATTGCTTTTGACTATCTGATAGACTAATCAATAAGCAATAAATAGACTGGAGAATTAATTTTGTTACAGGTTTTGCTGTAAGCCACTCATGATTGATTAAAATACCATAAATATCGGTAAGAAACAGCAAATAAATAAATAAAAAATCAGTACAGAGTTTTACAAGATAGGATCCTTCAACTTCTCATTTTATGTTTAAAACCATGTTTAATGAGCCACGGTGGTGTAGTGGTTAGAGTGCAGTACTGCAGGCTACTTCTGCTGACTGCCAGCTACCTGCAATATAAAAGAGGAACAATGCAGCTTTTTCATGGATGGATTGGAACTGCCCGTCTGGGATAAATATCGTTCTTTTATTTTTCTTCCATAAAAGAAAATATGAAGGCAATCAGATAAATAATATGACTCTCTTCTTGCATATTGGGTGCATGATAGCACAGTGATTAAGGATGCTGAGTTTGCCAGCTGGAGAGCTGACAGCCTGGGTTTGAGACCTGAGCTCCATGCAACCAGGTGAGCTCCCGTTACTTACCCCAGCTCCTGCCCACCTAGTAGTTCGAAAGGATGCAAATGCAAGTAAATTAATAGATACCAATTTGATTGGAAGGTAATAAGTGGTACCTCGGTCAATAGCAGTAACTATGAGAGAGATCTTGGAGTGCTAGCCGACAATCACTTAAACATGAGACAGCAGTGTGCTGCAGCTGCCAAAAAATCCAACACATTTCTAGGTTGCATTAACAGAGGGATAGAATCAAGATCACGGGAAGTGTTAATATCACTTTATAATGCCTTGGTAAGGCCACACTTGGAATACTGCATTCAGTTTTGGTCACCACGATTTAAAAAGATGTTGATTCCAGAGAAGAGCAACAAAGTTGATTAGGGGACTGGAGGCTAAAACACATAAAGAATGGTTGCTGGAATTGGGCATGTTTGTTTAATGAAAAGAAGGATTAGTGGCAACGTGATAACAGTGTTCCAATATCTCAGGAGCTGCCACAAAGAAGCACTGGGTGGAAACTAATCAAGGAGAGAAGCAACTTAGAACTAAGGAGAAATTTCCTGACAGTTAGAACAATTAATCAGTGGAACAATTTACCATTTGTCTGAAATGGTATAGGGTTTCCTGCCTAAGCAGGGGGTTGGACTAGAAAACCTCTAAGGTCCCTTCCAACTCTGTTAATCTGCTCTGCTCTATTCTATTCACCTTGGTGTTCAGTCATAACCGTGGAAATAGTTTTCTGAAAATGCTGGCTTCCTCAGCCAAGAAACCATGCTCTAAAGTTGGACATGACTTGAGAGGGAAACCTTTAGCTTTATCTTATATAACAGAAAATGGAGAAGGATGATGGGAGCTATCAAGTTTTCTCTACTATCATTTCTAAGATGTGATAGGGCAGGGAACTGAAAGTAGGGTTGAGTGTCTTATGAGTGCAAGGATTACAGATATGTCAGTCACTGAATCCAATACTCCTTCCTCCAGCTCTTACTCCTAAGGCATTTTAGTATGTTGACAAGTATCAAATGACAGTCCTCTTAAAAACTATATATTTTCATCCATTTTAATGTGCAGTGCCACTGTGGTCACCCAGAACACTGAACTCCTAAACTATGTAACAGAATTGGAGTTTTTGTTAAGATTTTCTGTCAGAGACAGGATAAGTTAGGCACTTGAGTAGGGAAATTTAAAAGGTTTTCTGAATTGATCCATTCCACTCTGAGGTCTGGGTTTGCATGAAGCTAGAACACAGGTCTATCTGATGTGCTTTAATCTGTTATTCTAAAAGATATAGTATAATTTAATAGTGTTGACTTTAGTGATGTCAGGACCTAGACCTGTGATGGCGAACCTATGGCACGGGTGCCATAGGTGGCACGCGGAGCCATATTGGTGGGCACACGAGTGTTGCCCTAGCTCAGCTTCAGCGCGCATGCACTCACCAGCCAACTGATTTTCAGGCCTTCCAGTCGTACCGGAAGTTGGGAAACTACCTGTTTCCGGTCTCCGGAAAGCCTCCGGGAGGGATGGGGAAGGCTATTTTTGCCCTCCCCAGGCTCTTAGAAAGCTTCTGGAGCCTGGGGAGGGGGGAAATGGGCCTACCGGGCCCACCGGGCCATCACGTGCCAAAAGCAGGGGGAAGTATGGGGGGTCATGTGCGCATGTGCAGGAGGGCAGGGCGCATTGAATTATGGATGTGGGCACATGCACCCGCAAACCCCCATGCCCCCCCCGCTTTTGGCACGCGATGGCAAAAAGGTTAGCCATCACTGACCTAGACTATCTTCTAAGAGTCTTCAATATATAACCTTTATCAAGTTGAGAAAAATTGTTACAGAAAAATGACCAAGAAAGTCTCATTCCATGAATAAAGTATTTATCCAGCTTTAAAAATAGCGGCATCTATATTTCAGATTAGTTACAGATGCCTTTATATGGCATCTGAATAAAGGCATCTGTAACTAATCTAAAATATAGATGCCACTATATTTATAAAGCTGAATAAATACTTTATCCACATAATGAGATCTTCTCTGTCATTTTTTCTGCAGCAATTTGAAACTGTACCTTAACCTCCAAGGCTCCTGGAGATTCACAGATATTGAGGCTTGCCACCCAACTGGTGAATGCACAAGTCATTCCCAACAAAATAGGAATTCATCTGTTGATTGATCCTCCAAGGCAGTGTCACTACCTTTAGTTTGCTCTCTGATTTCTGGGAAGCAGAGTGCATAAGAAATTCATCCCGCAATAGAAAAATGGAAGATGTGAGACAAGTTCCCAGTAAATATTCTTCATCCTCTTTTCCAGCAGGTATTATTTTTACTACTAACAACAAAATGCCACAAGAGTGCAGGTGAATGTGTTTGGGTATTTGACAACATCAGAAGCAGAACATTCTCCATATGTATCAGACTCTCCATGCAGGACAACATGATATGGTACTAGGGATTGGAGATTAGTGAAAATTGTCATTCACAGACCCACCTATTCTCAGAGGAGTAATTAATGATTAAGATTTCTGAATCTGGATCCAAAGACAATTTCCATGATCACGTGGCCAGCATGGCTACATGCCAAAGGTGCATGGAATGCTGTTACCTTCTCACCAAAGTGGTACCTATTAATATACTGTATTTTTCAGAGTATAAGATGCATCTTTTTCCTCCCTAAAAGGGGATGAAAATTTGGGTGTGTCTTATACACTGAATGTAGCCCCACCTACCCACTGGCTCCCACCCTTTCGCCTCTGTCTCCCAGCAATTTACCTCCTTGCAGCAAGCAACAAGAAGAAACAGCCTATTTCAGCTTCAGCACAGTCTAATTAGCACAAGTTGATTGTGCGTTGGATTGGCCTCCCGACTCTCAGCTGTTTCAGGCTGCAGATATTGCCATTGCCTATTGCTGCACGGGACTGTGCTGCTTGCTGCAAGGAGGTAAATTGCTGGGAGCAGATTTTTTTTTTCTTGTGCTAATCAAGCTATGCTGAAAACAAAAATGAAAGTAAAGCAGCCTATTTGCTGTTTGTTGCAACGAGGCAAAATTGCTGGGAGACAGAGGCAGAGGCAAATTTCTTTTTCTTGTTTTCCTCACCAAAAAAGGTAGGTGCGTCTTATAGTCCGGAGCGTCTTATACTCCAAAAAATATGGTACTTGCATTTACATGGCTTTGAACTGCTAGGCAGACAGAAGCTTGGGTCAAGTAATGAGAACTCACCTCATTGCACAGCTGACAAACTCAGCTTCTCTAACTGCTGAATCATTGCACCCCTCATCGTGCCCCTCACACGAGAGGCACGATGGCTCAGCAAAACCGAGAGGCAAAGTCTAGTTGGCAGCAATAGATTACAAATTTTGTATTCAATGGGAAGTTTGCAGTGCATATCTTAAAGCCTCATTAAAATCCAAGAAGCATTTAACTCCTTTCCCTCTTAAAAGCTGTCCAAAACTATTCAAACTTATTGTTAATTACTATGACTTAGCTTTTCCTTTTCCTTTCTAAAAGAGGCCCCAATGAAATAGCAACATATTATTTGATTACGAATATTCAACCTTGTGTGCTCTCTAAATTTGTCTCTAGGTCATTTAAATGGATTAATGTGAATTGATGGATAGCAAGAAATAATTATGCATTTCTTCTCAGAAGTCAATCCTATTGATCTGAAATTTTCTTAGTTTTGGGGTAATTGTGCATAGGACTGTATTCTCACTGCCCATAATATCAAAGAAATGCAGCACATTAACATCTTTGTTGTCTGGTTAAGGATTTTATATTGCAGTATACAATTGCAGTATACAATTTCCAGAAAATGCTCTGAAGCACAGCAACCAAGCTAAGGTTGCAATTTTCAGGTTATTGACTTTTTTTTAATTATTACACTAGACATCTATAGTTATGCTGTCATTCCAAACTGAGTTGTCTCATAGTGGTTTACAACACAGTTTAAATATCTTTTTAAAAAAAAAAAAAAAGAACTGAAAAAACATGTTTTAAACAGACCACATTAACAATAAAAGAATTATAAAAAGTTACTATTCTATGCATACCAGAAAGACAATAAAATAGGCATCAGGAATTCCAGCTACAGCAAATTCTGGCTTCTGACATAACTGTCAATCTAAGTTGAAAACAGATAGATGCACACCAGAGGTGGGTTTCAGCAGGTTCTGACCAGTTCTGGAGAACCGGTAGTGGAAATTTTGAGTAGTTTTGAGAACAGGTAGCAAAAATTCTGACTGGCCCCATCCCCATCTATTCTCTGCCTCCCAAGTCCCAGCTGATCGGGAGGAAATTGTGATTTTGCAGTATCCTTCTCCTGGAATGGGGTGGGAATGGAGATTTTACAGTATCCTTCCCCTGCCACACCCACCAAGCTACGCCTACCAAGCCATCCCACACCCACCAAGCCACACCCACAGAACCAGTAGTAAAAAAAATTGAAACCCACCACTGATGCACACATAGTAAAATATATATTAGATTTCATAACACTACCCCTATCGGATGTGTGATTTTTGAAATCTATTCAAATTTCATTCATATCTTAATTGCCTTTCATTTCTGGGACTGCTAAAAGGCCAACTCATAATTTTAAAACAAACAATAAAACCATTCTATTTCCCCCTTTCTAATAATTCTCAGTCTGATCAAAATATATATCAGCAAGTATCACTTGTCAACTCTGTTACGAAATGCAGTTGAGAAGGATGTTCATTGTCTTCTTTATTTTACAATAAGGGGAAAGCATAAATAAGACTGAACCCACCTTCAAAGTGACAAGAAAACAATTCTTCTGTCATTTCAGCCCCTATAAATAAGGGTTTCCATGTTCCAAATACATCAAATGATTTTTTTTTCTCCTATCGATGTGAATAATTGACAGAAGAAAAACCTTCACACAAACAACTGTCCTTGTCTACATGGAAGCTAATGCATGGAGTTACATCATTGAAGCCTTTTCTTCTGGCACACCGATGCTAAATATTAGTTGAGTTGTAGGCCTTGTCAGAAATGTGACATGGTGAGCACTCTGGATTTTAGAGTGCTTGAAAGAAACTGGGGCTCTGTTTTAAATTTAATAAACATTACCGAAGGAAAATTCGAATTTTTCCTTGATGTTATTTTGAACTGGTATCTCACTGCTTGGCAGATTCTATATCCGTTAACAGCAAAACTGTGGCATGCATGCCAGAGGTGGCATGCAGAGCCCTCTCTGTGGTTATGCGCACTGTTGCCAGCAGCTCTTCTGGTTTCCAGCGTACACATGTGCGCCGGCCAGCTGGACTTCATGCACACCAAAGTGTGGAAAACCTGAAGACTAGCTGGCCAGTGTGGATGTGCATACGCATGCACACACCGGCCACCTGGTCTTCTGGTTTCTGTTGCACATGGTCTTTGGGTTTCCGGTGCGCCGGTACACGCATGTGTGCATGCGCACTGGGTCGCTGATTTTTGGGTTTCCAGCACTCCAGCATGCGTGAAGACCAACTGGCCAGCGTGCATGTACGTGCCAGAAACCCAAAGACCAGGTGATTTTCAGTGCTCCAGTTTGTGTGTGTGCACGCACGCCAGTGGTGAAATGTAAAATTTGTTACTACCGGTTCTGTGGGTGTGGCTTGGTGGGGGGGGGTAATGTGACTGGGTGGGCGTGGCCAACTTTTTTAAAAAAACTTTTAAAACCATTTTTTCTACAACGTCTTCGGCCGAAGAGGTTGTAAAAAAATGCTTTTAAAAGCCTCTGACGATCCCAGCTGAGCTGCGCGATCATCAGAGGCTTTTTTTGTTTACTTTTAAAAGCATTTTTTTGGCGGAAGAGGTTGTAGAAAAAATGCTTTTAATTTTTTTTTTTTAAAGATGATCGTGCAGCTCAGCTGGGCATGGGGGGCAGGGATGTTTGCTACCAGTTCTCCGAACCACCCGCCGCCATTGCTACCGGATCGGGTGATCCGGTCCAAACCGGGAGCATTTCACCCCTGGCGCATGCACATTCCGGTTTGGGCACTCGGTGCCGAAAAGGTTCACCATCACTGTTCTATATTAACAACCTATTTTAAATACACACTGCAAAAAGCTCTTTCACTCCTCTGAAAAATAGTTATTTTCTTTTCTTTTTTTCATACAAATAAACCATTTTCCTACAAATGGTTTAATAGGTTCTGCTCCATCAATTCGTCTATTTTCTCTAGTGTTTCACATCAATATGGCGTTATTTCAAATGCAATATTTTATTAATTTCTTTTTCCATTCCTCTTCTTATCATGCCTTTATTCTGCACTCTTGTGTACTTTTGCTCTCCCTGCTGTTGGGTTCAATTTTGTATTGCAGTTTCAGCCTTCTGTTCTGCTTCTCAGATATCCTGACATCTAAGTGAATGAGAAAATTGCTCACTTCATTTGCATAAGAGAAAGTACATAGCCCAAAATCAGATGATGGGAGTGGAGGGGTTATTGCAGGAGAGAGCAACAAGATTACTGGTCATGGTGATGCTAAAGAAGCTAGACTTTCAGTACTCTGTTTTAGCAGCCCTCCTTTCTCCCCAACAATATCTGTCCAATTTCTTTGTAGGGCTAAAGTGCTTTTTCTGTATTTTTCCTTACATCTTGAGGCATTCAAGATTAGCACCAACCACACTTAAATGCTATAACTGTTCAGGAAGTTGTATGCAAGAGTCCTTCCCTCTTGAGATGTTCTGTGATAACTGCAAGGATTGTTGCATACAACTTGCTGAATAGTTACAGCATCTAAGTTTGGTTGGTGTTAACTTTAATTAATATGGGAGTGGGGATTAGCTAACTGCATAATCTCAGTTGAGTTACTTTTAAAGTTCTACAGCAAATTGGTGCTTCAAGAGAGCATAGGTAGTCTTTGACATATGGCCATTCCTTTAAGGACTAATTTTAAGACAGGGCTGAAAAACGTAACGTATAACCAGATTTTGCATTTGCAAAACACTCATAACATTCCTGTGGTCATGTGATCAACATTTGAAAGTTACTGACATGTGTTTACATTTGCAAGATCCTAAAGTCACACAATCACCCTTTGCACAGTTCCCAGGAGGCTTCTGACAAGCAAAGTCAATGGGGAAAGCCACATTTGCTTAATGACCACAGCAAAAGGGTCATAAAATTGGGCACAACTCATTTAAAAAACCGTATTGCATAGCGACGGATGTTCTGATTCCAGCTGAGTTTGTAAATCAAGAACTGCCTTTATATTTTCTCTTCTCCTCGAAGCTATATCCTGTCTTGACTACTTCAATGTACTTCAGGTGGAATTAGCTTTGAAAAGCATCTACAAATTGTAATTGATGGAAAACATAGTAGCTAGGCTACTAACTAATACAATGTAACAAAAATCACATGTCTGTAATGAAGAAATTTCATTAGCTGCTGGTTGACTATTGGAACAATTCAAGGTGTTGCTACTTATCTTCAAAAATGAAGAAGGTTTCTAAACCGATTAAAGATCTAGTAATTATTTCCAAAACAATTAATAGGTACTAATTGACTTCCCTCCCCTTGTACATTAAAGAATCATGAGAAAAAGGACTACTGTTTTGCAATCTTCAGTTATATGGGTTTTGGGGTTTTTTTTGGCCTATATATAGGTTTTTTATTTGAAATTAGATTTAGATTTAGATTTAGATTTAGATTTAGATTTAGATTTAGA
>WNWU01000021.1:4137638-4150917 GCA_012654045.1 Ptyas mucosa | reverse complement strand
ATTTAGATTTAGATTTAGATTTAGATTTAGATTTAGATTTAGATTTATTAAATTTATATACCGCCCTCCTCCTGAAGGACTCAGGGCGGTGAACAGCCATAAATAAAACAGATATAATACAAAATTTAAAAACAAGTTAAAAAACATATTAAATAGATTTGGCCCACTAATTAAAACACCCCTATTTTTTAAGAACAAATCTGGATTAAGATTAAACAATTAAAAAATTAAACAATTAAAAAGTGTTAGGCCAGCCCCGCTTGATGGAATAAAAAGGTCTTGAGGGCACGGCAGAAAGTGCACAAATCCGGAATCCTCTGTATCTCTGGGGGGAGCTCGTTCCAAAGGGAAGGTGCCCCCACAGAAGCTCTTCCCCTGGGGGCCGCCAGTCAACACTGTTTGGCCGATGGCACCCTGAGGAGCCCTCTCTGTGGGAGCGTACTGGTCGGTGAGAGACTACCAGTGGCAGAAGGCGATCTCGTAAATAATCAGGTCCTGAGCCATGGAGCGCTCTAAAGGTGGTAACCAATACCTTGAAGCACACCCGGAAGACCACCGGGAGCCAGTGCACTCATGCAGGAGAGGTGTTATGTGGGAACGCCATGTCGTTCCCATAACCACCCGCACGGCTGCATTCTGGACCAGTTGGAGCCTCCGGGTACTCCTCAAGGGGAGCCCCATGTAGAGAGCATTGCAATAGTCCAGGCGGGAAGTGACGAAGGCATGAGTGACCGTGCATAAGGAGTCCCGATTCAGAAAGGGACGCAACTGGTGAATCAGGCGAACCTGATAGAAAGTCCCCCTGGCCACAGCCGTCAGATGCTCTTCTAAGGACAGCCGTGTATCCAGGAGGACACCCAAGTTGCGAGCCCTCTCCATGGGGGCCAACGACTCACCCCAATAGCCAGCGATGGCACCAACTGGCTATATCGGGACATCGGAAACCACAGCCACTCAGTCTTGGACGGGTTGAGCCTGAGTCTGTTTCTCCCCATCCAGATCCGCATGGCCTCCAGGCACTGGGACATCACTTCAAGGGCATCATTGGGGTGGCCCGGGATGGAGATGTAAAGCTGAGTATCATCAGCATACTGATGGTACTTCATCCCGAAACCAGTGGCTTCATATAATTAGCTTCCTCAGTTGGAATCTTTATGTTGAAACTTCAGCTGTTTTCCTAATAACTCTTTCAGTTTAGATCTTTGAGATTCACTTTTTGATTAACATTTCCAATTTGTATGGTTACGAGAGATGTCTGTCAAAAGCCCTAAATTGCTAAAGGTCTATTATGCCATAAAATTGTATAGTTATTTAGATCTGAAGAAGAGATCCTCTTTTCAATATACCTCTGCTGTTCAAACAACAAATATTTTATTTCTTATATCTTGCAAGCTGCCTGAAGTGTTTATATATGAGGAGAAAGTTAAGGTGCACATCTAATAAATAGTAAAAAAACTTCATTTTTTTCTTCTGTACTCATCCGGGAATATACAGGGAGATACAACCATATACACTTACCATAAGAGGAAATAACATATCTTAATAATAACCAGGTGAACTCCGCATCCAAAAATGAAGGGCGTAAAATTATGTTCAAGATGCCACTGCATTCCAAATTTGAAGCAAAGGCTACAAATATGGCTTATTTCTAACGGTTCTAATTTCTAACATTGGAAGACAGCTGTGATTTTGTTTAAATTTATGCTCCTCGGTTTAAGTTCTTAACACATCTAGAATAGTGGTGGGTTCCTCCTGATTCGGCCCGGTTTGGCCGACCCGGTAGCGGTGATGATATGATGTCACCAAACTGGTTCTCTTTGTTCAGGAGCTGGGCCCTCCCTCCCCCCCATGTTATTCTTACCTTTTATTTGGCCCCACCCCCAATCTATTGCTGCCTCCCGAGTCCTAGCTGATCAGCTAGAAGGAAAAAAAACTGTTTAAACTTTTGCCGCGGGGCTTCAAAGGGCCGCCCTACAGCTGATCAGTGTTAAAAGGCAGTGTGGTGGTAGACCGATGCCTCCAAAAAGGAATGAGTAGACCGATGGCTCCAAAAACAAATGAGTAGACCGGTGCCTCCAAAAACAAATGGGTAGACCGGTGCTTTCAAAAACAAATGAGTAGATCGGTACAGCTCTGCAAGCAGTTAAAAGCCTGGTAGACCAGTATCTCTGCTAAAACCTAAAGAATTGTCATGTGACCATCAAGCCACACCCACAAAATAAGCCACACCCACAGAACCAGTAGTAAAAAAATTTAGAACCCACCCCTGATCTAGTAGAGTGTGTGTGTGTGCGTGCGTGCGTGCGTGTGTGTGTGTGAGAGAGAGAGAGAGAGAGTAAATGAGAAGGAGGAAAAGGAGGATATGGGGAGGGGACATAATTTCACAACAAACCTATAACCATAAAATAAAACATTATCCTAATTAGCTATACAGGCAAAGCCAAAACACCAAGTACTTTTGTATGAGTGACTAAAAATTTTGAATGTTTGAAATCAGAACAGTAAGGCAGATGTTCACAGCTAAGTAATCTTCTTGAATTGTCTTTTAAAATAGAGAAAGCATCTGAAATTGGAGATGTGAGTAAAGTAGGTATTACTCTTAAAGTCAATCAGAGAATGCCAATGGTGTTTATTCAATGATCTTACTGGTGTAAAAATGGCTAGCCAAGCTCATCTTAAAAACCCAAATGCCTTTTGATTAGAATGTTTTTTAAATAGTCTTTTGAATTTAAACAGATTAATATTTATAGGCAATTTGTTAGTGTCCTTGGGGTTTATAGCATTCATTTATAACTATAACAAAAGAGTATACTCAAAAAAGGTATTTCTTTCTTTCAAGTCATTTGACTGGCTGCTGTAGTCATACAATATACATTCCATCCTATGGAATGGAATGCAAGATATAGCATGAGAGAAAGTGGGGTGGGGGAGAATTAGCTGATTCTTTACATGAGAAAGGATTTTCCAAACAGCCATTTTGATATTCTTCTGGCCAATTTATTTCTGATACTGAATTCTCCTTAGCTTGATGGTCTCCAGATATAATGAGATGAGAGGTCTCAGAATTTGCCCTTAGATTTAATCAAAATATGTGTGTGTGTGTGTGTGTGTGTGTGTGTGTGTGTGTGTGTGTGTGTATATGGAGGATGTGAGAATATCCTCCACATAGTTTGAGATATGTATTTCCAATATTCTTAATATTTTATAATAGCTGAAAGAGAAGAAAGCTTCAACATTAATATAAATCTTGTTACTGTTTCTCCATTTTGATGACTAAAAAAACAGAAGCCAGTAAGGCTGGGCAAAAATTCGGCTATTCAGTTGGTAATCATTTGAATCTTCAAAAGAAATGGACTTTCTGAATTGAATGAGAAAATCAAATTGAATTGTCAAATCTGATTGGATCCCTCTAAATTGATTGGGACACTTCTGCACATATACAAAAATGGCCCTTTTGGAATCACTTCAGAAATCCAAACCAGCTCAATCCAATTTGATAAGTTAATTGAATATCCAAATCAAATTTGCAGAATTTTCTGAATCAATGCAGAGCATTCAATTTAACTAATTTTCCAAGTGAAATTAATAATTGAAATCAAACAGTATCTGATATACATAGATTAAGAAAGTAAAGTGTTTGTCCTTTTAATTTGCTCCTATTACATGCAGTTTTAAAACCTGAATCATAAGAATAATTAATTTTACTCAGTCTTTTAAATAACTGGCAATACAGTATCTGGAATATCATGTCCAATATTTCATGCACCAGATAACTGACTAGTTTTATTTTTTGAAGTGTGGAAAGGTGTAGCTAAATTTGACTGTAGCTAATTTCTTTTGCTCTGTATACTGCCATTTTTTAAGGATCACATAAATGTTTTGGGTATTGAACTGAGTTACTATTGTCATATGTCCTTTGACTGTAAGAGCTCTTTTCATTAAATGTGATAAATACTAAGAATAGAAAGAAAAGAAGAAAGTTCTTTAAAAACACTACAGGATAAAAACATTTTTATTCTCTGAAGAACCGTAATCTTTTCTAAAGTTTTTAAAGTTAGGAAAAAGAAATCTTTGTTATTTACACATGTACATATACACACATTCTGCCAATATGCATTTTGCATTGTATGTATACGTGTACATGCATGTTTGTTTTGCCCCCAGCTTGACAGGAAGCAAACTATTTCAACATCTTATTCAAGTTGGAGAAAAGTTTAGTAAATGTTGAATGGGGTAAAGTTTCTTGCTTTGACCTTAGTTGTGAAATGGATGAGGATAATTCCTATTGGGATCCGATCTGAGTTGGTCACTGGGACCAAAGGTTTATTCTTCCAGGCTTTTGGTCTCTTGCTGGAACACATCATCAGGGAACCTTTCTCTCTCAAGAATATACCTGTTACGCCAGTGGTGGATTGCTACAGGTTTGTCCCAGTTCGGGCGAACTGGTAGTAATGGCAGAGGGAGACTCCGCCCACTCACCCAGGCATCATCATGGACATTCTGTGCATTGGCAGAAGGTTCTGCACTACCGCAGAAGTGTGCTGCACACGAGCGCTCCCAATTTCGAACCGGTAGCGAAGGTAAGTGGAACCCACTACTGTGTTACGCATTGTATTTATATAACTAGATGATAACCTGGTGTTGCCCGGGTATTTATTTATCCCAATCCTGTATTAGACAGGGAGAGCAACTTCACCCTGAGCCCTGATTTTGGCAAGAATTAAATTAGCTAAAAATGTTTTCCCTGTTCCCTCAGAAGTGTCAAGTAAAATGATACTACCTTTTTTTTTTTTTTTTTTGCTAACTGATCCATGGTCATTTGGTATGCTTTCTTCTGATATTGATTTAGAAGTGGCTTCTTGTCTGCAATATATGCACTAAGCTGTTTGATATTGTAGTTCTTTTCTTGTATGTAATCTGTGTGAAGTACGTCATGTTGGTCTCGTAGTAGCGCAGGCAGGCTGAGTTGCAGTGATGTTTTATTGATAATGGCCATACATTTGTCCTCAAGAATAATCAAAGCCGTATTGAAAATGTCTGGACCAAACGTAATTTCTAATGTTGGATTTTCCCCCTTACCAGAGAGAGCCCCCTTATAGAGTACTGTGAAGCCGTTATCATGGCTACTCCACTGTGCTGCACAGTAGAAGCCATTTTAAGGCAGTACAGTAGAAGCCATTTTAAGACACAACAGGCTGTATTTTAACAGAACACACACCCTGAGGGGGTGTTAGGGGTGTCTTACCCCCACAGTATTTGTTTCCAGAGAGTAAGTCATCTGTGTACCAAGTTTGGTTGAAATTGCTTGGGTTGTTCCAGAGTTATGCTGGAACATATATATAATCCTGGTTGTGTGTAGCTTTTAGTTATTAATTAGGGTGTTAATGGCTGGCTATTGTTGTTTCCTTGTGTCACCATGCTCTCAGCTCCTAAGTACTTGATCATAAATCAGCACTCCTGTTGATTGACAAGGCACCCATTTTGTAGACTTCTGTGGCTATTTTTATCCCTGCTTGGCCAACAAACTTAGTACTAGTGAAATTGAATGCATGTCCTTGTTCATTGCAATGTGAGGCTACCAATGAATTTGGCTCTCCTCATCTAACCATTCGCTCATATTCTCGCAATCGGGTGGTTAGCTTCCTTCCTATTTCTCCTGCATTGTAGTAGGGGCAATCCATGCAGGGAATCTGATAAATTACTTTCAAAGATCCTCCCACTTCCAAACAATCTTTGACTGTCCTCGTATGGTAGCCTCTGCTCCTGAAATGTTTTTAATATATGATTGGGCTGTGATGGCGAACCTATGGCATGTGTGCCTGAAGTGGCACATGGAGCCATGTTGCCTGGCATGCACAGCATCATCCTTTCCTCTTCTGAATTTCTGATGTGCATGCAATGATCAGCTGACCTTTGTGCATGCTGCAGTGCTGGAAACCGGAAGAGCTGGTCTTCCATTTTCTGGCAGGAGCATGTGTGCCAGCCAACTGATCGGCCTATGAGCATGCACGGCAGTAACTAGAAGACTTGCTGGCCAGAGTGCATGTGCGTGCCAGAAACCGGAAGTTCCTTTTTAGGTCCACGCATGTGCCCTGGGCAACTCATCTTCCTGGTTGCGGCCCTGACAAGTGTGCACGTGCAAAGTGCTCCCTTTTTGGCCCTTGGTGCCAAAAAGGTTCACCATCACTGTGATAGGATGTTCCATATAGATAGTCTTCTACCGACTTTCTTCCTTTCTCTTCCCAACATATTGTGCAGGCATCTTGCAACAAAGCCTGGTGGCATGGCAGACTAAAGCACTGTAATTAACATTCAGCTGCCTGCAATTACTGCAAGTTCAAATTTGACCAGGCTCGAGGTTGACTCAGACTTCCATCCTTTCTAAGGTAGGTAAAATGAGGACCCAGATTGTGGGGGCAATAAGCTGACTTTGTATAAATATACAAAAGTATGAAGGCTATTGCTTAACGCATTGTAAGCTGCCCTGAGTCTCCAGAGAAGGCAACATATAAATCAAATTTTAAAAAAATGCCTGTGGGTATCCATTCTGCCTAAACTGATCACTTAGGAACCTGTTCTCCGGGTGTTTTGCTTGCTGGGTATTACATTGTGTTCTCACCCAGTGGTCTAGGGCCCTGACGCAACACTTTTTATGTGTCAGTGGTTTGGTTAGTGTTGAAGCTCAGAATGCATGGAGTGTTGGTAGCCTTGCACTATATCATGGTTTCTAATCTTCCATTTTCCCATCTGTTAAGCACATTTAAAAATGGCAATTGTTTAGTTGTTTCTTCCTCCCCTGTGAATTGTATGTCTGGGAAAATGGAATTAAGTAAGTAGGGTATGAAAATGTTCCTGTGCAGTTCTTTTAATGACAATAAATGTGTCCTCCGCGTAGTGGCACCAAAATTTATGTGTGTAATTTTGAAATGCATGTTGTTCCAGTTCGCATAAGACTGTTTCTGCAATGCCTCCTAATATCGGGGATCCCTTGGGAGTGTCCTTTATATGTTCATTTCCCTTTTAAACATGAAGAAGGTTTGTAGACAGCGCTGGAGTAGATTCATGATTTGTGTCTCGGTTAAGTTGTTTTGATCTGTGTTTCACTATCACTATCACAATCTTAGTTTCTAGTTTGCAGCCTCTAAACCCGACTCATGTAATAGGAACACAAGAACACAAGAAAGGTTTGTGTGATGAAACAAAAAAACCTCCCTTGTGAAACATTCTACATATACGGCCAACTAGAGGCTTCCAAGAAAATTATAAATAAGGAGCAATGGCCCTCTTCTATTTTTGTTCCTTATCAACTGGTGTTTAAAATTAACAGCCTGTCATAAAGACTAATGTACATTAATATTCCTTTCCTCTATGAATTTGACTAGTTTCTTTTTTAAACTACTAAAACTACCTAATTAAATCACCTTTGCTTGATGAGAGTGAATTCCAGTTTAACTATGTTTGCATAGATGAGTACTTTTATGACTTACGGAATTTCATTAATCTACAAATAATTAAGAATTCTAATATGGTGCAGGAATGGAAGAATTATCACTGTCTTATTTTTACACTTTAAATGACATTATAAACCATACCTCCCTATGAAATCTCCAGTTGACTGTTTTTGTTTGCATAAAATGGCATGAACATGCATGGGGATGAAACTGGAGTTTGGTTACATTTATGATATACTGGTAATGAAAGTAATGAAACTCACCACTATTGTCCCCATCATTAGAAGGACATGCTGTTGGTAGTAGAGATATAAGCAATATATATATTTTCCTTCTCTTATTAAAAAAAAATACATTAAATGATTGACCAAAGCCATAATGGGTAACAGAGATCAAATCTATAGGTTTAACTGGTGCTGATCATAGCATAAGACAGACTGAAACTTGATAGTAACAAAATTGATAGATTGATTGAATTAATAAATGAAATGAATGAGTGTGTTTGCAAAATGAAGTCATAGAATGTAAAAATTCTAAAATTTTAAGCTTCCTAGAATTACTTGGCACAGCCCTAATGGAGTCAATGGTCTTTCTTTCCTAGGGACCTCAGTGGGACAGGTATGACAGAAGGTGGCCTCACCTAGTGGAATACAGTTAATGAATCCATGGGAATGGTAAAAATATAGACTTAATTATGGAGGATAGGGCTAAAATGTGTGTCAGAAAGTATGAACTGGGGTCAACTAGATTGTTGTTAAGAAGTGTGAGAGTCAAAAACCACAAGTTGAAAATAGCTGAATATTACCCTCTAAAATGAAAGGTTGTAATTAAAGAACTAGGGATGACTTTGAGGAACAAATTACAAACTTCTAGATGAATGTGATCTGGGGTGTGTGTGGAGTAATTTTGTTGGGTAGCATGAGGGAGTAAGTGAAAACGGGATGAGAAAAAACAGAAAAAAATTGAGTGAGAATTATAATGGTTTAGTGAGCATCTGCTTAGGAAAAAAAACTGCTTTAGAAAAAAAAGGCTGTCTTGGATATATCATTTAAGCATTAATTATATGAGAAAAACAGAAAAGGACTGGATGAAAAAACTTGATTGATTTTGTTTATGATAAATGGTTGAGAGAATTAGTAAAAGCTACAAGGTTAATGAGATGTTCTGAATATGTTATAAGCCTCTTTTTTTTTTGGTTTATAGTGATAATTTTACCTATTTATTTATAGGCCTAGAGGAAAACAAGTTTCAGAAGGAGATTGCTGACCATATTCTTCTTGTGTACTATAAACATCTACTTTTTTTGTCTCTTGCTATGAATTAATAAAATAAATATGCACATTATGACTCTGAAGTGCACTTCCTCAAAAGATATAAATTGGGTTAACACAGTACAAAAAAGTGAGTTAAATAATTAAATAAATATCGATACAAAATATAACACCAGGAGAATCCATTCCCCCTCTACCTACACCCAAAAAAGCACAGTGAGAAGGAATCACATCACAGCTTCCAAGTCCTCCTGTGGGAGAACCACATCTTACAGCTCATGATCTCTATGGATATTTGGAGAAATGCTGTTCCATAGGATGAAGACAAGGCTTTCTATGGTCATCCCTGAAGATGCTAATCTTGAGCATAGGTATAGGAAGGGATCCCAGCCCAGGGATGGGCTGCTGGGGGTTTGCAGGGGTTTGGGAGAACCTCTAGCTAAGATTCTGTGCAGTTTGGAGAACCCCCAAATCCCACTCCTAGCTGGCCCCACCTTGCCTACTCTTCCCCTCCCAGGAGTCCCCACGCAGCCCATTTTGGATGCAGGTAAGTGTAGTGTGTGCGTGGAGGCTCAGGAAGGGTGAAAAACAGGCCTACCAGAAGTTTGGGCCTGTTTTCAGCCTCCAGAGGGTCTCCGGAGCGTGGAGAGGCCATTTTTGCCCTCACAGAGGCTCGAGAAAAGCATCTGGAGCCTGGGGAGGGCAAAAACACCCCCCGCCATGGTACAACAGGCCCACCATGGCCACACCCAACCAGCAACCGGACAGAGAACCCCTTGCTAAAATTTTTGAAGCCCACCCTTGTCCCAGCCTAACATATATTATTGGGCAGGTAGATACAGGAATTGAGGATTCCCAGAGCTAACCCAGGTGGTCCTAGTGGTAAGAGAGGGCATATGAGAATTTTAAAAAAAATGAAAGCGAAAGCAGCCAGTGAAAGTAGAATGGCTTCAGGAAAAAGTCCTGCATAAAAAAGTATTTGAATCTCCCAAAATGTGTGTGAATGGGATATAAGGAACAAGGATGTAGAAACTACTCAGAACAGAGTGAAAATAATTATATTGCAGAAGCAACAGGTTGTTGATGAGGAACAGTGCATTTAAGAGAAGGATTGTTGCCAACAAAAGAAAAAGAAAAAGGAGAAGTCAAAATGCTATATTGTGTGAATTGAGAGGAAAAAAAGTGTGATAAAGTACATAAAGTGATAAAGGATATGTCTAACTTGGCTTTTACTGCCTGAAGTATGACAGTCAGAGACACAGCTTCAAGGCACAGAAAATATGTTAAACAGCACTTACAACTATACTGAAATGGACCTACTGCTTAGTAACATTCAAATTGAAAAGAAAATGTTTTAAGATTTAAAATCAAAGGTACTAATCTTCCCTTTGGGATATCTTTTGCAGTATTTAACCATCAGGAATGAAATGTTTCCTAATAAATATATTGCATGCTCAATGAGCAGACATTTAAATCATTTGCAATCATTTATTTAGAGGGATTCACGGAGGTGTAATCCTCAGAATTATATTTGCATCTTTGCTTATTCAAGCAGTTTCAGAATGGCAGAAGACAGAAGACAGATGGCAGCAGAATCTGATCAGCTAACAGATAAGCAGATATTTGTTTCAATATAAGTAGCTCAATTCTAAGCAAATGTATATAAATTGGGAATTTGGGCCAATCATCAAAAAAAAAAAAACACCTCTCAAGGATCTTTGATCTGAAGGTTCCTGAGTTGTTCTGCCTTGGGGTTGTCCCTCACCCCAAGGCAGAACACTTTGCCTCACTTCAGGGGTGCTATTCAGCAGGTTCTGACAGGTTCTGGAGAACTGGTAGCGGAAATTTTGAGTAGTTTGAAGAACCGGCAACTACCACCTCTGGCTGGCCCCAGAGTGGAGTGGGAATGGAGATTTTGCAATATCCTTCTCCCAGGAGTGGAGTGGGAATGGAGATTTTGCAATATCCTTCTCCCAGGAGTGGGGAGGGAATGGGGATTTTGCAGTATCCTTCCCCTGCCACGCCCACCAAGCCACACCTACCAAGCCACACCATGCCCACCAAGCCATGCCCACAGAACCACTAGTAAAAAAAAAATTGGATTTCACAAATTAGTTTCCTCACACAAAGAAAGGCCTTGAGTGGTGTACGCCAGCAAATAAGCTTACGTCTAGCCAGAGATCACCAGTGGAAAATATGTAGAATGGACCCATCTTTTAATTTATTTATTTAGGAAGTCCTCCAGACCTGCTATTCTTTTCAGCTCCTCAGTGTAAATCTCCCTTGTTTTTAACTGTAGGAATAAGGATGCAAAGGAAACATGGTGGTTTGAGACTGTGCTCATCTCAAAACTGGAGTGATTTCTTTTGAATTTTTTTTAAAAAAGCTAATTTTCAAGTACTTTCGTTTTTTAAAAAATCCACCAAACTTTATTCCAATAACTGACCTTTTGTACAAAACGTGTTGTAGGTTTAACTGGATGAACAAGCAGGCTTGGTGAGCATTCCCACAAATATGGACAAGAAAACCCTTTCTACAATTTATCCCATCTGGTACTTCAGCAGCCCCAACTCCAGAGACAGGAAGAGCAAATAGGAATAAGTTGTGAAAGAGACTTCCCTTGTAATCAGGGTCTCTGCTCCAGCAGTTACAGAATGTGAAAGCCTGTATGTTAAGAGGGTAATACGTTAGGCATCTTGCTCAGGTATCAGCACCCAGCTGCCCATCAGGATCTCTTTCTGAGCTCCTGGTTCTTGTCAACAGTGTTTCCCAAATGTCCTGTTTTGGGAACTTTAACCCCTCTGCCTTGGGAGCAGGGGTGTGATTCTACCGGTTTGGACAGTGGTGGGATTCAAATAATTTAACAACCGGTTCTCTGCTTTAATGATTTCTTCCAACAACCAGTTCACCAGATGGCTCAGAAAGTTAACAACCGGTTCTCCCGAAGTGGTGCGATCTGGCTGAATCCCACCACTGGGTTTGGACTGGTTCAGGTGAACCGGTAGCTCCGACGATCATCTGGGAGCGAACCAGTTCGCTCTGACAATCAGGTTGGCCCGCCTACCCACCCCTGCGCTTTACTTACTTTTATCTTCTCAGCTGATTCGCGTGTCAGAGTGGATTGCCATGCCCAGCAGTAACGTGGAAGGTAAGTTTTCATAAAACTGCGCACGCGTGCGAAACACACGATCACCGAACCAGTTGTTAAACCAGCAGGATCCCACCACTGCTTGGGAGGAGACTCAGGGATGGTTCAGGAATTCATGGTTCCATGCCAATCATTTGGGTCAGTGGTGAAATTCAATTTTTTTTACTACCGGTTCTGTAGGCGTGGCTAGTTCACTTAATCTTCGAATGATAAAACATATGCAGACAAGGGGGCATTAAAGCAAGTAGATAACATTTTTAGCCTTTTAAAAATATATTTACTCTCTCCAATGCCTCTCCCTCTACTTTTCATTTTGGAATGGATCATTTATTTATTTATTTTATTTTGTTGAGTACGTATTAGATAATATATATATATATAAGTATAAGCATGAATTGAATACATAAAATGAATACAAATAATTGGGGACAGTAGGACAGGGATGGTAGGCACGCTGGTGCTCTTATGCACGCCCTCTTAGGAATGGGGTGAGGTCAACACTAGCCAGTCTAAGGTTAAAATGATACAAATAAAAGGCAATCAGAATAACAGAGTTGGAAAGAGCCTTGGAGGTTTTCACGTCCAGCCACCTGCTCAGGCAGGAAACCCTATACTATTTTAGACAAATGGGTGTCCAAGCTCTTCTTAAAAACTTCTAGGTTGGAGTACTCACAACTTCTGGAGGCAAGTCATTCCACTGATTAATTGTTGTAATTGTCAAGAAATTTCTCCTTAGTTCTAAGTCGGTTCCCTCCTGGATTAGTTTTCATCCATTGCTTCTTGTCCTGCCTTCAGGTGCTTTGAGAATAGGTTGACCCCCTTCTCCATTGTGGCAGGCCCTTAGGTACTGGAATACTACTATATTTATGCAACAGTCCTATGCAACTGTTCAGATTCTTCATTAGAATCTGGTTGTAAATTGCATGTGTTTACATGCACAGAATGTCTCATATTTTCTCTTTATATTGTATAAAATAGTTCCACATCCTGGACATAAATTGTTTCAACTTCTACCCTCAAAACGACACTATAGAGCACTGAACACCAAAACAACTAGATGCAAGGACAGTTTTTTCTCTGAATGCCATCACTCTGCTTAGCAACTAATTCCCACAACACTGTCAAATAATTTATTAAGACTGTATTATTATTCTCTTCCTTACTAGTATCTATCTCTTCCCACTTATTACTATAACCATGTTGCTTGTATCTTTCAATTATAATGTTTTATTTGTTTCCTAGTACGTTTTGATAGCTTTATAGTAACCTTGACTATCACTAAGTGTTGTATCTTATCCTTATGTACACTGAGAGCATATACACCAAAGAGAGATTCCTCTAATCACACTTGGCCAATAAAGAATTCTATTCTATTCTATTCTATTCTATTCTATTCTATTCTATTCTAT
>WNWU01000021.1:4112973-4127863 GCA_012654045.1 Ptyas mucosa | reverse complement strand
GATAGATAGATAGATAGATAGATAGATAGATAGATAGATAGATAGATGGATGGATGGATGGATGGATGGATGGATGGATGGACGGACGGACAGACAGATGAGAATATTTTGGGAGATGCTGGTTCTGATGTGGATGTTTTTAATAATTGAATATTCAATCTTGCTGATACCTCTTTGGGCTGCTTGCAATTCGATTCTGAAAAATCTCTGTTGAAGGTACTCTTTTATGTTATCCTTTTCTTGGAATTTAATCAAAGCATGGGAACCCCAGGAAATGCCAGACTAGACAGATGACTCCAGATGAACAAAAAGCAAAACATTCATACATCTGTCTCGATCACCTTCTTATTTAAGGAGCATAAGGAAGCTACACACCATCCATGAGAATTTCACTGAAATTCCTCTAAAAAGTATTTTGAAAGAAAAACCTTAAAAGCTGGTTAAAAAGTAATGCAGAAGAATTTTTCTTCATGTCACTAAAATTTAACCAGAGATCATCAAACTAGACCCATACTTAATTCTTTTAATGTTAACTGTGCCTCAAAACTTCCCTGGTTTTGATGATACATAAATTATATTGAAACTTTCTGCATATTACATACTACTACTGTCAAACATCTCTCAAGTGCTGTTTCCATCATCCTGGCAAGACTTGGCAGTGGACTTGCTGTTACAAGTCACAATGTTTATTGAAAAATATAATATTTACTATTTAGGAGAATTCTAACAGTCTCCTCTTTTTTTTTATTTTGGGAGAGAGGCCTTATTCTCTATTTTTTTAGAAGAAGAAATAGAATTTCAACTTCGATCTATGCAAAAAATAAACCCTTCCCTGCTAATTATGACTAACACTCTATTTACTCACATTTAAATTAGTTCTCTTTTGCAAACATTTAACCTTGGTTGGGTTATACAGAACATCAATCTTCCACTATAGTCTGAGATAAGGAGACAGCTAGTATCTACAAGCTTTAATAGAAAGTGGCATATATCTGTGCTGGTTTGAAGCTCAGAACCTTACAAAGTTTTGTAACATAGAACTAAAGGAGAATAACTAATGCTTTAATTCTCACTTCTAGCATGGCATGGCTGCCAGCCATGGCTATCCCATAATCAAATGATTACAAAAAGCTCCAATGCAATGTCAAAATATTGGACTTTGACCTGAGATATCCCAGATCAAGTCCCAAATCAATGACAGAGCTCACTGGATAACTTTGAATCAGTCTCTCCTTCTCTTTTAGCCTAGTTCCACTCACAGAATTGCTGATAAGAGGATAAAATTAGACAAGTTCATCATATCAGCAACCTTGATAAATCATAGAAAAGATAGATCATTGAAATAATGATAAGAATTATTGGCGCTTTCTAAATTCTATGAAGAAATTCTTTACTGTCCAAGAACAACCTTTTGCCATGACACGCGTATTCACATGTAATATATCAAGATTATGCCTATGAATTTGCTATTATTGTTGCTATAGCAGCAAACCAACCATTTATACTGATGATTCAATCAGACAATATGTATTTTCCTGTTCATTGCCATTTGAATGACAAAGCCATCTGTACATACAGTAAATCTCTCTCTCTTTCTTGTTTTTTTGAGATGTGGATTACTATCAGGAAATATATGTGTTTGATCGGTGCAGCGATTGAAATGATGGAGGGCCAGGACAGGAGTGCTTAATGCTTGCTTTTCAAGTGTGACATGTTTTCATGTGTGATAATAAAGTTATATTTATATTGCTCCTGACTTTGGCTCTTAAGATAGCCTATTTCTCTCAAGCATAGTATCCTAATGAGAGGGAGAAGGTAAGACAATTTGTACTTATCTGAAAATACAAAAGTAGCTATCAGAGTAGATGGGATGAAAACATTCAATCATAGCAAGAGGCCAAATGATGTGAATTGTAATAGTAATAATAGTTGGCATTCATATAAAGCTGTGAAGTACAATAAGCCCTTGATATTACATTATATCACTGTAAAATAGGGAAGTTATATTATCTCTGTACAGGGATATACAGGCCAACTCACTCTGTCAAGGACCTAGAAGTATTCATTTCAAATGATCTAAGGCCCAGAGCTCAGCATTGCCAAAAAGGCATTAAGAGTTGTTAACCTAATTTTGTGAAGCTTCTTCTCCAATAACATTGTGCTGCTAACTAGGGCATACAAAACTTTTGCCAGACCATTTCTCAAATACAGCTCATCTGCCTGGAATCCATACTGTATATCGGACATTAATACAATTGAGCAGGTCCACAGGTATTTCACAAGAAGAGTACTCCACTCCTCTGCTCACAATAGAATCCCTCATGCCACCAGGCTCGAAATTTGGGGCCTGGAAAACTTGGAACTTTGCCGCCTACGGTCTGACCTAAGCATAGTATACAAAATTGTCTGCGACAATGTCCTACCTGTCAACAACTAATTCAGCTTCAACCTCAATAATACTCGGGCAAACAATAAATACAAACTCAAGGTAAACCGCTCCAAACTTGATTGCAGAAAATATGACTTCAGCAACAGAATGATCAAAACCTGGAATGCTCTACCTGACTCCATTGTTACATCATCAAACCCCTACAGCTTGAACCTTAAACTGTCTACCGTAGACCTCATCCCATTTCTAAGAGGTCTGTAAAGGAAGCGTGCATAAGCACACCAGCATGCCTACCATCCCTGTCCTGCTGTCCCCATTTATTTGTACTCATTTCCTATGTTCATGTCCATGTTTATACTTACACCTGTTATCTTGTACATGCTTGACAAAATAAATAAATAAAAATGGATCAACTTGATAGGGAGATGCTGGCTAAAGAGTTGACTTAATTATTCTCATTACAGAGGCAAAGTTTAAATAGGGACTTTTGTAGATCTGTCTTCTCTTAGAATGGTGTCATCATCTCAAAAAGCTAAGAATGTGGATACATTGCTTAAATGCTTTCTGAAATCCCATCTATCCCTTTCTTAATACTCTGTTTCATTAGGAAGGCTTTGGCCTCATAGGATTGCCAAAAAGATTCTTTTGATATCTTCTTGACTGTCTGATTTAATGTTCACAGTTCTTTGCCTACTTCATACATTATCCATTTCCGTTTTTGGGGTTGTGTTGTGTGTGTGAATTAAATGCAGTTTTATTTATTTATTAATCACATTAGTCTAGACTTTCCACAGTCAAGCGACTTTAGCTGGCTAACAATTAAAAACTAAATGTTAAAACTTACATTTAACTGACATCAACAATATGATTAATAACAAAATAGTGGAGAGAACTGATGTTAAAAACAACACATCCATCTCATCAAATTGCCATTTCTTTGAGATCCTGAGGTCTAATGACATTGCCATTTTTAGGGGACTTCAGGAAGGATGTCAAAGATGGGGCCAATCACACCTGAGTGGGGGAAAGCAACGTTTCAAGGCTGAGTGCCATGGAAGATCTCTTGGGTCCTGCCAGATAACAATAGCACTTAGACTTATGTACTGCCTCATAGTGCTTTAATACTCTCTAAGCGGTTTACAAAGTCAGCATATTGTCCCTCACAATCTGGGTCCTCATTTTACCAACCTTGGAAGGATGGAAGGTTGAGTCAACCTGAGCCAGTGAGAACTGCTGGCAGTCAGCAGAGTTAATCTGAAGTACTGTGTTCTAATGATTGCACCACCATCACACTTTTGCAGATGGGAGATAGCTAGCTACCCTGTTTCTTCTAAAATAAGACATCTCTTGATAATAAGCCCAGTCGGGCTTTTGAGCGCATGCACTGAAATAAGCCCCACCTGAAAATAAGCCCTCCCTGAAAATATTTAAATGCATGTGCATCCAATCCCTGCAATTTCCTCTGGTTTCCTCCACGTGCCCCAAAATAATAAGACCTCCCCAAAAATAAAGCCAAGTGCTTATTTTGGGGTTCAAAAAATATAAGACAGGGTCTTATTTTCGGAAAAACACAGTAGCTAGCTAGATGAGAGAGAGAGAGAGAGGGAGAGAGAGAGGGAGGGAGAGAGAAATAATAGAGATAATAATACAGATAGAAATTCACATAAGACAGGTAGAAATAGATGATGGAGATGGAAGTGGAAGTGGAGATGGACATAGAGACAGATGAAACTCTTTTGCAGATGAGAGCCACAACATACTTCCTCTGCCAGATTTGATGGGGTGGGCAGATGTAATCAGGTGAAGACCTTAGAAGTTAATACCTTAGATCATGGGTGTCAAACTCGCAGCATCACATTGCTGTCATGTGATGTTTGGTGACATTTTTCCCCTTTGTGGAGTTGGGGTGGGCATGGCCTGCATGTGACGCATCTGGCCCATGGGCCACCAGTTTGACATCCCTGCCTTAGATAATTTGGCTCAATGTCACAAAGAGCTTTGAAGGTCAAAATCAGATCTGAGCTTAGATCTAGATTCTAGAAGCAAACTGGAAACCAGTATGGTGTCCACTGAGACCAATCTGCCCCTGTAATTGTATTTGAGCATATCCTTGAGATGTGAGGAAGAGGAAAAGAAGCAGTAGACTAGGCCATGATCAGATAAGAGGCAGCTTAACCTGCAGAAGTAATGGGTGGTGGAAAACATCTCAAAAGAGATCCTTCCTGGTTTCTTGGATTGTAAAGAGAAGAAGATGGAGAGATGTGTTTTCAGACTTACAAGACTTTGTTGCTGTAACATTACAATAAAGGTTAATGCTTGTTAACTTGTTACTGTTATTAAGTTAATGCTTCATACTGGTTAGTGCTTGTTCCCTGGACTACCTCTGATGGCTGACAGCCCCAGTGCCTGCTGTTCGCTTAAACCACTTTAGCTGCAAAATAAGCCCCAGATTCCTGCAGCCATTTCACTCTCCACTATGGCTATGCCAAAGTGGACATTCCATATAAAGATATCTATGCCCCATCATTAATTATGGAGAAGGCAAAGAAAGGTAATGGCTGAAAATCTAGATTATGAAGAATGCAGAAGCAATCATTTCTTGGATCATTGGAATGAGGAAACTGGTGATGAATTAAAACATATGATCTTTTTTCCATTGCACTGTGGTACAAATGGAGAGCCATGGTGGTGCAGTGGTTAGAGTGCAGTACTGCAGGCTACTTCTGCTGATCACCAGCTGCCAGCAGTTTGGCCAGATCGAATCTCACCAGGCTCAAGGTTGACTCAGCCGTCCATCCTTCCGAGGTGGGTAAAATGAGGACCCAGATTGTTGGGGGCAATATGCTGACTCTGTAAACCGCTTAGAGAGGGCTGGAAAGCACTGTGAATCAGTATATAAATCTAAGTGCTAGTGCTAGTACTGAGATTATACATGAGTACTCAGGGCTCTGTAAAGATGGACAATCTGCTGCCATCGTTGCCATAACATGGCTACAGGTTGTACCTTTTCTAATTGTTCCCCTTCACTATAAAACCAGCTAACATCTTCCATAGATGAATTGGTTTTCAGACTCTTAAGGATTCAAGCAAGTGTTCTATAGAGAACTCACAACTCAGCATATCCCTTTATTAAAGAAGATCCCTACCTCCTCTTAGAAAATCTCTAACAGTTTACCACATTTATATTCCCATATTAGTTCTAATGAAAAATAGGTCAATTCTTGTATTGATATTGCTTTTATCCTCATATAGCTTGCTAAAGATAACTTTGGAAGATTCATGTTTGGGAAAAGTTGCTTTCAGTTTAGCACAGGGATCGGCAACCCATGGCTCTGGAGCCGCATGTGGCTCTTTCATCCCTCTGCTGTGGCTAACTGTCACTGGTCGGGGCCACAATTTTCAGAGGTGCTTCCAGTTGTGGAGGAAGCATGGTGCATCAGGAGGAGACTGTATGGCAAGGGGTGAGTTTTCTGGTTGGCTCCACAATTGATAGGGCTTTCAGTTAGGACAAGTAGAGGAAAAAGAATGCTGCACTAGGAGGAGACTCTATGATGGGGAGACCGGACTTCTAGTCAGCTACAGGGGCTTCCAGTTAGGACCTTTGTGGCTCTTTGAGTGTTTAAGGCTGCTGACCCCTGATTTAGCAGCTCACATTCTAGACCATTTTGTTTTGGTGTAGCCCAAACAAAAGTCTAGATGGTGGACCAGTCTCTATTTTTTAAAAAATTCTGTAGTTACATATACATGCCATGAATTCTGATTCAGGTCAAACAGGGGATAATTGATGTGATCCAAAGTTTAAAAGTTTTAGCTATCTTTTATCAAGTAACTTAAGGGAAAGTATTTTGGGCAGTGGGAGTGAGGAAGAGCTCCCAAGTTGATTTTCTGTCTCCAAATCTAACAGTGTACATGTACTAATTACAGACTTCGACTTACATAAAACCAGCATTATTAAGTAATATCCCAGACACATTTAAATCTCATTCTCATTAAATTCAGGGAAGCAGAAATTTCTCTAAGGTGCATTTACACACTATTTGACTACAGGCCATACTTTATTGCACCGAACATGAATGTTAATATTTTCTTAAACAGTCAGATTGTTGTAGTGGTTAAGACATTAGGCAGGAGGCTGAATTCCAGTCCTGCCTTGGACACAATGCCAAGTAGATGACCTTGAAGTCATCACTTGGTCTCAACTTTAGGAGAAAAATATTGCCAAGAAAACTGCAGGGACTAATCCACATTGACAACAGGAGTATGTATGCGTGTATGTGTGTGTGCATGTGTGTAGACCAGGGGTGTCCAACTCATGGCCCATGGGCTGGATGTGTCACATGCTGGCTACACTCACCCCCGGTTTAGCGAAGGGTGAAAAAGTCCTGATGACATGACAATGATGTGATGATGTGAGTTTGACACCCATGCTGTGGATCCACACTCACACATATACATATACATACTGACTTTAAGAGAGGGGGTATATATGTATATTCTTACTTGAGATCCTGATAATTTAGTATAGAGACAGGGCAGCATTTCCTTCTTACTGAGACATTTAAAAAGCGAAACACTCTGCAAATGCCATATTGTCATCCCATTCTAATCTATAACTTATTGTTAAGGCGGATCGAGTAGCTAAAATAAATGAAACCATTAAGGCTGCCTGATGGCTGAAGCTCATCCGCTACTTTTGTTTTTGCGGTATCATCCAAACACATAATTCCAAATGAAAGTTAAAAGGATAAGTTAGGGGAGGGTTACCATGTGTGAAGCACACAGATCAGAAAAAAAAGTTTGTGCTATTGGAACTGCAAACCTATCCATGGCATAGTAGCAGATGTACACTTGTTAAGATTAAGAGAATGGATCTAAAATTGTGCTATTTGATAAAACACAGTAAAAAAAAACACACATGTGTCTACTTTATTTACTTTCATAATCTTATTCTCTTTCCTCTCATATAGTGGTAAAAAATTCTGAAGTGAAATACTGTAGCTTAACAGATGCCTAAAGCAGTGATTTTCAAAGTGTGGTCTGGGAACTCCCCAAGGATTCCCAAGATTCTTTCAGAGTTTGTAAAGTCAAATGAATGAATGAATGAATGAATGAACTAACGAATGAACGAATGAACTTTTCTCAGGTAAACACAGATAAGCCAAAGTTCTCTGGGGCCCTCAATCGTTTCTAAGAGTGTAAAGTGAGTTTGAGACCAAAATATTTGAGAACCGCTGCTTGTGTAAGGTGCAAGAAACCAGTAGCTGGGGTAGAGTTAAAAGGTACTATGAGTTTATATCATGCTATCTACACACAAGAATCTGAACTATTAACAGCCAAAGTAAATTGGTGTTAGATAAGAGTCAACAGAATTCACAGGGGGCTGGCCCCTTGGGAAGCCCAAAGACTTCAAACTGATGATGCATTTGACCCTGCTCTCAGGCCAGTGGTGAAATCCAATTTTTTTTTACTACCAGTTCTGTAGGCATGGCTTGGTGGGCATGGCAGGGGAAGGATACTGCAAAATCTCCATTCCCACCACACTCTGGGGCCAGCCAGAGGTGACATTTGCCAGTTCTCCGAACTACTCAAAATTTACACTACCGGTTCTCCAGAACCTGTCAGAACCTGCTGGATTTCACCCCTGCCTCAGGCACAACACAGTCATCTTCTACAGTTTGAGTATTCATAAATGGATGTGAATTTGATCAAACATGGATAAGAGTTTGAAGTTGCCTTATGGTGGTAAGAACAGCAAAACTTGTCAATGTCAGCATTTCTATCAAAAACCCCTACTCCAAGTAAGCAAGCATTTTCCAAAGTCCTCTTTACTAAAATAGGCAAAGTGGCACATCTGGGAAAACCCGAATCTGAAAAGCCTGGGTTTTCCTTCAGTAAGTCAAAGCTCCCAAAACTATCCCCTTTTCCACCCAGTCGGTCACATGCTCCAATCAACATCTGCTCCATCCTGATCCAGCCCCCTGACCACTCCTTCTCCAGATGCAGGATTGCCCTGACCTTGACCGACAGGAAGAAAGCTATTATGTCTACGAACCCCCTCTCCTACTTTCCCACACATGAGAAGGTGGCAGCATTGGAGCTTCCGGCCTAATATGGCTTCCAGAGCTGACAGGTCTACTTCTTTAGTCTTATTGCATCCACAGAAACTATCTGGTGGGTTTGTTTGTTCATTCATTCATTCATTTATCAAACAAAAATTACAAATTTGAATGAACAAAATGAAAAAAAAAACCTTAAAATGTGACAGGGACAATATAGGCATGTTAGTGCATTTACGCACACACCTTTAGGAACTTCTTAAATATTGGATGAGTTCCACAGAAGTTAAATTAGAATTAAAGCAGTGAAAGTTAGCAGTTGAGACAACTGAATTGGGTAAGATATTCCAGACTTTGACAACTCTGTCACAAAAATTGATTTATTTTTTTTACAATGAAGTTTAAAGTGGTTTACATTAAGTTCAAAGGAATTGTTTGCATGTGTTACATTACGATTAAAATTTTAAAACAAATTAAGCCTAGTAACATAAGGTATTCTATTATGGGCAGAAGTGTACAAGGCTTTTCTTGTAAAATACTTCTGAAAAATACTCACTTGATTGTATTAATATCCAATGTGTGGTAAGGATTCCAAACAATTGAACAATATTCTAGGATTGGCCTAACAAATGTTTGGTAAGCTCTAGTGAGCAACACAGTATTTCCAGGGGGAAAAACGTGACTTGGCTCCTATTAGAGAAAAACAAGTTGATGATCATCTGGTGTGCCTTTGTAGTGAATATGGATAATATCTAGAGGGGGGAGGGGAAATCACTTTCATTCGACTCAACCCTTCCAAGACCGAGTGCCTGTGGATACCGGCATCCTGATATAGCCAGCTAGTGCCATCGCTGGCTATTGGGGGTGAGTTATTGGCCCCTACAGAGGGAGCTCGCAACTTGGGCGTCCTCCTGGACACACGGCTGTCTTTAGAAGAGCACATGATGGCCGTGGCCAGGAGGGCTTTTTATCAGGTTCGCCTGATACGCCAGTTGCGCCCCTTTCTGGATCAGGATTCCTTATGCACGGTCACTCATGCCCTCGTTACATCTCGCCTGGACTACTGCAATGCTCTCTACATGGGGCTCCCCTTGAGGAGCACCCGGAGGCTCCAACTGGTTCAGAATGTGGCCGCGCGGGTGATTATGGGAGCGACGGAGCACTCCCATGTAACACCTCTCCTGTGTGAGCTGCATTGGCTCCCGTTGGTCTTCCGGGTGCGCTTTGAGGTATTGGTTCTCACCTTTAAAGCACTCCATGGCTTAGGGCCAGAGTACTTACGAGACCGCCTGCTGCTACCGATAACCTCCCACCGGCCAATACGCTCTCACAGAGAGGGCCTCCTCAGGGTGCCGTCAGTCAAGCAATGTCGGCTGGCGGCCCCCAGGGGGAGAGCCTTCTCTATGGGGGCACCCGCCCTATGGAATGAGCTACCTCCTGGAATAAGACTGATCCCGGACCTTCGTACCTTTCACAAAGCCTTGAAGACTTACTTATTCCAGCAAGCTGGCCTAGCTTAAATGGTTTTTAAATTGGAATTCTGAATTTTATAGACTTGGGGTTTTAAATTGGGAGGCCGATCGATTTAATATCTTTTAATTTATCTTAATTTTTGTATTGTATGTATTTTAATTCTGGCTGTCCACCGCCCTGAGTCCCTTCTGGGAGAAGGGCGGGATACAAATTAAATAATAATAATAATAATAATAATAATAATTATTATTATTATTATTATTATTATTATTATTATTATTATTATTATTCACTGTTAGATGCCAGCTGGAATGATCTTGTCTTGTGAGCTTATCTGGGATGGATTTTTTTATTCTGTGGATCTGTAGGAGGTTAGCACCCACCCTTTCCTAGGAGAATGAAATATTTTGGGAAATATTAAAAAGGCAGAATATTATGTTTCCCTGTATGAGAAATGGAGAAGCATGTTTTAAAGCAGCTCCCACCTTCTTGCCTCCCACCCTTTGTTAATGGGCCAGAGGCAGAAACTCAATCTTTGTCAATGGACCATCACAACACAATAGGACCCATCTGCAACACAATAGCAGCAGAAACTCACCACATGTGACCTGGGAAGATTACATCAGCCAGCAAGGCTAGCTAAGACCCCCACCCCTTGGGAGTCTGACAACCAATCAGGATACTCTTTCGGAGCCCCAGGAAGTTCAGAGCCAGGGAGAGCATAAAAACCCAGGGATTCACTGTATCTGCCCTTTTCTGTTCAGGAACTCAAGCCATGTGATCCTGTCCACCACTAAACCATCTTTCCAAGCAATATCCATGTTTCCAGTATCTTTTTTACCCCACTTGGAGCAGAACCCAGAAGGATATTTCTTCCTACAGATCCAGAACTCAAAGACAGAATCCTTTGAACTATTAGCTTGGTAAACTGTGCACTGAATCTTTGCCCTACCTGGCTAGGTAAAACCAGTAGGGAGACCACAGTTTACACGATACATGGAGTGGAAAATGCATCCTTGAGTGAGGTTATAATTCCCTCTGCCTGGAAACTGGCACTGATGTATCTCAAGAAGCCATATTAGATTGTTTGCTCCCTTTTCTACTCTCTTAATTTCCCAGCTGACTGAAAAGTCTGGTCTCTTGTCTCACCAAAAGAAGTTGAATCTTTGATTTTGGGCTTACCCTCAGGTAATGCTCCCGAAAAACACCATCTCAGGAAATTTATTAAAAATGTACAATCTTTGCTGGAGGCTCATTTCAGTTAAACCTTTTAATAATGTCTCTATTTCATGCCAATTTGTCCAAGGTTGAAACGCACACATTATGTTGCTAATTTATTAAAAAGTTGATCAAATCTTTCAGAAAATTATAGGTGAATTAGCCTAATTGAACTCACGGCCGATACCTGTGCAAAATATCTAGCCAGCAAACCAGTGGTGAAATCCAATTTTTTTTACTACCGGTTCTGTGGGTGTGGCTTTGTGGGTGTTGTGGGTGTGGCTTGGTAGGTGTGGCAGGGGAAGGATACTGCAAAATCTCCATTCCCATCCCACTCCAGGGGAAGGATACTGCAAAATCTCCATTCTCACCCCATTCTGGGGCTAGCCAGAGGTGGTATTTGCCGGTTCTCCAAACTACTAAAAATTTCCTCTACCAGTTCTCCAGAACCTGTCAGAGCCTGCTGGATTTCACCCCTGTGGCAAACACTCAACAATTGTCTGTTGGATCATTTGATAAAAAAGCATGTGAAATGTGTTAAAGGAAATTGTTTGCTGCATTTGTTGATTTTCATGTAGGCTTTGATGCTATTGATAATTAACTATAAATTATATTAGAGCAGCTAAACTGGACAAAAGATTACTGATATTAATTATGGCATTTTGTGCAAATACTCAACTTCAGATTAACATTTTGACCCTTAAAAAGTTGAAAAAGGATATAGATCAATACTTTACTTATTCAGTTTCTTTATCAGTGATATAGTCTGAGCAGAGAGGGTTTTTTCCCTGTAAAGATAGAGAATAGGAATTTGTCAGTATTTTTTTTGTACAAATAATTTATTTCTCACTTCATACTCCCTGAAAGGCTTCTGCTGATTGTGATAGACATTGGATCATCACTGTTCCTTAATTTTAAATGAAGTTAACACAAAGGTGTTGATATTTGGGGAGCAAAGAAAACTGTATGACTGGAGGGTTTGGGAACACATTACAGAAATTGTTTTCTTATACTAATATATGGGCATTCTTTTTACAACTTCATATAATTTGTGGTTTCATTATTATGCCCTCACAAAAATCAAAACTCACTCAGTCATTGGTTGTAATAATAAAGTTTTGGTATATAAGAAGTGAACATTGATTTTCCCCAGGGTAAATGTCTATGGAGTTTCTCAATCATCCAGGCCATGGTTATCCCAAAGATGCTTTTTCAAGAGGCAACTGGACTTTATTTTTCCTTGAAGAACTGAAGAAGCTTCTTGTATTACAAGTGAAACATCTTCAAGGAAAAACAAAGAAAGTCCAATTGCCTCTTTAAAAAGGCCTTTGGGAAACAAGTTGGTAAAGTATCATCAGTATATTGATGGTATGCAGCTATAAAGCTCTACTCTGGCTGGGCAGATTGTGTCATGTAGGGCAATACCAAGAGACTGATAAGTTCTAGGTGGAGAGAAATAAACTTAGACTGAATTACAGCTGGATGGATTCATAAGGCATCTACTTCCAGAGACAGTCTATCCTTGACTGTCAGTAGAGTTGTGTGACCATCCAGATGGAGCTAGCTCAAAACTTGGGGTTTCTTCTGGATTCATACCTTCCTGCTGAAAACATCCTATGTACCTGTTACAGCTTTGAGAGAATCTATGTGGTTTCTAGGAGTAAAAAAAAAAATGACTTGATGGCATATACTCAATCAATAATTTATAAGTGGAAGGAGAGAGAAAAAACATTATGAGCTGGTCTTAATATACAGATACAGATTAACAGAGTTGGAAGGGACTTTGCAGGTCATCTAGTCCAACCCCCTGCCCAAGCAGGAGACACTACATCTGCCTCTTCTTAGGATCAAACCCACAACCTCCTGATTGTGAGGCAAGAGCTCCATCTCTAGGCCACAGCAGCTGGTATCTTAGTGGTTGGCCACTTTTTTTAGTTATATGGCCCCAAGTTTACTCTCCAAAGTCTGCAGGTAAGTCCCTCAACAAGAATGCATGAAACTAGAGAGGGAGATTCAGGGTTAGAATATAAGAACAAGATAGGAAGAATATCAACAAGCATTTACTTACTATTTTTAAGAAAATGTATAATAAGGAAAAATGCTGAATGTTTAAAGCAAAAGAAACCTCTCAAATGTGAAGGTTTGTCATTCAAATGTCAATGAATTTGTTAATGTTGAGTTGCAGTTGTCATATAGAGTTTAGGTTTCTTACCTTTTTTGGTAGGCTTGTCATATTTTTTCTTGCATATTGAGGTTATGAATAGCTGGAACTTTCACATAATGAGGATTTTGTTCATTTAAAAAAAATAGTAAAAACTTTGACATTTCTTCATGGAGAGAAGGAGAATTTGAGTGCGTATCTTTTCATGGGAAACTGAATGAGAAAAAAACTCACAAATATGTGAGAAAATGAAACTGACAGTTTTCCCCACTTTTGTTCTCAGTCTGCAAATGTGGGGGAAAAAATGTCTAAAGCCTGCAGAAAGTGTTGTTGGGCAGAACTTTAAATTACTCATTGTGTGTTCCTTGAATTCAGAAATTTTGTATTGAATGTTGTTCCAGTTTTTAGTTTCAATCAATAAAAGGCAACTATCTATTTTTTTCCCCATTCACAAGTCAACATGCTAATCTCTATTAGGACAATGGCTACAGTATCAGAACTGAATGAAATTCTAAAGAAGCTTCTTGAATGAGAAGCAAAATATCTTCAAGGAAAAACAAAGAAAGTCCAATTGCCTCTTGAGAAAGCAACTTTGAGACAACCATGACCTGGATGACTGAGAATCTCCATAGATGTCAGGCTGAAGTATCGGTTCAGCTGTATGGACTGTTTATTTATTAATTAAATTTATATAGCTGCCCATTTATCAGAAGGAACTCTGGCTGTTTTTTTTTTAATTTGATTTATAAATTTATATTGTTGACAAAATAAAATACAATATAATAAAATAATAATTTAAAACAGCAAACAATGTTGAGGCCTGGATAAATCTCACAACCATCTATCAACCGCCTCATACCAGCTCTATCAACATATTGACCCAAATGTCTGGGAGAAAAGCCAGATTTCACTTTTTAATTAATTTACATGTTGCTACTTAATGCAAGATTAACTTTAAAAAGAAAGAAAAAATCAAATTGAAATATATATATATATATATATATATATATATATATATATATATATATATATATAAATAAAATTCATTGGAGTAACGGTATTTAAAAATTGGAAGAAAATTTAGTTGAAAAATTAACAGAATTATCAAAGTTTTTTGAAGAATCATTTAGTTTTAGATAACCTGGTTGATGTTCCATATTTTTAAAATATATTAAAGTAATTCACAAAATAATTATCTGGGTGTATGCAAAAACATTTTGGAAAAAATAGCTAATATTAATTTCACAGTTTTGCATACATGCCTACAGATATACTTAGTATGTTTTTTTTAAAGAATTGTTCTTATTCAGTTTTCTTTTATTCTACAGTTTTTACAGGGTTAATGTTTTTTTAATCAACTTGTGTATGTACATGAATGAGTGAAAAAGAAAGAAGAAAAGATGATTAAAAGAAAAAGGAAGAAAGAAGGAAGGGAGGGAGGGAGGGAGGAAAGAGGGAAGGAAGGAAGGAGAGAAAGAAAGAGAGAGGAAGGAAGGAAGGAAAGAAGGAAGGAAGGAAAAAGAAAGAAAGAAAGAAAGAAAGAAAGAAAGAAAGAAAGAAAGAAAGAAAGAAAGAAAGAAAGAAAGAAAGAAA
>WNWU01000021.1:4099614-4112963 GCA_012654045.1 Ptyas mucosa | reverse complement strand
AAAGAAAGAAAGAAAGAAAGAAAGAAAGAAAGAAAGAAAGAAAGAAAAAGAAATAAATAAATTTGTTTACTTCATGACTATTAGCATCCATGCACACATCAGAAATGAATGTGTTAACTGTTAGGCATTTTTTTTGGAAGAAACAGACTTTTCCCAATGTTGCAAACTGTACATTTTGTAAGAAAACTCCAGAATCAGACCAAAAAAAAAAAAAGAAACAAACAAACTCTCAGGCTTCTTCCAGACGAGCTCATAAGAATCCAAGAATTTCAGAATAAATAATATTTACATGAGAAAATCAGGAAGTGATATTTATATATATAAAAGTATTGAGCAACTGCTGTGAAGAAGCCCTGAAGAGAGAGATGCATTTCAAACCTCTTGCTTTCCTCTTTTGTTCTCACCTTATGATCAAACTGCTTATATGTCCCCTCTCCAAGCCTTTCCTGAACTGCCCTGTTTCCACCTGCCATCTGCTTTTGCAGGAATGAAATTTGTTCTTATCTTGTTTTTCATTGACTGCCTGAAAAGTAATTGTCACACACAAACCATGCTAAATGTGGATATTATGAAAAGTAGGCACAAAATGCATTTATCTGTGGAAATAAAATTCATTATGCTAGGGAAGAATGCTTTCAAATGCATCTTAGGAAAAGAGCCCGTATAAAAATGTATACATGAGGAAAAAAATCTGTATATATTCATACTTTTTTTTTTAATACAAACACATACACACAAGAAATCAAAGCAATGCAGAGACACAATGAAATAAAAGTTGTAAAAATAGGAAACGGCAAAATAAAGCTTGACAGGATCATTTCTCATTTTTTGTAGTAAAATGACAAGCTTGATAAAAGTTCTTGCAGCTATTAAATTTTCGAAGAACAATGCATTATACAATGCAGGACAAGTTTGCTAGGATAGAGAAAATCTACTTACCTCAGCTAAGCCATTAACTTTCAAAAGTTTACTGTCTTTTAACATTTTCATGGATGCATCAATCACATTCTTTCCTTATTATGCATAAACTTCAAGTCACATTTTCAAAGTTACTTACCTCTTTAAAGAAATGGAATATGGAATATAAGGTAAGATCCAAGCAGTTTTCCCCGAAAGCTACAATGTCTTTACCTGTTGACGTGCAAAAAAGCACATCAGGAAGAACAGAAAATGATTAGGTCTCACTTCCTCTAATCCTTAGCTCTGTTTTCATAGGGAAGAAAGATGTGGTTGTGGCACCTTATAAATGATTGAAGAGGAATCAAAGGCTCCCATTTTGCTTTAATCAAAAGCAGGTTCAGAAATATTAAATTCAAAACAAAAGAAAAACATGGTCAGCAGAATCTTGCTTCAGGTTGAATCCCTCCCTCCTTCCCTCCCTTCAGCGCCCTTCTTTCTTCCTTGTTTGCTTGCTTTTCTTCCTTACTCTTTCTCGCACTCTTCCTACTTCCCCCATTCCTCTCTTAACTCCTTCCTCTTCCTTCCTTCTTTCTTTCCTTCCTTCCTTCCTCCTTCTTCCTTCTTTCCTTCCTTCTCACTTCTTTCTCCTCCCCATCCCCCTCCCCCTTCCCCCATTCCTTCCCTTCCCTTCCCTTCCCTTTCCCTTCCCTTCCCTTCCCTTCCCAACAGGCAGGTAAGTGGTTGCTGCCAGGTGAGTGTAGGAGTGAGAGAGTCCTTGAGTGCCTTACAATAGTTCAACTACAAGAATGCACCATTTCTCTATTAACCTTCTCCCTGAAGTGTCTTATAAGCAAAGAGTTCACTAGTGGGAAGGTAGCAAAAAGAATCGTCATTCATAGCGGTTCCTTCTGGGTTCCCCATTGACTTGTGGGAAGCTGTAAGGGAATGCTGGAAAATGAAGTTCATGTGCCCGTAGCTGACCACAACAGTGTGACGATGCTGAACAGCAATAGCAGAGTGGTGCTGAAGTGGCCAAAAATACCCCCAAATTTCATTCCCTGAGGAGTAATTGGTCCTAGCATTCGGTAAACTAGCTTATTAATTAGCTTACGAGGTCTCTTGCTGATAAAGTCTTGCGCTATTATGCAGGGTTTTACTCCATTGAAACTTACAAAGCATAAAACAGACACAAGAGTTTTAGTAGTATATAGATATTAAGAAATAAAAGCAAACAAACAAATAGCAGGGTGGCTAGTTTCAAGTATGAATGATAATATTTTATTCTGTTGGAAGGTAATAAACAGCCCACATTCACACCGAGTGGGTTGATCTCTAGAATGTAATAACAATCCACCGCTCCCCTTTAGTGCTGCTTTAGTGCTGTATTTATTTATTTGTCAAGAACATATTAGGTAATTTATATAATTATAAGCATGAATTGAATACAAAAAATAGATACAAGTAGAGGAAACATTAGGACAGGGACGGTAGGCATGCTGGTGCTCTTATACACGTCCCTTGCAGACCTCTTAGGAATGGGGTGAGATCAACAGTAGACAGTCTTAGGTTAAAATTTTGGGGTTTTGGGATGAGACCACAGAGTCTGGTAGTGCATTCCAGGCATTGACCACTCTGTTGCTAAAGTCATATTTTCTACAATTGAGTTTGGAGTGGTTCACTTTAAGTTTATATCTATTGTGTGTTTGCGTATTGTTGTGGTTGAAGCTGAAGTAGTCATTGACAGGTAGGACATTGTAGCAGATAATTTTATGAGCTACGCTTAGGTCATACCGAAGACGGCATAGTTCTAAGGTTTCTAGGCCCAGAATTTCAAGTTTGGTGGCATAAGGTATTTTGTTGCAAGCAGAGGAGTGGAGGACTCTTCTTGTGAAATATTTCTGGACACGTTCGATTGTATTAATGTCCGATATGCAGTGTGGGTTCCAGACAGATGAGCTGTATTCGAGAATTGGTCTAGCAAATGTTTTGTATGCTCTGGTTAGTAGTGTGATATTACCAGAGAAGAAGCTATGCAAGATTAGGTTTACAACTCTTAATGCCTTTTTGGCGATGTTGTTACAGTGGGCTTTGGCACTTAGATCATTTGATATGAGTACTCCAAGATCCTTGACAGAGTGAGGGTCATCTACAAGGTCATGTCCACACAGCTTAAATTTTGTGTTCTGATTCTTTTTGCCAAAATGGTATACTCGAGTGAAGAAGATTGAATTAATGATATTTAGCACATCTGTATAGGTTCCTTGTTAAGTAATTCACTAGCTGATCATTCAAATCCCACTCACAGTTTGATTATCTTAACATTTCAATGAAATACATTCACATGGAACTGGAATCTGATTTTGCTAGAATGAATCTCAAAATGAGCAGCCTCTCTTGTGCCTAAAAACAACCAGCATACTTTCAAATATTTTGTAAACAAGTGGTTGCACTATAAGGAGGTCTGTGTTCAAAAATATATAAATTGAAGATTTCTAAGGAATGCAGGTGGCCAGTTTCCAGATTTTTGTAACCCAGTTCTCAGATTGTTAGATCTCTTCATGCAGACTTCAATATAAAAACAGTCCTTAAGATTAATGTTCAGTAATAGGTGACTGAAAGGGAATGTACACTTTTTTTTTTTAAGAAAAAAGGTGCTTCCAAAAATTAAACCAATTTTTCTGTTCTTGCACAAAATCATTTAGGTGAGAAGTGGAAATTATCAGTGGTGAAACAGAGAAGATATTCCATGTTCATAAATAATTGAAAAACCTGAAGGCAGAAATAGTCTGCTGGCAGTTGATGACATCTAATAAAGCCAGAAGGAATTAGAAAAGAAGAAGCAGCTTCAGGGAAGAAAAGTTAGCAATCTCGAAGTAATATGACCCACTTGCATTTAATTTTCACCCGGTCAATTACTTTTAGTTCAACTTCTTCTTTTTTCCCCCAGTTTGAACGGAAGGTGGAAATAACTCCTTTTCATTCTCTGTCTTTCTTATTATAAGAGAAAACCTCTGAGAACCAGTGCATAGGCTTACAAAATGGCAAGCAAATAATAAATGAAGATGTAACCCTTGAGCATAACTTTGGGGGTGATGGCAGATAAATATCCAAAGCAACTGGTCATACCATAATAGCAGCAACAGATTGCATCAGGAAAAGCCTGCATGCATATTTGAAAACTAATAGGGCCAATGCCTTATTGTCTTAACATCTTTTCTTGTGGTCATGGAGATGCCATAATTTAAGAGTCCCCAGAATGACATTAGACGATGAGTAATCTGTTGGGTAAGATCTGACTACCAATGAGCAACATCTTGGCATTTAAAACCAGCACTGAACTTGAATAGCAATAGCAATAGCACTTAGATTTATATGTTGCTTCACAGTGCTTTACAGCCCTCTCTAAGCAGTTTACAGAGTCAGCATATCACCCCCAACAATCTGGGTCCTCATTTTACTGACCTCGGAAGGATGGATGGCTGAGTCAACCTTGAGCCTGGTGAGATTCGATCTGCCAAATTGCTGGCAGCCGGTAATCAGCAGAAGTAGCCTGCAGTACTGCACTATAACCACTGAGCCACCATGGCTCATTTAATATTGGCATGCAGAGGGTTGCTATATGTGAAGTATGGTACAGTATATTGCACCTGATAGGGTAGAAGACATAAGAACATGAATTACTGTAGATCACAAATGTTTGCAGACCTTTTGGGAGCTAGTTAACCCAGTGTCAGGCACAAGACACTCTTAGGGATTTGGAGTTCAAAAGAATAATGAGTTTATTCTATGCAATCTATCCACAAGAATCTGATCTACTAAGGGTCAAGGCAAATTGGTGCCAGATAAGAATCAACAGACTTCATGTGGAGCTAGACTTAGATCTCTTTAGGGGCTATAGGGACTCCAGACTGATGATGTGTTTGACCTCACCCTTGGGTTCAGCCTATTCATCTCCTAACCTCACCAATGAACTTTTATTTTCCTTCTATATGCAGAGTACATACAAGTCTGGAGCATGGTACTCCAGATGTTGTTGAATTGCATTCAGTGATGGATGATGCTGTAATGTGTGATTTAAAACAATTGGAAGTTGCACATTCTGGACTCTTACTCTAAAATGATTTATTTCTTGATATACATGAATCTTATCTTGGCGGTTTTTGTTTTTACATTGCTTAGCTAGGTGATAGCATCTGATCAATCTGCTCCTCAAATACTAAGCATGAATGAATTTGGTTAGTATTTGGTAGAAGACCATTAGAAAATTCCAATCTGTAGCCTAGATTTGGAAATCAAAACAGCTTCTTGCAAGAAGGCAAATTACTTTTGCCAAATCAACAACATGGAAGTGCTCAGTCATTAGAATTGAAGTTTAGCTTATAGACGATTCTGCTTTGTTATGTGAGATCATTCAATCCACCAAGAAATTGGCATTTTTGCCTATCTTAGGTCTAAGCAAGTATTTAATGTATTTCTAATAGCTCACGTGTTCTCATTTATTTGAAACTCTGAAAAGTTGTAATTGAAGATGTTCTGTTCTTCCTCTGAACCATGATGATCTAACTCAGGGGTGTCAAACTCACAGCCTGCAGGTCGGATGCATCACGTACTGGCCATGCCCACCCCTGGTTTAGCAAAGGAGGAAAAAGTCCCAATGCATTACCTCAGGGGCATAGCTGGCTGGAGAATTCTGGGAGTCGAAGTCCACAAGTCTTAAAGCTGCCAAGTTTGGGAACCCCTGCATTACCTGATGACAATGTGATGACATGAGTTTAACACCTCTGATCTGTTTTGTGTCTATATGGTAGGACTGTAGTGAGAAGATATAGTGAAGTTTCAATTTTTTTTACTACTGGCTCTGTGGGTGTGGCTTGGTGGCATGGCATGGCTTGGTGGGCGTGGCTTGATGGGCATGGCAGGGGAAGGATACTGTAAAATCTCCATTCCCACCCCACTCCAGGGGAAGGATACTGTAATATCTCCATTCCCTCCCCAATCCAGGGGAAAGTTACTCCAAAATCCCCATTTCCTCCCAATCAGCTGGGACTTGAGAGGCGAAGAATAGATGGGGCCACTCAGAATTTTTATTACCGGTTCTCCGGACTACTCAAAATTTCCACTACTGGGCCTCCAGAACTGGTCAGAACCTGCTGAATCCCACCTCTGATAGTGAGGTGTCAGATTTTTCATCTCATATCAACATATTACAAATAATTTACTCAAATCTATTTGTATTTGGACTACTCCTGATACAGAAAAACCCTGTAGATTACACTTTTTGTACCAAACTAGTGCCCAGTTCAGATAAGGATGTCCTTGGCAAGCTTATGATCAGAACAAAATGACCTTTAAATTATAAAAGGCAGTTGGATTGCCACAAAGAAGAGGAAGTCAAGCTATTCTCCAAAGCATCTGAAGGCAGGACAAGAAGCAATGGATGAAAACAGGGATGGGTTTCAAAACCCGTTGCTACCGGTTTGTTCGTGGGCATGTGTGTGCTTGTGTGTGCGCACAATGCTTCTGCCAGACGGGTGGGCGGAGCCTCCCACCACTGCTGCTACCGGTTCACCTGATCCAGGGTGAACCAGTAGCAACCCACCATTGGATGGAAACTAAGTAAGGAGAGAAGCACCCTAGAAGTAAGGAGGAATTTCCTTACTTCTAGGGTGCTTAATCAGAAGTGGTGCTGATTAATCAGTGGAACAACTTGCCTCCAGAAGTTGTGAATGCTCCAATCCTGAAAATTTTTAAAAAGAGATGGGACAACCGTTTGTCTGAAATGGTAGAGTGTTCCCTGACCAGTGGGACAGCAGGTTTCCTGAGCAGGGGTTTCCTGGGCAAGGAGTTGGACTAGAAGACCTCCAAGGTCCCTTCCCAACTCTGTTATTCTGTTATTCTGAAGATACAGTTGCACTTTGGGGAGGCTTTGATCTAAACCATCTGCTATGGCACTGGACTGCTGGGTTGATATCCACTATATTGAAGGATTCCTCTGGTAAGACAAATTATATGTTTGGGTAATATTTCACTTATGCTTCTCTTTGTACTTGAAATTTTACAGCAAATGACTTCCTATTGCTTTGCCTACATTCCTTAAGCATGATTATTGCTTTGAGTCTTAAATGAACCTCTTGGTTTGGTGCCAAAACAGGAAGACTTTGAGATGTCCCAAGAGAATTAGAACATTCTTTTCTCTTGTTTGAGTCTAGCACTCTGAACTCAGTGTTACAATGGATCTTCCTGATACAGAATGTAAGACTGTCTGCTGAGAAAGATTGTTACCAATCTAATTTGAAGATTATATACAAGTGTTGAGAGTGAACAGTGTGGTGAAGACACTCGCCTCCCACTCAGAAGGTTGAGAGCTCAATCCTATGTAAAAACAGATGTTTCTCTTTCAGGGCGCAAAAAGGAAATATCTGCTGTGAATTCTGTATGGTGTCAGGAAGGGCGTCTGGTCAGTAAATGCTCGGTTCTATTTATTCACCCCAATCCCACCCCTCAATTAAGGGATTACAATGTCATAAAAGGGAAAAAATGCCAGTGTTTAGGATGGGAAGAATAACTTCAATTTACCATGACAGAAAAAGTGCCTCATTTATTTTTTATTTCTTAAACTTTAATTTCTTTGTTGCAAAAAGTGTGTCACTTAGCTTACCAGATTAATCTGGTCTCAGTTTCATAATGGAGGATTAATTCCCTGCAGGTTAGCTATTGAATATTGTTCTCTTCTTTTCTTTTTTCCCTGTGTCAGATTTCATGAGCCTTCATAATGTAGACTAGAAAAATAATAATAACAGGAGATATTAACCTCAAATAATATGCTTAAAACTTTACTTACAAAGGGTAAATAATACCACAATGATAATTATATTATTATGATATGAAGGGGTCATGTGGAGAAAAATTAAACCCTTTATCATCTTACAGTTTAAGCTCAAAGCTATTTTTCATTCCTTTCTTATCCAATAAATCAGTCAAAAGAACTTTAAAAGAAAAGGACTTTAAATGTAGATAAGGATATGCTGGCAATGAAAGATCTTGTTGTGAAATGTCTAGCTGGCCCTAGTCCATCAATAATCATGACACATAATTAAAATAATTGGAACTGCCCTATGTTGTATTCTGTGACACAACGTAATAAAAGACCTTTGGAAACCAAGTGGGTTTTTTTCCCCCAAAATGCCAGAGTTATTTTAAAATCAATCCCACTAATTTTAAAATCTTTCCTTCTAGATTATAATACAGTCAATCCTGCAGCAGGGCCTTAGCAACACCTGTGCAAAAATAGGACAATTTTATAATTGCTTCTAAATATTTAGCTAAACACAATTTAAAGCTGTTAATGTGAGGTCATCAGACCATCACTAGAACGTCTTCACAAGAGGTCATTCTAATCATCCAGACAGACCTTATCCTGATTGTGTTCTTTCTCTTCACATATTGATATTGGAAGCATGGTCTACAGGCAATTGACTTCTGACCAGACCAGGGATTTTGTAATGCAGCATCTTTTGGCATCCTATGGCACATAGGAAGCATTGACAACCAATGTCCCAAGCATTGCAGATACTACCGGAATATCTTTTTCGACAGCTTCCAGAAGCTTGCAGAATTGCATTGCCAAAATTCACCACCAAATCCCCCAAAATGCATGGTGCTATTTCTCAAAGCTTCCTGGCAGGAAATACCATGTTGTAGGCCTTTGGTTAAGCTCTCCATATGTAAAATAATAACAAAAGAAAAATACTGAAAATGAAAAAAAATGAACATGAGTCTTGACATCCCTGTTCTATCCTCTATGAATCTTTGCCATTGACATTAGTGCCAACAAAACATAGGGGTACTGGCTATACAATAGTGGCCAAAATTGTGGAAACCTTTTGGGAAAAATGTATTTTCTAAAACTAGCTAATAACACCACCTTTGGGGGAGGGCAGTGGCGGGAGTTTCAAGATAACCATATTCCACTGCCGGAATGGCCTAGACCTTTACCCAATTGAAAATCTATGGAGCCGACTAAAGAAACTTGTTAGTCAGAAGTGACCCAGCAATAAAACCCAGTTAATAGAAGCAATCATTCAATCTTGGTTTCACCTTATAACAGCTGCATAACTAAAAGACATTGTAAGGCCATAATTCATGCTAATAGTTACCCAAATAAGTATTAACTGACATGATAAATTTTGTATATCTCATTTTTTTCTATGGTGATAATTTTTGTATATCTCATTTTTTTTCCTATGGTGATAATTTTTGTATATTTCTCATTTTTTTCTACGTGTTTCACTTTTCTTCTTTATACTGTAACTACTATTCTAATAGCAAATCCATCATAAAAGTTATTGCATTACATTCTTGATTAAATTATCTTCCCATTGATATATAATTTTATCATACTACTACAACAAAAAATAGTGTTATTAGCTAGTTTTAGAAAATACACTTTTCCCGAAAGATTTCCACAATTTTGGCCACTACTGTAATATTTATTTCCAAGAATGATTTTGGTTTGGCTGTAAGTTTGTTTTGCTTTTGGTTATCTACTTGGTCGAGAGCCAATTACTGTGCTAAGCTTGCAGTTGGGTGTTAACCGAAAACTTGAAGTAGAACTGTTGAGGGAACAGACTAAATAAAGCTCTCTACACCAACCCTGAAGTGTGGGTGAGTGGAGGCAGCACAGTGTGTGAGAAGGAAAGAGAGAGAGATTTTATTTTAGTAGTGAAAAAATATCCTTCAGTTAGATCTACAAATCTTTAATATTTTATATTAGTGTACTTATTATGAATAATGATTTTTTTCCATTGGAAATTAAAGTATAAAAAGGTAAGCCTTATCATTTCAATTCTCAGAAACATTTTGAAGGTCCTGTTTAGCTTCTTTCTGAACCTATTTGTCTAACCTAACCTATTTGTCAGGCAATTAATAAATATGTAATAAAAAGCTTACAGATTTGACAAAGTACTTCAGATGTACCCTAAATTATAACATTAACATTCCACAGTAAGTAGCAAACCTCATTCCATTTAGATAGAATATCTAGCTATATATTGTTAAATTAACAGAATTTATTTTCAATAACCATTTTTATGAATCATAAAATGAGCCACTTCATTTTTATCCACCATCCCCTTAACTTTATTTCTTTGTTAATTGCTATGATCTGCTTAATTTTATTTCTAATTTTCTCTCTTTTATTTTGGCCTATTTCTATAGCCCTTTGTTATTTTATTCCAGAATTAGTCAAGAAAATGTTCATCTGCATTTTATGTTTCTCTCTAATTATTTGCCTTGTTATATGTTTTTCTGAGATGGACTCTCCAAGAGTGGTGTCAACCCTGAAGTGAACCTGGCTGGTGCCATTTTGGAGGCTTCAGGGTTGCCACAGAACAAAGGGAGAGGAGAAATGGTTAGATGGGGTTTTGTAGCCAAAACAATAAAGCTGTCATGTGGGAACCAAGGTCATTCTCACAGGTGACTGGCCAGAGGAGGAGTGAAGTAACCAAGCAACTGGCCAGCACCTGGATTGGACAGGGTGACCAGTGACTTGGAGGGAAAGGGGAAACTTTTAGTTTTAATTAAAACTAAAGCCACAGGAACTTTTAAAGTCGGCTTTCACCAGTCGTGCCAATGTGATGTATCCAATAAATTGTTCTTTGAGGAATTTGCCTGTCTCAGAGTTCTACTTTCTATGGGTGGATTATTTGGACCTTGACAGGTGGAGGAGGTGAGAGAAGTGGAAACGAGCTTAGTCTCCTTGCATAGGAAGGTTCTACAGCCCAACAAGACAGACACAGATTTCAGAGGATAATTAGAATTGCAGAAAAAACAATTACTACCAACCTGCCTTCCATTGAGGACCTGTATACTGCATGAGTCAAAAAGAAGGCTGTGAAAATATTTACAGACCCCTCGCATCCTGGACATAAATTCCTACTCTGCACACCAGAACAACTAGACACAAGAACAGTTTTTCCCGAATGCCATCATTCTGCTAAACAAATAATTCCCTCAACACTGTCAAACTATTTACTAAGTCTGCATTACTATTAATCTTCTCATCGTTCCTATCACTCATCTCCTCTCACTTATGACTGTAACCTGGTTGCTGGTACCTTAAGTTTTATATTGACTGTTTCCCTATGACTATCATTAAGTGTTGTACCTTATGATTCTTGACGAATATATCTTTTCTTTTATGTACTCTAAGAGCGTATGGACCAAGACAACTTCCTTGTGTGTCCAATTACACTTGGCCAATAAAGAATTCTATTCATTCTATTCATTGGTTCTATTAAAAAAGCCACAGAGGTCTTACCTCTTCCAGTATCCATGAAATCCTTATCTGGCAGTTCCCAACAAAAGGCAGTCAGTCTGGCAAGATTCTTGTGAATAGGCATGCAGCAATAAAGAAGTAACTTTCATCAGCTCACAGTGTCATTTTGGTTTCTTTTGCTTGATATTTTCTCTAATATGGCACATTTTATAGCAATTTCTTCTAATGTATCACTGCACACATTTTCTCACAATTTTTGTACCTTTTTTTAAAAAAAATGCACCCCAAGATTATAAAAGAACAAATGTGGGCATTTCTATAAGAGTTCAGGAAGTGAGAAATAGGGAAATCCACATCAAAATGATACTATTTGAATTTCAGTATTTAGGACTGGCCAATCCTAAGTAATTTTAATGTGATACATATACTGTACGTATTTATCTTGAAATTAGAACTATTAACTCAATAGAACTTCCTTAGAAAAGTAATACAATTACAATTCATTAAGATTATCATCATAAATCTTTCCCTATTTGTTTGAATTTTTAGAAGTGTCTGATGTTGAAGTTTTTCTGGTTTCTTGGCTGTTTAATTTAGAACTAAAATATAAATCTTTTTTATTTTCCTTAACAGATTGCATGTAACACTTTGGAATAGCCCTGTTTTTTATCATTCTCTCTTTATAAGAACTAAGTAATTCAATTAATAATCCATGCATTAATCTAACATCAATATTAACTTTGCTTTATTAATTGTTCTGAACAAGCAGTCAAAAATAAGAGAAGAATAGAAACCCCAAAAGCAAAAAAAAAAAAAAAAATGCAAAGAGACTTAGCCTCTCAACCCAAAGAATCAGTTTTACTCATTTAAAATTCAGATTAATAAAGTGATAGAAAACTAAAATAGTTTAGCAATTCTTGGATGAAATTAGATGCTATACCAGCAGGAAAATCTGCAGCTATGGAGAAGGGAATAAAAGAAATCAATATGGAGGCCAGCATTGTGCAACTGCTTTTCACAGCTTGGATTGCTTTGATTGCATTGTCATTACTGCCATCTAGATTTTTTTTTTAACCCTAGAGTAGCGACCCCCAACCTTTTGAGTGCCAGGGACTGGTCACATGAAGTGCATTTTTTTTTCTGTGGACAGGACAGGGCATGGTTTCATGTGCTGCCTGGATCCCGCACAGTGGTGGGTTCCCCTGGTTTGGACCGGTTCACAAGAACCGCCCACTTCCCCGGATATCATCATCACCGATCTGTGCATGCGCAATCCCATTGCAAACCAGTAGTAAAGGTAAGTAGAACCCACCCCTGATCCTGCACATGCAAATATGGGGCTTTGCTCACTTGCACTGCCCAGTTCCTGATGGGCTGCAGACTGGTGCCACTCTGCAGTTTAGGGTTTGGGGAGCCCTGCCCTAGATAATTCTGGACAGGAGACATTTTTTTGTTGTTTATTTTCTTCTTCCCTACCAAATTTAGACTCAAAATCTTCTGCAAGAGAGTTAGGAAGCTTCCAAATAAATATTTGAAGACCATGGGTGGGCTGTGAAGAGAAACTTCTTTCCATTTCTCTGAAGGAATTTCAATTCTTCATGTTCACATATATCATATAAATAGCCGTGAGATAGATTCGATGTTTGGCTGATTTCTTTGATGAGAAAGAAATTTCACCGCTCCCAAAGGATTACAAAGTTGATTTACAAAATTGATGTTAATGCAAGCTGGGCTATATTTATTTATTTATTTATTTATTGGTTCAATTTATATGCCGCCCTTCTCTGGAGACTCAGGGCGGATTACAATGCATTAAGCAATAGCCTTCATACTTTTGTATATACCTGCTTAGTAGGGCTTTCAGCCCCCCCCAAAGCGGTGTTCTTTTTTATACAAAGTCAGCTTATTGCCCACTCAATCCGGGTCCTCATTTTACCTACCCCAAAAGGATGGAAAGCTGAGTCAACCTTAAGCCTGGTGAGATTTGAACTTGCAGTAATTGCAGGCAGCTGTTGTTATATATAATTGCAGTTATATTGTTGATAACATGCATTATGTTGACTGTGGATATGTTCTTATTTGATTGGTGTTGAAAAACAAGATGGGAAACTGCCCAACATACACAGAGAATAGAATAGAATAGAATAGAATAGAATAGAATAGAATAGAATAG
>WNWU01000021.1:4066449-4083371 GCA_012654045.1 Ptyas mucosa | reverse complement strand
TTCCTTCCTTCCTTCCTTCCTTCCTTCCTTCCTTCCTTCCTTCCTTCCTTTTCTTCCTTCCTTCTTTCCTTCCTTCCTTCCTTCTTTGTTTTCTTTTCTTTCTAAATTTAGAGACAGCTCTTAGACCATATTATTATATTATTGTATTTTATAATTTACATCTTCTTCACACAGGAACTCTGGATGGTGTACACATAAAATTTTAAAACCTCAAAACTATTAATAAAATTTATATGAGGCAAAGATATTTCTTGAGAACCTTCTTGCTTTCATCTCACAAACTTTCATCAAGACATACTGAACTTGTAACAAATATTGTAATATTCATTTAAGAAGGATGCTGACAAAGAGGTCCTACAAGGATGATCAAAGAGTTCGAAATGAAATTCCATCACGCAAAATCAGCAGGCCTGGGATTTTTTAGCTTTGAAAAGAGAAATCCAAGAAGAGTTAGAATATCACAAATAAAGATCATGTTCTGTTTTCTATCTTCCCAAAATTGGGGATGTAGAATGATGATGTAAAGTTATAGGATTCTATAATCCTATAACTTGGAAAATAAGAAAAACATTCTAATAGTAAAAGCATTCAGATATCAAATCATTTACCCTTTGCAATATCTGTTCATCTTGTACCATAATTATTTCATTCTGCTGTAGTTTGTGAATTCATTAGAACTGGGCAAATCCTTGAAGATGTTAGCAAAGCATCCCATTGACACAACTTTGCAAAGAAAAGTGACCCTCCCCTTCACTTCTGTGAGCAAAGTGAAGAGAGTGATTTGTGTCCTTTTCCATGCTTCACAAACACTCGTTAGCACAGTTTCTCTGTACTCATCCCAACATTTGGTGCTAGATTGCAGAGGCTGAATCACACTCTTTTTCCCCTCTAGCATGTTCACATTAAAGCCAAAAGAGATTTATGGGCTGGTGCAGTACCTGCAATAAAGTTGCTATCAAGAGCTATGGTGGCGCAGTGGTTAGAATGCAGTACTGTAGGGCTTACTCACTGCTCACTCCAGGAGTTCGATCCTGACCAGGTCAAGGTTGACTCAGCCTTCCATCCTTCCGAGATTGGTAAAATGAGGAGTCAGATTGTTGGGGACAAGATGCTGACTCTGTGAACCACTTAGAGAGGGCTGTAAAAGCACTGTGAAGCAGTATATAAGTCTAAGTGCTGTTACTACTTCTGACTATCTGGCGAGAAAAGCGTGCGAGATAGGGAAGAAGCAACTCTGAATATTGCAAACCACACTGTGTTTTGCTTCAATTCCACCACACAATTTTTTTCCCCTGGGGCCATTTAAAGGCAACTTGCACAGGCCTTGCACTCTTTTTCAGTGCGCTGGAGATCACAATTTCTCAGATCTATGATATGTAGTGAAAAATGCTTTATTTCTAAGATTTAAACATGACCCAGTTCTCTCTACTAACCTGCTTTCCATTGAGGACCTCTATACTGCACGAGTGAAAAAGAGAGTTGTGAAAATATCTACTGACCCCTCACATCCTGGACATAAATTGTTTCAACTTCTACCCTCAAAACAATGCTATAGAGTACTGCACAACAAAACAACTAGACACAAGGACAGTCCCCCCCCCCCCAAATGCCATCACTCTGCTTAACAACTAATTCCCACAACACTGTCAAATTATTTACTAAGACTGTATTACTATTATCCTTCTCTTCCTTACTAGTATCTATCTCTTCCCACTTATTACTATAACCATGTTGCTTGTATCTTTCCATTTATATTGTTTTTATTTGTTTCCTAGTACGATTTGATAGCTTATTAGTAACCTTGACTACGTGTTGTATCTTTTTATTCTTGATGAATGTATTTTATTCTCCTTGTGTACACTGAGAGCATATACACCAAAGACAATTGGCCAATTGACACTTGGCCAATAAAGAATTCTATTCTATTCTTCCCTTTTTCTCTCCTTATGTAATCTCACTGAAAGACCCCTCCCCCCTTTTTTTAGCTGTTTCAGAGAATTGCATATGTAATAAACCTGTTATGTTACCAAAAGCTATATGGAGTCTGAATGAGAAATTGACATTCCACAGACAACGCAGAACTGTGATGGAAATGAACACAGTTTCCAGAAATGCCCATATGGAATGCAAATATGATGATTAAGTGGGAATTGATTGCTTTTCAAAAAACATTCTTCTCCTTCCAATTTAAGTAGTCTTTTAAATTTACCCCTTCTCCAGCCTCCATCACAGTGGGATAGTAGCAGCATTATTTCTACAAAATGTGCAGTGAAACGTAATGGAAAGTGTAGTCAGAAGAGCCGCTGCTGAACTGGGGAAGTATTTACAAAACAAATTAGAGTGTGAAAACGTTGAGCTCTTTGGGCAAACAGCACAGCAGCAGTTTAACGAATTAAAAGGGGGAATACAATTTTGTTCAGGTGGGCTGGACTTAGAAAAACAACAGCAGCCGCCTCTCACTGGAGCAGAATAAGGATTAATATACCAGAGAAATGAAAATATCATTTTACCAACAGTATGATCCAGACATTACTGTGCAGTGTACCTTTAGTTAAAATTAGCTGTGATGAATAGCTTCTCTGGAGAACTACCTAGGTTCTTTTTCTACTCTTGATAAGCCATTCTGAGCTTTGATACGAGTGAGAATCTTTTCCTTTGGTACCCCCTGCCCTTTTGTTTAGTGCCTTAAATTTGGAGATGGTGTCAGTGTTTGTCTCTGATCAAGGGTCTTTGAAGGGCAATTGCCTTGACATTACACAGGGAAGCAGCCCCATTACTGGTTTGCTGGCTTGAGAGTTTTCATTCCAGGCAATAAAAAAATAATCCCAAGTGTTATTTGGCTTCCTAGAAATACTGCCACAGCTGAAAACACCAATCAGTGAAGGTGAAGTAATAGAGTTCTGAATAAAATTGGTAGGCAAACTCATTTGGAGAAAGGTAATATTTGAGAATTGCTACCCTTAGGCCATGTTGAACTTTGAAGGCAAAGAAACAGCTTGCATTGTGCCCAGAAATAAATTTGTGACCTATAGGAACATAATAGGAGATGGCTGGGGAACAAAAAAAGATATGGCTCAGTGAATTTATCCCATAGGAAGAGAAGGAAAAATAAGCTACTGTTTAGTTAACATTCTCAGATCTGGAAGAAGGGGAGGATTTGACTTCCTATGATTTAATGAAAGACACTGATATTAGGTAAAGGTAAAAGTAAAGGTTCAATTTGCACTTATGTGCTTGTCATTCCCAGTTCATCTCCATTTCAAAGCTGAAGAGCCAACGCTGTCTGAAGACGTCTCCATGGTCATGTGGTCAGCATGACTAAATGCCAAAGGCACACGGAATGCTGTTACCTTCCCACCAAAGGTGGTCCCTATTTTTCTACCTGCATTTTTTTACATGCTTTCAAACTGCTAGGTTGGCAGAAGCTGAGACAAGTAACAGGAGCTCACCCCATTACGCGGCACTAGGGATTCGAACTGTTAAACTGCCAACCTTTCGATCGATAAGCTCAGCATCTTAACCTCTACTGGTATTGATATTAATTGATATTAACACTGATATTAATAATGAATTAATTGCAGCTGTTGGCCCACTCTTTTCTATATTTCTACTCATATTAACAAGCATTATGGAGATCTCTTAAACAATACCGCAGAGTCCCTAAATATTCCAGACAGTGAAAATTTACTCATTGAGTCAAAAGTCAAGATGTAGAGGTTCAAACCAAGGATGGGAAAAAAAGGACAGTTCTCTTGTTCATCTTACCAACTATCTCTAGCAATTTTCCACTGCTATTTCCAGGCTGGGCTGCCAATCAGGGATGAAATGCTCCCGGTTCGGACCGGATCACCCGATCCAGTAGCGATGGTGGCGGGTGGTTCAGAGAGCCGGTAGCAAAAATCCCTGCGTGCCCCCGCCCCCCCACCGCCCAGCTGAGCCGCACGATTATCAGAGGCTTTTTTTTTTACTTTTAAAAGCATTTTTTTCTACAACCTCTTTCAACGAAAAAATGCTTTTAAATTTTTTTTTTAAAAAAGCCTGTGATGATTGCGCTGTTCAGCTGGGATCATCAGAGGCTTTTCAAAACATTTTTTCCTGCAACCTCTTGGCTGAAGAGGTGGTAAAAAAAATGTTCTGAAAGGTCTCTGGCGATCCCAGCTGAGTTGCCTGATCGGTAGAGGCTTTTCAAAGCATTAGAAAAAATGCTTTGAAAAGTAAAAAAAAAAGGTGGCAACGCCCACCCAGTCACATTAACACCCCCCCCAAGCCACAGAACCAGTAGTAACAAATTTTAAATTTCACCCCTGCTGCCAATATATTATTTGCAAATTGTCTCAATCTCTTCAGTAGGTGCAGAGAATGGACTCTCACCTTGGGAAAATGCTTCAGGGATAAAAAGGGACAAAATCCACAATCTCCGGACTTCTGGATTTTTAAATGTTTCTTATTATCTTCCTATCCCCTCAATAAATGTGTGTGTGTGTGTGTGTGTGTGTCAAAATCTGCAAGTTGTCACGTATGGTATTGCACCAGGGCTTTAATCGTAGCAATCCATTTGCCATCTTGTAGATTTTTTTTATGACTCTCTGCAGACACCCCGGTCTCAAAACCAGCTTGCTCTCCCTCCCATTTCATATAAACTGTAAGATTCTGATTACAGTGTATCTTAATTCTAGAATCAGGATACCTAGCGAGTGCTTCTTTATCATTTCCTTCAAAGGCTACTTCTATTTACATAACCTCTCCGAATCTGCATCCTGCAAGTCAGCTATTAGCTTAACAAATGTAACCTTCCCTGACTTGCATCAAGTCTACTGTAAACACTGAGTTGCATTAAATGTGCCACTGTTTAGAGTTCAGAAACAGCAGTTGCTACTACTGTACTGCTAATAAATCACACCATAGCCTTAACTTTTCATAAAATCCTTTTAATGTGACTGTTTAATATATAAAAACAAAACAGATTTTTCATTATAATTCTGCAAAGAAATTTTATTTATTAATTACATTTATTTGCCACCCATCTTGTTTTAAAGGGACTCTCGATGGCCTACAGCGGGGATGTCAAACAAGGCCCAGGGGCTGGATCTGGCAAGCGGGGTAATTAGATCTGGCCCACGGGGCTGCCCTGGAAACAGTGGAGGATTGGCCCACAGTGCCTCTGCCAGCAAAAATGGAGCTCTGTTTTTGTTGGCAGAGGGCTGCAGGAGGCCGTCGAAGCTTAAAACAGAGCTTGGGGGGAACTCCTGAGCTCCGTTTTCACTGGCAGAGTGCTGGAGCAAGCCATTGAGTGACATCTAGATAGTCACAGCCATGCCCCCCTTCCTCCCGAGATCAAACACAACCCTGATGCGGCCCTCAGTGACATCGAGTTTAACACCCCTGGTTTACAGCATAAAAACATTAAAATAATCAGGAATAAATATTCCTAAACCAATAAAATGACAATGCAATCAAAGTAAAATTATGATCACAAAATGGAGATTAGCTCTTAATTAATCCATTGCCTCCAGTGTAGTACTTCCCTGTTGGATTCCCCTAAGCTATCTGGCAGAGCCACGTCTTAAGGAAGATTGTGGAAGGTCAGAAGGGTGGGAACCGATCTCACTTCAGGGGCTAAGATATTCCAAAGGGCAGGAACCATGGCAGTGAAGGCTCTTCTCCTAGACCCCACCAGCCGAAATTCCTTGACTGATAGGATGAGTATGCCCCTCAGTGTAGTATTCAAATTTTTACGACTGGTTCTATGGGTATGACTTGGTGGGTGTGGTGTGGCTTGGAGGGCATGGCCTGGTGGGTGTGGGGGAAGGATATTGTAAAATCCTCATTTCCACCCCATTCTAGGGGGAGGATATACTGCAAAATCTCCATTCCCTCCCCACCCCACTGTTTATTTGTTTATTTGTTTGTTTGTTTGTTTGTTTGTTTGTTTATCTATCTATCTATCTATCTATCTATCTATCTATCTATTTATTTATTTATTTATTTATTTATTTGGCTTATATGCCGCCCTATCTCACAATGGACTCAGGGCGGCTCACAACAATAAAACAAAGCCACAATATAAAATAAAATCTAAAAATTTAAAATTTGAAATTAACCCTTAAAACTCCATTATCAGTCCAGGTCGAGGGATTTAAAAAGCCAAGTTTTTAATTCACGGCGGAAGGTGCGAAGGTCAGGTGCTAATAGGAGTTCCAAGGAAAGTTGATTCCAGAGGGTGGGGGCACCCACCGAGAAGGCTCTACCCCTGGAGGTCACCAGCCGCCACTGTCTAGCTGATGGCACCTGAGGAGGCCTTTTCTATGGGTGCGAACTGGGTGATGGGATATCATTGCTGGCTGTAAGTGGTCTGCCAAATATCCTGGTCCTAAGCCAGTGATGGCTAACCTTTTTGCCATCACGTGCCAAAAGCGGGGGGGAGCGCGATGGGGTCACACGCACGCATGCCCACATCCATAATTCTATGTGCCCTGCCCCCCCTCCGGCTTTTGGCACGTGATGGCATGGCGGGCCCATTTTTGCTCTCCCCAGGCTCCAGAGCCTTTCTAGGTGTTTTCTGACTTCTGGTGGGCCCAGAAGGCCGGAAAATCAGCTGGCTGGTGTACGCATGTGTGCCAAAGCTGAGCTCGCGTGCCCACCGATATGGCTCCGCGTGCCACCTGTGGCACCCGTGCCATAGGTTCGCCATCACGGTCCTAAGCCATATAGGGCTTTATAGGTCATCACCAGCACCTTGAATCTCACCCGGAGGGCAACCGGTAATCAATGCAAATCGCGCAGGAGAGGTGTAACATGGGAATATCGGGATTCTCCCATCACAATTCACGCGGCTGCATTTTGCACCAGCTGAAGCCTCTGAGTGGTCTCAAGGGCAGCCCCATGTAGAGAGCATTGCAGTAGTCAATCCGTGAGGTGACCAGCGCATGAGTAACTGTGCGTAGGGCATCTCGGTCCAAGTAGGGATGCAACTGGCTCACCAGACGTATCTGGGCGAATGCCCCCCTGGTCACAGTTGTTATCTGATCTTGTAAGCTCAACCGTGAATCCAGAAGGATGCCCAAGTTGCGCACTCTGTCTACAGGGGGCAAAACTTCATCCCCTATAGTCAGCGATGGCACCTCTCCACTGAACCGAGATGCCGGTACCCACAGGCACTCGGTCTTGGCAGGGTTGAGTTGTAATCTGTTTCTACCCATCCAGACCCGTACCACTTCCAGGCACCAGGCCATCACATCGAGGGCATCACTGGGTTGGTTCGGGGTGGAAATAAAGAGCTGAGTATCATCCGTATACTGATACCTCACCCCAAAACCACGGATGATCTCCCCTAGCAGTTTCATATAGATGTTGAACAGAAGGGGCAAGAGGACTGACCCGTGAGGCACCCCACAAGTGAGGGGCCTCAAAGTCAATCTCTGCCCCCCTGCCAACACCGTTTGCATTTGACCCGAGAGGTAGGAGGAGAACCAACGTAGAACAGTGCCTCCCACTCCCAACCCTTCGAGGCGACACAGCAAGATACCATGGTCGACCATATCAAATTCTGCCGAAAGATCCAATAGGACCAGAACAGAGGAATAACCTCTGTCCCGGGCCCTCCAGAGATCATCCACCAGAGCGACCAATGCTGTTTCCATGCTGTACCCGGTCTTGAAACCCGATTGGAACAGGTCGATGTAATCCGCTTCATCCAGGACCAGCGGAAGCTGACGTGCCACCACATTCTCAACAACCTTCACTAAAAAGCGAAGGTTGGAGACTGGATGAAAATGACTTAATACAGCTGGATCCAAGGCCGGTTTCTTGAGGAGGGGTCTCACCACCGCCTCCTTCAAGGTTGTCGGGAAGTTCCCCTCCCTCAAAGAAGCCGCTATCACTGCCTGGATCCAGCCTCGTGTCACCTCCCGGGATGAATAAACCAGCCAGGAGGGGCACGGGTCCAACACACAGGTAGCCGCCCTCAGCTTCCTCATGATCCTGTCCACTTCCTCTGGGGTAACAGAATCAAACTCTTCCCAAAGCACAGGACCCGCTGTCTCACCCCCGTCTGACTCTGTCCAGTCAGAGTCCAAGCCATCCCGAATCTGAGTGATTTTGTCCGACAAGTGCTGACCAAACTCCTCGGCTTGTCCCTGTAAAGGATCTTCCCTCGCCCTCTGATTTAAGAGGGAGCGGCACACCCTGAACAGGGCAGCTGGGTGATTCTTTGCAGATGCGATGACATTGGCGAAGTAGCAGCACTTTGCCGCCACCAACTTCACCAGGTAGGCCCATGTGGCTGACCTTAACTGAAATCGGTCGGATTCGGAACAGCTGGCTCTCCAACAGCTCTCTAGGCCTTGTCTACGCCGCTTCATCCCCTGGAGCTCCTTGGTAAACCAGGGCGCCAACCGGGGTCTGCGATGAATCAGAGGCCGCAAAGGAATGACTCGGTCCAGAGCCCCAACAGGAGCCTCTTTCCAGGCCTCCACCAGGGTCGTGGCCGGGGCATGGGAGAGAGAAAGAGGGATCATCCCAAGCTCCTGCTGGAACCTCTCAGGGTCCATCAGGCACCTGGGGAAGAACCAGATGGTCAGTTCCGCCTTCCAGTGAGGAGGGGCGGCGTAACGGAAGCCTAGCCAAAGGAAATAATGGGCAGTCCATGACAGGGTATAAATAGAAGGAGATCCCCCACCGAACTCATCTCACCACTGCTCCAAGACAAAAACCAGATTGGGCGTGTGCCCCCCCCCCCATGAGTCGGGCCCTGGATAATCTGAGTCAGGTCCATAGCTTCCAGGGAAGCCATGAACTCCCGATGCCACACCCAGGGACGGCAGATTGAAGTCCCCCAGAAATAAATCTGGGAAACTCCACCACCAGCCCCAAGAGGGCATCAAGCAGCCAGGGCTGAGCTGTTGATATGCAGCTGGGAGACAGGTACGCAATCAACAGACCCAACTGACCATATGGGCCCCACCTCATGAGGAGGGCCTCACATCTGTCAATCTTGGGAGCAGTGACCTCCCGCGGACTAAGGACCTCCCTGATAACCACCAGCACCCCGCCTCCCCTACCCTGGGCCCTTGGCTGGTGCAGCACCCGGAAACCTGGTGGGCACAATTTAGTCAGAGGGGCACAATTTAGTCAGAAGGACACCCCCCTCTGAGCCCAACCAGGTTTCTGTGATGCATGCCAGGTCTGCAGTTTCCTCCTCAATCAAATCACGAATGAGGGGAGCCTTATTGACCACAGACCTAGCATAAAAATAGACCAGCCTAAGCCCAGGGGCCCAATCCCTCAAACCCCCAGGAGGTTGGATAGAACTAGGAACGTCGGAGCATGCCACCGCTCGAAGACAGTGGGGGCAGGCTCCCAAAGTCCAATACGGCCCTCCGTTCCTCCACCAACAGCCATCCCCAATCACAACTGCTATCTGAGATCCCACCCTCACCCTTGGTACACCTGAATGACCCAGCACCACATCAAAACCTCCACCAACTCCCCATAACCTGGTCTGGCAATGACCTGGCGCCCCCCCCCCCCCCCCCCCCCCAGCCGGATATCAAAACCCACCCCCTTCCCCAAACCCCTTAAAAATCTTGCTAAAAAACAATATAACGACCCTTTACTAAAATCCTTAAAACCCTCGTGCCACCTCTCAGGGTCCCAGGACCCATCATTAAGGTAGGTCTTTGCCAAGCCAGTAGGCCATTCCAAGGAAAGGGGAGCATCCCTCAGAGCAACCAAGTCCGCTCTTGCGTATGTTCGTACTACCATCCTGAGCCTCAAGGCACAGGGGATTGTCCATGGAGAGTAGGATGTATCAAGCTGGTCCATCCCAGAAGACAGGAACCTCCATTCTAGGGTGTCCTCCCACGACACTAATGAATGATAAGAGATGTTAGTCCTCGCCATTCTCTCACCACAGCGGGCTCCTGAATCCAGTTGGGGACACCCGAGGTGGGAACCTTCCATCATTGTTGTCCTCTCACCACAGCATGACCCAGTTCCATTTCTCCTCCAGGGCTGACCAGTCGAGGGCTGCAATAGAAAAGTCCGGGCATATAGACTAACCTGCTTTCCAGCTCCATTCTCCTGTGCAGGGCAACAAAAGAAGACCCAGCCAATCAGCTGGGACTCCGATCAGCTGGGACTCAGGAGGCAGCGAATAGATGGGGGTGAGGCCAACCAGAGATGGTATTTACCGGTTCTCCGAACTACTCAAATTTCCACTACCAGTTCTCCAGAACCTGTCAGAACCTATTGAATAGCACCCCTGGTTGTGAGTTACCTTGAATTCAAACTACATTATGAGTCAGCCCACTTCAGACTGCTTTACTGTCAGAATGGGAATTGGCAGGGAAATAAAACATGACTAAGAAATGATTCATAAGCATGACATCAATAAATGGCCTCTGAAAATCCTAATTAAGATATTATACCATTAGCTAAAGTACAGACAGATTGAGCTATTTGAGCCTTTCCTATGTGTTCATTTGTGCATGAATTTCTGTTACCACTTAAATATAGCTACATCAGCAGAATGTACAGCTGTATTGGTCATTCATCCAATTAAAATATAATCTTATCTTTTTCTTATTTTTAATGCTGCAATTTGGAAACCAAAACCTTCTTTTGTTTTGCAGTTATAAAAATGTATTTTTTAATATAATTCTTGAATAGATAATGAAAGTGAGATATTTTTTAAAAAACACCATGATATTAAAGCCAACCAAGGCCTATCGAGCCCAACAATCTTGTTCCAGTTCAACCCATATCTCATAGTCAATGAGATATGTACAACTAGCACAAGAATCTACTCATGTCCTGAACTACTGAAAATACTTGAAAAATGTTGCCTGATCTATTTTTTTTTCAAACAAATGAACCAAATTCAAGAGGACAGTTTAAAGTGTGCCTATACTATAATACAAGACTAGGTAATATTAAAATCTTCAGACACTGCTCAACTTCAATACCTTGAAGACCTGGTTAGAATGACCACTGGTGAAAGGTGCTAGGGGCTGCAATTCAATTTCTAAATTTATTTTATTTTATTATTTTATTTTATTATTATTTCATTTGATTTGATTTTATATTTGATTTTGTTTTATTTGCCAGCCATCTTATTTCAAATGACTGGGCTGCTATTTTATTTATTTTTGGGGCAATTTTTTTATGGCAATTAAAAATTAAAGAGAGATACAGAAAAAAATACAACCCCTTCAAAATCCATAATATTGGAAAGACCACATTCTTCCTTCTTCTGGAGCAGGGGTGTGAAACTTGTGGCCCGTGGGCCGGATCTGTCATGCACTGGCCATGCCCCCGTTTTAGCAAAGGGAAGGAAAAGTTGTGATATGTCACATGATAGCAACGTGTCATTACGAGTTTGACGCCCCTAGCATCTTTCTAGAGTCCTCTAGAAGTTCTAGAGTCTTCAAAGAGCACAATCATATCCTTCTACTGCTGTTTGAACTATGGGATATCTAAAACTCCCTTTTTCCTGAAAAACTTTGGCAGAACACATACAAAATTTCTGTTTCTGAAATTATATAGCACATTAGTTCTGCTTTCATAGTGACACTGCATCTCTTTATATAAGATAAAATGGTAAGATAAGATAAAGTAAGAGGATAAGATAAAAATAAGGCAAGGCAAGGCAAGGCAAGACTTATTGATACTTTTCCATGTGCACAATGGCACAAATTAAAAAGAAATGCTTGCTCTCAGAAGAAAAGAAATATATACACACACACAAACACACAGACAGATTTGATGCTAGCATTGTTTTTGGGTATCCAAGTTGATTTTCTCCCTAGGTCTGTTGCATTCCACTTTGCAGTTTGAGAGCTATACATTTTGCTTATGTATTTATTTATTAAATTTATATGCCACGCATTTCACTGTCACATGGCATTTGCAATAGTTGGGAGGAGTAGATTGGCAGTAATCCCCATCAATCCTTACCACTGAGTGTTTTCTCCCCCTCTACCAGTTCTATGGTTGATTAAAGGGAACAGTTTTCATTAAAGACAACTTATTTTAAATGATCATTTAAAGAAGAAATGCATTTGGATAGTATTTTCCAGGTAGTGTATAATATTCTTACCACCTAAATTTAATTTTTAAATCATTTCTCCTACAGTCCATAGAGTCCCTGAATTCCCAATGCTTCAATTAAAACCTAGGAGAGATACAACAAGGGATTTCCTTCAATCTGGCCTTTTCATTATCACGGACATTTTTGAGAAACAGTTGGAGAAATTCTCCTTCCCTTAGGAATGTTGTGAAAAACCATCTTTCTAATTGCACATGTACAGTATTTGGTAGAGAATTCTTAAAAGCCATTTGCCCACTCTACTCTAAATGGATGGCCATACAGAGTTGGGCAGCTTAAAAATGTCACTTATAAATCCATCAATCATCTTTCTGCTTCCTCTTGAGATTTAAAGGGAACTTGCATCCCGTGGTCATTTCATTTAACTAACACTTTGGGTTCTATAAATGGCCCTGGATTTGCTTCAAGGACATCTTATTGCAAATGTGGGGAAAGGATTGCCTCCACAATGACCGTGCCTTAGACTTTACATGCGATTTAGATCCAAGCAAAAAGCACTCAACTTCCTTTGTCTATTTAAGCCTTCTGTTCAGGGTGGGCTGCTGGGGGTTCGCAGGGGTTTGGGAGAACCTCTAGCTAAGATTCTGTGCAGTTCAGAGAACCCCCAAATCCCACTCCTGGCTGGCCATGCCACTCCTGCCCCTCCCAGGAGTCCCCACACGGCCTGTTTTGGATGCAGGTAAGTGCAGGGTGTGCTTGGAGGCTCAGGGAAGGTGAAAAATGGGCCTACCAGAGGTTTGGGAGGGCCAGAAACAAAGGGCCTCCAGAGCCTGGGGAGGCTGTTTTTGCCCTCCCGGAGGCTCAAGGAAAACCTCTGAAGCCCAGGGAGGGCAAAAATGCCCACCCCACCCCCTCCAGGGTGCAAGAGGCTGACTAGGCCATGCCCACCATGGCCATGCCCACCCAGCAATTGGGCAGAGAACCCCTTGCTAAAATTTTTGAAGCCTACCCCTGCTTCTGTTGCCTGTGTTTCATCAACTACCATTCTACTCAAAGCAAGGATAAACCACAAGAAGGTTTTTTTTTAATAGGAAAGAAGATGTAGCCTGCCCTGCTCACCTTCTTGTCTTTCTATCAACACTCAAGATTACTTTTTCTACCTTCAGGTTTTGTTGTTGTTTTTTCTCTTTGACAGAAGCATTAATTGCTCTTTTCTCTGACTTCTCTCAGTCTTTCCACCTGACTTACAGTTATTCTTTCGGCTTCCAAATGCCTTCTGCATTTTGCATTGACACCAAAAACGCACACAAAATCTATTGTTATAAATATGAAAAGCTTTGCATTATACCACCACCCAACCATGTTACAGCTGCAATATTTAATCTATTATCCATCTTCTAAACCATAATTTGCCATTCTACTAGATGCGGCTAAAAATAGAATGGTTGCTGAACTGGTCCCTACGCCTCACTTTTATAACATGTCGTGTTGTGACCAAGGCCCAAGTAGTGATTACCAAACACAATTCAGTCCTCAACAAACTTATTTTATTAAAACAGCTGAGAATGAATTAATTCTCAGCTTAGTCCAAAACAAAATTCTTAATAACCAGTCCGTCAGCCTTACCACCAACCTTTGATGTCTTTGGCAACCTGCCAAAGGCTTTTCTTGGCAAAAACTCCACAAAGTTCAAGAGGCACGGAAATCAACGTTGCTTTTCTACAATGAACCCAATGGTTTGTTGCTGCTCTTTTAAGCCTGATGGGAGTGGCCAATTATCTTCTGACCTTACTCCCGAATTGTCCTTTTTCCTTCAGCTGCTCTTGCCTTCTTGCAGCTCTTTGCATGCACGCACTAGGAACAGGCTCCTCCTGTTCCTCTGCCTCTCTGCTCTCCGCCTCTGGAGGCTCCAGAGTCCATGCATCGCTCCCAGATGGCCCTGGTCCCATCTCTGCCTCTGATGCAGAGCCCTTGTCCGGGCCTTCCCTTGACTCCAGGACTGTCCCATTGTCCTCCCCAGCCTCCTCACTATCTGACTCCATTGCCAGGTCCGCGGGCTGCTGGAGGACCACAACATGATGGAAGTAGCTTTTGTCAGTTTATCTTCATTGTCAAAGTGGATGTTTTTTGTTTTGCACAGAATCATTAAGTATACATAACACATTTGATTCTCTGCATGGAAGATAATCATGGGAGTTTTAATTAGTTCAGAGTTTTGTTACCTGATCTATATTCTGAGATTTCTCTTCAACTCACAATGGTAGTCATGGCAGCAGACATTTCTTGGGGCATTTTTCAATTGGCTAGGTGATATTGCATTTACCATTTTAGGTGAAAAATTAATTACCAAGGCAATATCACATTTTCATAAAACAGAGATGGCCCACGCACATAATTAAGTCTCTGTCCTAATACTGTGTGATGACTTGTATTCTTTAAAAAAGTAAAATAAAATCTCTGTCTTACTTAGAAGCGATTAAATATTTGCAGGGCTCACTTTCTACTTTAAGAAGGCCAAGCTGAGAAATCTTAATCTTGACAATTCTGTGTCAGGAATGTTTGGATTTGCAACTAACCCATCATAAACCATAATCTTAATTTCCATCACTTGATTTCTCTGTGTTCAATTATTCTTATCTGCATCTGGACTTGGTACAAAGATGAATGCCCATCAAGAGGGCACCATACAATTGGTATTTATGAATTGACTGCATAAACTTGTATTAGTTATATATGGCAGAATTCAATAATGCAATACTCTGCAGATAATATGGAGCTGCAACTTACAAAACTGCAAAAATTAGTTAGCTGTATAGGGCAGGGGTTAGCAACCTGTGGCTCTGGAGCCTCACGTGGCTCTTTCACCCCTCTGCTGCAGCTCCCTGTCACTCAAAATATGCGTCACAACCACCAATGTGTGACACCTGCTAGCATGTGATTTATTGAGCTTTTCAACCCCCAGTAGACCAACCATGGATAAATCCAAGAAAAGAAAAGTTTCAGAAGAAAACAGAATATTTAATTCAACTACATATGCTAGTTTTGTGGCCACTCAAGAAAGAGTCAGGTACGGGAAGGGTTTTGTGGCTCCCGGTGTTTTCTTTTCTGTGGGAAATGGGTCCAAATGGCTCTTTGAGTGTTTAAGGTTGCAGACCCCTGGTATAGGGTATCAGAATGCAAAGACTGATTTGATCTATCGCTGCATTATTACTTGGTTTTGTGTGCAGGTCCTCTATTAGGAAGACATTGAAGCGCCCAGGTTCCATGAGTCCTATAAGAAATAATGTCCTTTTTCATTATTTCATTAGATTATCCCAGTTACAGTAAATCACTAGTTAGAATACTTTGTATGATAGGGGCAAGGGTGGTATTCACTTACCTTTGCTACTGGTTCGCAAATGTGAGTGTGCGCACACAAGACCTTCCATGCATACGCAGAACATCAAAAAATGGGATGTGATTACATCCGGGCAGGTGGGCAGAGCCTCCCACCACTGCCACTACCGGTTCGCCCGAACCGGATAGAACCGGCTGAATACCACCACTGGACAGGGGAAAATAATACTTCTATTATCAGTTCTGGCAAACATCTGTCCTATCAATTAAGATTTTTTAAAAAAAACACTTTGATTTTGCTTGCACAGGTGTGGCTAATGTGCAGGTCAATGCTAAAAGTGTTTTTTTTTTAAAAAAAAATATCAACATCCCACCAATGGGATTTTTGAAGCGACTGGTTTCTCTAAATTTGCTCTTTTTCCAGTTTTTAACATGGGGGCTGAACTAAGTTTCAACTTAGGGATTGCAGATACCTTTTGTTCATTGTTGAAATGGAAAATATCCAGTGTGAGCTGCCATGAGAAGAAAGGAAACAATTTGGGATGCTACAGAACCTGGTGGTCCAGGGCTTCTTACTTGCTGAAAGATGATGCAAGCTTTAATAGGTTCGTAAAAGACACTATAGAACAAGGGTGTCAAACTCAAGGCCTGCGGGCCGGATCTAAGCACCCTGCGAGGCCACCATGAAAACAGCAAAGGGCCAGCCTGCAGTGCCTCTGCCAGCAAAAACAACCTCCTAATCTCCGTTTTGGGCTGGGATGGCTCTGGCAATCACCTGCCAGGGAATCGGAGCTTGGGAGGGCTGGCTCCATTTTCTGCAAAGGGTTGCAGGAGGCCATCACAGCCAAAAATAGAGATTAGGAGCCCGTTTTCACTGGCAGAGCACTCAGGCCACCACAGGCGCCTCAACACGAGTGACATCAAGCTGACCATCCTGGCCGCACCCACCCTGGCCCCCTGGAGGTCAAACATAACCCTGACATGGCCTTCAATGAAATCGAGTTTGACACCCCTGGTATAGAACCTGCCGTGAATTGGGTGTCTTCCAAGTAAGCTTCTCTGAAAAGTTGAGAGGAAGGAACCAAACTTTAAAAAATGTAAAATGTAAAAGAGTGTAGTGTAAAGAAATAATCTAAGGGAAAGGAGGAGCAAAGGGAGACGAGGTCAAGAGGATGAGGAGCCCTCAGTGTTTGATGGATCAGGACTGAATGAGCCAAAACCTGATGTGGGGATTTGGAGTGGAACCACTGAGTGATTAGAAGAGAAGTCATGTAAAACCAAGAGTAAGAGAATGGAAACTGTGCAAGGCAGCTAAGGTGGCTGAATTGTATGTGTAGATTTGGGGATTAAAATGTCTATGTGACTGTGTGTGTGTGTGAGAGAGAGAGAGAGAGAGAGAAGAGAGAGAGAGGGAGGGGGAGGGAGAAAGGATGGGAGAGAGAGAAAGGAAGGAAGGAAGGAGGGAGGGAGGGAGGGAAGGAAGGAAGAGAGAGAGAGAAAGAAAGAAAGAAAGAAAGAAAGAAAGAAAGAAAGAAAGAAA
>WNWU01000021.1:4037256-4056101 GCA_012654045.1 Ptyas mucosa | reverse complement strand
TTCTATTCTATTCTATTCTATTCTATTCTATTCTATTCTATTCTATTCTATTCTATTCTATTCTATTCTATTCTATTCTATTCTATTCTATTCTGCAGAATAAGCTACAAATGTAGCTGTCAGAAAAATGTGACAAACAGACATGATGAAAATTATTCGAGATTGAATTTCATGGAAGGCAAAATTATCAAGAGTCCTTGCTCATGATAGCTATATGCCGCTTTCAAGATTAAAGAAACCCATGCCTCAGATTAAGAAAAACCTGAGAATAGTGAGAATTGCTATCATGGGTGAGTACTGTCAGATTCCACTGGTTGATGACCTATTGGTGGACAACAAACTCTTACGTTAGGTACATTTTTAATTTGATCCTGTAGGGCTGTAGTAATTATGATAGTGGGTTACGTTGGAGAGAGCCTTCAATCATTAACATTCAATAGTTGAATGTGAAACATATTTAGTGAAAAGTATGTTAGGCTTTGTTCAGTGGGAAGAAATAATCAGTGGTGAAATCTAAAATTTGTTACTACCAGTTCTGTGGGTGTGGCTTGGTGGGGGGAGTAATGTGACTGGGTGGGCGTGGCCCATTTTTTTTATTTTTAAAACCATTTTTTCTACAACCTCTTCGGTGAAGAGGTTGTAAAAAATGCTTTCAAAAGGCTCTGACGACCCCAGCTGAGTTGCCTGATTGTCAGAGGGTTTTTTAAAACCCCCCTGATGATCAGACAACTCAGCTGGGATTGTCAGAGCTTGGATCGTCAGAGCCGTTTAAAAGAAGAAAAAAGATAAGTGTGGAATGTGCATCTGTCTTTGGCTGCTGTGCCATTTTGCTAGTTTCCCATCCCCCCTGGCTTATGGCAACTCAAGAGCAAGCCAGGGATGCTTTGCGAGTTGACATAAGTTTAACTTCAAAGCGGTACTTTTATTATCTGAACAAAACAAAAATTGCTTGTCTTTCTGAGTGTATATACAGTATACACACACATACTTACATATACACACATATACATATAAACATTCAGAGAGAGAGATTCTAATTTTTTAGAACAGAGAGACTGATTTGCTCTGCTTTATTGCGTTATCGTTCTTTAAAGAATTATCTTGGTTGTTTTTGGTTTTCTGTCCTAAAATATTGGAAATTATAGCCCCATTACAATTGGAGGACATAAGTTAAGGAAGATTGCGGATAGTACTGGTTCAAATGTTATGTAAAAGGATTCCTCCAACTAACAGTTACATAAAATATTGTTTAAGGCAACAAATGGGCAATAATCTGATTTTGAGAAAATGGTTCATCTGATTTATCACTTTATGCTTAAATTTAAGTCTTTGGCTCAACTGAATAATAGTTCTAAGCTATAACAGCCTCAGAAAAAGGGACTTACAACCCATCCTTGAAGTTATGACTGTCATTCCACACCTGGAGTTACATGATCACAATTGAGGCATTTAGCAAACCAGCTCACATTTACAAAGATTGCTGGGTCTTGCAATCATGTGATCATGATTTGCAATCTTCCCAACTGGCATTCAACAAGCAAAGTCAACTGGGGAAACTGGATTTGCTTAACAATCACATGATTCATTTAATGACCATGTGATTCCATTAATGATATGGTGATTCTCTTAAAATCACAGTAAAAATAGTCATTAAATTGGTCCAGTCATGTCTTGTTTAATGACCACATTGCTTAGTGACCACAAAATTCCAGTTTCAATTACGGTCATAAGCTAAAGACTACCTGTATCTATTATAAGAAGAACTCATGCTTCTTAAAATTTATCATGCTGCTACCTAAAAATCATAATGAAATATTAAACAATTAAACTGTATTAAAAAGCTTTTGGATAGAAAATAAGAGACATTTTGTACTGCAACAAAAGTAATGCAGGAAAAGAAGATAAATATATGTATCTCATGACAGAATCGCGTTCTCATTATGATTCTTTCATCAATCACAAGTGAAAATATCTTTCTAGGTTAATCAAATTGTCCAGAAGTTACTTTGTCCAGTAATAAAATGGTTCAAAAATACTTTATCGTAAATATTTTGCAGTGCGGATTTCATATTGTAGGTAAGCGTCATTATGGACTTTTTTTTTAAAGAACACAAAACTGAATAGATTTTGCAACTCGTACCTAAGCACATTATTTCTTTGGAGTACGTCCAGGGAGATTTATTCCTTACTTAGTGAATTTCAGTCTTTATTTAAAATCACATTTATTTTCATGGAAGTAAGAAAAGGAACTAATTCAAATGAGTTCTTGAATTCAGACAAATGGAAGGATGGGCAGGAAAAAACTTCTGCTTCCTTATTGGAAACTCAGCCTTGTCTTTATGTTTGATAGATTAAAATGGCATCCCACACTGCATTATCCTAGAAGGCTGTAGCAAGTGATTAGCTATTCCCTACAATGAAAACATGTATGAAAAGAGCCCTGGTGGTGCAGTGGTTAAACTGCAGTATTGCAGGCTAATTGTGCCCACAGCCTGGAGTTCGATCCTGATGGGGCTCAGGGTTTAGTCAGCTTTCCAAATTGGTGAAATGAGGATCTAGGTTGTTGGGGGCAATATGCTGACATTGTAACCCACCTAGAGCAGGGGTCAGCAACCCGTGACTCTGGAGCCGCATGTGGCTCTTTCATCCTTCTGCTGCGGCTCACTGCCGCTGGTCAGCACCACAATTTTTTTTATAAAGTTTTTTTATAACACAATTTTGATAGGCGCTTCCAGTTAGGGGGAGAAATATGCCAGGAGGAGACTCTATGGCAAGGGGTGGGTTGTTGGGTTGGCTCCACAATTGATATGGCTTTTGGTTAGGGCAGGTAAAGGAAAAAAGGATGCTGTGCTAGGAGGAGACTCTATGGTGGGGAAACCGGACTTCCAGTCAGCTCCAGAACTGAACGGGGGGCTTCCAGTTAGGACCTTTGTGGCTCTTTGAGTTTTTAAGGTTGCCAACCTCTGACCTAGAGAGTGCTTTAAACACTATGGAGTGGTATATAAATCTAAGTGCTATTGTTAAAAGGTAGCTATGAGATTCAAAGGAGTCAAAAATGACTTAATGGCACAATCAATCAATCACTATCAATGTACTCTTTTTTTATCCCTCTGCTTTTTGGAGTTACTGAATCTAGAATGCCATTCCTCTTTGAACCAATAATGTCCTCACCCTTCCTTTTCTCCTTCTGAGAAAGGAGTTTTTTTAAAATTCTAAGTGTGCTTGAATAGATTGAAACAATTTCCATCTAGGAAATTGACGTAAGGTTGAATTTGTGTAACTGCCCCATATCACCTTGTAGCCCTTAGTATGATTATTCAAGAAATAATGATTCTGTACGTACACTGGGCCATGATGAAATTTTTATATATGATTTCCTTAATATATATTTCCTTATTATATATTCTTCCTTAATGATAATCCTTAATTTTGAGTACATTTTTGTAGCTAGGATTATATGTTATACTGGATTTGAAAATGGTGAAATGCTTGAGGTTTTGGATCAGTCATATTATGTCCTTTTAAAGTACAAGGAGATATTATATTCCAATAAAATATAGTTTTGTAATACTTGTAAAGTGAAATTACCTGGAGAGAATTAATCTCTCGAACTGCAGACCTTCAATAGTTCCTTTCTACCACTTAACATTTTATTACAGTTGAAAATCTTGTATGCTGCTAATATATCTGTTCTTTCTTTATCTTCCCACAACACTAATAAAGACATTACCTTTTGTAATGTCTCATCATAAGAAAAAATCTATCCCACCTGACATTCTAAGCTGATTTTTATACTTCAAATGAACTTGAAACTCAACACTTTGAAAGGTCACATAAATGCTGGGGGAGAAAAAGACAGGAAAGCTTGTACAGGTAGTTCTTGTTTAGCAACTACAATTGGGACTCAGTTATTAAGTGATGCTGTCATTAAGTAAAACCATAGCTGTGCTTATTATCTTTCTTCAGCTTTCTTCTGCTTTACAGCCCTGCAAAGATCATAAATGTGAGGATTGGTTGCAAATTTACTGTCAGAGTATGAATATTCATAGACTGGAATAGACATGGTAACAGGTCAGCCAATAGGGACTGTTTGGAAACTGAAATAGTATTTGCTATGTGAGCAACAAGGAGACAGGAAGGAGCCTGGGTGTGGCTTAGGCTTAGCTTAACTGCCCCGTATAGAGGAGGTTCTTTTTGTCTGTATTAAGCTCAACTCTGCACTGAAACTCTTCTCTCCTCTGCCTGTGTTTTTTGCCTGTAACTCTCTACCATGTTGGAAGAATCTGCTGTTGGTATTATATGTATTATTATGTATATATAAAGAAGTTAATGAATCCTGCTGAATCAGTTATCTGTGTGTGTATCTGTGTGTGCTTTTCAGGATGTGATTTCTGCAACAAACTCTGACATTTACTTTCTTGTCAGCATACTGGTAGTAGTTCTCAATGGTCACTAAACAAGGACTACCTGTACATGATGTTCCTCCTCCTCCTCCTCCTCCTCCTCCTCCTCCTCCTCCTCCTCCTCTTCCTTCCCTGCCATATCTGTCATCAGACGTTGGTGATCATGTTGGCGATTTTCCTATTTTTATCAACATCTGCACAAAAAAGTGCTGTTGAGTTTTGTCCAAACCAGTCCCTTAGATTTTTGAAGCAATGATGCTCTTCTTCTGCCTGGACGTCATTTGCCTATCTTTCCTTGGAGGATTAAGTGACATATGCTGTATTTTTCTGGGTGTCGCATCACATGTCACATCATATGTCCAAAATATTATAACTTTCGCTTTTTTATCATTTTGATTTCCCTGGTGGCTTATATAAGCTCATAAACAAAGGTGCTATTGGATAAATTGTGAAAATCTTTTAAGGGAACCCATAATATATTAACAACAGTCTTATTTAGATATTAAATCCAAAGGGAGCATGTTAACATTCAAGAGAAAGATGAGGCAATGAAAACATCTTCCAATGTTTTTGATCAGCTGACTTGCATTTGTTTTACTAGGCATGAAACATTTTTGACCATGTCCCATAATTCCTTCTTTCATGTCCAGAAGAAACCTCTAGTGGAAGACTTTGTAAAGGGGAACCAGAATAACATCCTTTAAAATAGAATAGAATCAAATTCATTATTGGTCAAGTGTGATTGGACACAGAAGGAATTTGTCTTGGTGCATACACTCTCGGTGTACATAAAAGAAAAGATACATTTGTTTAGAATCATAAGGTACAACACTTAATGATAGTCATAGGGAAACAGTCAATATAAATTTTAAGGATACCAGCAACAAGTTATAGTCATACAGTCATAAGTGGAAGGAGATGGGTGGTGGGAATGATGAGATTAATAGTAGTGCAGACTTTGTAAATAGTTTGACAGTGTTGAGGGAATTATTTGTTTAGCAGAGTGATGGCATTTGGGAAAAAACTGTTCTTGTGTCTAGTTGTTCTGCTGTGCAGTCATCTTACACTGATGCATACTATTTTACCTATGTCATACATTCAAGTGGCCTGGTGGCCTAGAGGTGGAGCTCTCACGTCACAATCAGGAGGCTGTGAGTTCAATCCTAGGTAGCGGCAGATATTTCTCCCTCTGGACACAAGAAGTTAATGTCTGCTGTGAACATCACGTGGATGTCAGGAAGGACATCCCAGTCCTTAAGCATTCAGTTCCATTCAGTCACCCTGACTCCACCCCAATGCAAGGGATTATGGGTCATTAAAAGAAATAATAATAATAATAAAACAAGTCATATATTCACTCCATAGGCAAGTCATACCCACATTTCAACATTTCTCCAGTTATTGTCCTTTATTTGTTGAATAAAATTACCATTTTTCAACATTCTTACAGCCCTAGTTACTTCTTTTTCATCTTTATCTTTTGTTCTTGGAGACAACTTTTACAGCAGTTATTCCAATCGTATTCTTTTCAACATGTAGATCTTTAAAATACTCCTTCCAGCATTGTGTACTTCAGATTCATTCCAAATCATGTTATCGCTTTCATTTTCAATTCCATTCCCTTTTCCATAGACCTCTTGGTTTGCCATTTCTACTCACTGCCAATATATATATATATATATATATATATATATATATATATATATATATAAAATTTCTATCAAAATCACTCTCATTTTCTCTGCCTCTTTTAATCTTAACCATTCTTTGCTAACTTTTAAGTCCTTGTCTATCAATAGATATTATGCAATATATTTCTTTAATCCTCAGTTTTACAGCAATCATTCTTAAAACACATTTTTCCTCACCTACAGCCTTTTTCATATCTTTATTCTACAAAATATTCTTTTCCATATTTCCGATCAGCATAATGTCCAGGTGGAATTCAGCACGTCCTCACAGATTCCATATCCTCTTTCCATATGACCACTCTCCATTCATTTTACAGGGAAAGTAATCAAATACAGATCTCATATTTTCATTTCCTGTGGTATTGTTGTTTCTAAACCCTTCTTTTATTTTCTTTCATGTTCATTCCCAAACTTTAAGACTACACAAAATAAGGTACTTCATAAATCTTTCATCCTAAAGAATCAAATCAAATGTGTTTAGATTCATTCCTTTTCCATGTATGTGCATGGCTGATGCATGCTTAAACCTCATGTTCAATGCAGATTATTTTCTGCATAGATGTTTACTAAATCATTAGCATTCTTATTCACTCATTCACTCACTCACTCACTCACTTTCATTTTTTCTTCTGCTTTCTTCTTTTTTGTGTTCTGACCTGGCCTTCGCAGAAGCAAGAAACAGACTCCTTGCAAGGAGGAGAATTAACTGCGTTCAACAGAAAGTCCAGGCAAGAGTCCTGCAAAGAGTTAACTGAAACAATAGTCCTCATCAGCTTGTTATGATAAATGCAAGGCCATGAGCTCCCAGCTGGAAGGCTGCAAATTAAGTTAGAGAAATAGACAAACCTCAGGGTAGGGCAGTCTTTGTCGCAGGAAACACACAAGGAGCAAACTTTCTAGAAATGCGAACAGTTGTCTGCTACAACTAAATCAGTCCCCTTTCCTCCTATTTATTCCCCAGCCAGGGAGCGGCCATTCAGCATCCATGTTTGTTTTGCTTCCTGAGCCGACTCATTGTCCTCCATTGTTCACCTCTCCTATCTGCTCTGCGCATACACGCATCTGGAACAGGCTCCAGCTGTTCCTCCTCCTCACTCATCTCTGACTCCAAAGGCAGCTGTCTCTTTGACTGGGAAATGCCAGACAGCCCTGGTTCTATCTCTGTGTCCAATGCTGAACATCTATCAGAGCCTTCCCGGGGCTCCAGAACTGGCCCAAGTTCTTTCCCAACCTCCTCATCATCTGAGTCTGCCACCAGGGGTGACATGATAGCAGTGTTCTGATATATCAGGGGTTGCCACAAAGAAGAGAGAGTCAAACTATTCTCCAGAGCACCTGAGGGGAGAACAAGAAGCAATGGGTAGAAACTAATCAAGGAGAGAAGCAACCTAGAACTAAGGAGAAATTTCCTGACAGAACAATTAATCAGAGGAACAACTTGCCTCCAGAAGTTGTAAATGCTCCAAGACTGGAAGTTTTTAAGATGAGATTAGATAACCATTTGTCTGAAGTGGTGTAGGGCTTCCTGCCTAAGCAGGGGGTTGGACTAGAAGACCTCTAAGGTCCCTTCCAAGTCTGTTATTCTATTCTATTCTATTCTATTCTATTCTATTCTATTCTATTCTATTCTATTCTATTCTATTCTATTCTATTCTATTCCATTCCATTCCATTCCATTCCATTCCATTCCATTCCATTCCATTCCATTCTATTCTATTCAGTTGCCTTTTTTAAAAAAAGCACCTTTGAGACTTCTGAAGGAGACCTATTTAAATCCAAAATATATTTGACTTTCCTAAGGAACACTTTCCTACAGCAGCTGAGTTTGTCTTGTTTCTTTTCTTTTTACCCTGTTTTTGTTTAATATTGAACTTAAGGGTAGGACTTGCTTCCATTGACTTACTGAAGTGGAAATAATTTAACTTTCCACTGTTTTTCTGGTGTGTTTTATTGTCGGTGGATTATTATGAAATGTTGCTATAATATATTATGAATGTTGACATTGCTATGAGCTATTATGAGCAAGGTTTCTCATGGCACAATGACATGCAGATAAATTGGTGGTGATGCAATTTTTTATAGACTACCGTGGGAGTAACGACAAATGTGGGAACAACTGAGAAACGTATAAAAAGAATCTGAGATTTTTAAAGGGCAGTTTATTGTTCATGTAAGATGAAATTTGCAGAAATCCTTAATCAAGAGGGGAGGAAAGAGACATCAGCCCCCATTTAAAACCATTCAAGACCATTGCTACAATTGATTCCATAAGAAGCATTTTTGGCTTTAATTATTAGTTTGTTTTGAAATCATATATATCTGTATGGTTTGAAAGGCAGGATGTAATTATATGTGTGCATTTCACAACACACAACTGTTGCATATTTATTTGTAAATCCACATATGCTTGATTTCTGACATTCTGTTCTGTTCTGTTCTGTTCTCTTCTGTTCTGTTCTGTTCTACCCTCTATTCTATTCTATTCTATTCTATTCTATTCTATTCTATTCTATTCTATTTACAATACCTTTTTACAAAGTCCTCTTATTCCATCCTATCTTTTATTCTACTGTGTAGAATAAACATCCCGTCTTATATATATTTTTTGGAACCCTGAAATAAGTGCTTGGCCTTATTTTTGAGGAGGTCTTATTATTTTGGGGCACGTGGAACAAGACGGGGTTCTTCTTGTCATCTTACCTGATTTCCAGCTCCCTAACCCTAACCCTAACCAGAGGAAATGGCGGGGACCGGCTGTGCATGCATTTAAACATTTTCGGGGAGGGTTTATTTTTTGGGGAGACTTATTCTTTGGGGAGGCTCATGCATTCAAAAGCCTGATTGGACTTATTATCAGGGGATGTCTTATTTTAGGGGAAACAGGGTATCTCTACAATAATAAACTTTTTATTACTGCAGTTTTTATTGAACTTGCCTGCCTTGAAGGGCTAACAGTTAGCACAACAGTCATCAGGCATACTCAAGAGTTTTAAAACATTTTGACATAAATCTCTTGGGGTCCTAAAATACACCAGATGTACCCATAATTTATTGACAGAGGCAAAAGGTACCATTCATTCTTTACTAAATCACAATTCTTTAAGGATTAAGGCAGGCTTGCATTATTTCAACATATTATAATATTTTATATTATAAATTTTAAAAAAAATAGTATAGCAGGATTCATACAGTCAAGTGACTAATGTATTTATTATGGTTTGTAATGTCATTGCTTAATGTTCCTACTGCATCATCCCTAGGTAAGAATGGACTGAAGTTTTCCATCTGCTTGGGTTAAAAAAGGGGGAAACAATCAAAAGAGGCTCTAAGGCAGGGGTGTGAAACTCAAGGCCCACGGGCAGGATCCGACCCCCTGCGTGCTTAGATCTGACCCATGGAGTTACCCTGGAAACAATGAAGGACTGGCCCATGGTGCCTTTGCCAGCAAAATGGAGCTCAGGGGGCCTTGGACAGCTCTCTTAAGCTGTTTTTATTGGCAGAGGGTTGCAGGAGTCCATTGCAGGCTTGGGCAGAATGCTTGGGCCACTACAGGTACCCCTGACATGAATGATGTTGAGCTGGCCATACCCCCTGGTCCAGGGGTGGGCTTCAAACATTTTAGTAACGGGTTCTCTGCCCAATTTCTGAGTGGGTATGCACCACTTGGGGGGGGGGGGCTTTTTCCCCCTTCCCGGACTCCGGAAGTTTTTCTTGAGCCTCCAGGAGGGCAAAAATGGCCTCCCCCATGCTCCAGAGGCCCTCTGAAAGCTGGAAATGGGCCCATTTCCAGCCTTTCAGAGCCTCCAGGAGGCCCGTTTTTCACCCTCCCCAATCCTAAGCCTGGGCCCTGAACTTACCTGGCATCCAAAATGGGTGGAGACTCCTAGGAGGTGCAGGGCAGGGTGGGTGGGGTGAACCAGGAATGGGATTCGGGGGTTTGCCGAACCACACAGAATCTTTGCTAGAGGATCGCTACCCCTGCCCTGGTCATGTCCCCTGGCCCTCCCAAGGTCAAACACAACCCTGATGCAGGCCTCAATGACATCGAGTTTGACAACCCTGCTCTAAGGAAAAGAGATAGCTCTTCTTTCTTGCGGTCAATTTCATTGAGTTGGATAGTTCTCAGTCCCAAGGAAATATGCTTGGTATTTCTAGCCTTGGTCAGTCAGAACAGTAATCCCACTTTCTCTCATTGCTCTTCAATTGTCCATTTTGGATAGCTGAAGGTGCTTCCGTTTAAATGTCCCTTTTTATACTCTTCCCAATCTAATATTTTCTTAATTGGTCATCTCTTACATTTGGCAGATAAAAGATTTATGAGGAAGAAACTTAATACCATCTTCTCTTCTGGATCATAAAATAGTCCTGCATTAAACATCTCTATCAGTTCTTCAGGCAGAGCTTCATAGATCAAATGACACTTCAAACCTCTGGAATATCTTTTGCAACCTTTTATCCCTTTGTGGAGGTCAGGTTAGTTTTTTTTTTTTAACCACATTATTTTATGTCTTTACATTTTATTGTTTTTTTTTCCTCAATGCCAGGCAAAAGATTGGAAGCAACAAAGCTTCTAAAGGTAGTCCTCAATTTACAGCCATTCATTTAGTGACCATTCGAAATTACAACAGCTGTGAAAATAATGACTTATGATCATTTTTTTTACACTTACAACCATTGGTCATGCAATCAAAATTTAGATGCTTAACAACTGGCATGTGTTTAGGTCAGTTGCAGTATCCTGGGGTCCTGTAATCACCTTTTGAGACTTTCTAAGAAGCAAAGTATCTGGGACATGGTGGCTCAGTGGCTAAGATACTGAGCATGTCGATCAGAAAGGTCAGCAGTTCGACGGTTTGAATCCCTACCATCGCATAATGGAGTGAGCTCCTGTTACTTGCCCCAGCTTCTGCCAACCTAGTAGTTCAAAAGCATTTAAAAATACAAGTAGAAAAATAGGGACCACCTTGGTGGGAAGGTAACAGTGTTCTGTGCACCTTTGGCGTTTAGTCATGCCGGCCACATGACCACGGAGACAGCACTGGCTCTTCGGCTTTGAAACGGAGATGAGCCCCCTAGAGTCAGGAATGACTAGCACGTATATCTTGCAAACGTGGTTATTTATGAGACTGCCTACTGCCACCAGTGGCCTCCCATGGCCGGTACGCTCTCATAGAGAGGGCCTCCTCCAGGTGCCGTCGGCCAAACAATGTCGGCTGGCGGCCCCCAGGGGGAGACCCTTCTCTGTGGGGGCACCTACTATCTGGAATGAGCTCCCCCCCGGAGATCCGGAGGATCCCGGACCTACGCACCTTTCGCTGCGCTCTTAAGACCTTTTTATTTTGCCAGGCAGGCCTGGCCTGATTCCCCTTTTTAATAATATTATAAATTTTAATTTGTTTTAAATTATTGGGGTTTTAATATTTCTATGGCCAAATTTATTTAATTGGGTTTTAGTGGGTTTTAAATATTGTACTTATATGTTTTATTTATGGCTGTTCATCGCCGAGTCCTCTGGGAGGAGAGCGGTATACAAATTAAATAAACTTGAACTTGAAACTTGAAAGTCTTGCAAAGTCAATGGGGAAACCAGAGTCACTTCATAAGGACACTACTATTTTACCAGCTACAGTCATTGACTTAACAGCTGTGTTAAGAACAGTTGTAAAATGGGGCAAAACTTGCTTAACAACTGTCTTGCTTAGCAACCAAAATTTTGGGCTCAATTGTGGTCATAGGTAGAGGTCTACCTGTACTTTTTCTTCTCAGAATGTCATTTTTGACTTGCTTAAGCAAATGGTTTTGCCAAGGCAAAGTCTCTTTGAAACACTTTGGGTCTCTGAATGTCTAGGCTGTGTTGTCTTTTCTGACTTAATCTTTACTGTTCCTCTGCTTCCTTCCTTCAAACTGAAGAGGGACAAATAACATTCTATCTCTTCCTTATGGTTTGAAGTGTTTATTGGGCAGAACGGATCGGGTAAACTGATGACAATTCAGAAGGAAGGAAAAAGAAGGAAGGAGGAAGGAAGCTTGATGATTCAGAAGGAAGGAGACCAATAACAGAAATGGGTTTTTGCCTTTTCCAAGAGTGAAGAGAAACACCATCTGGGTAAGATAAGATTTAATTAGAAAGTGTGAGTTTCAGTCAAGGGGGGATGATTCCTTAATTAAAGTGGACATTTTTTCCACAGGTATGTCATATTAATGTGCATATACCGGGAAGCCATATTGCTGGTTATACTACATATCAAAATGGGCAATGGAGATCTAAATTTGAATAAGATGGTAGAATGAATATTTTTCATTGATGATAAGTCAATGGTTGTTTTTCTTTACACATTGCAAAAAGAATTTATTGTTGCAGTTATTCCTCAAGGAATGCCAAGATGAACTTGGGAAGAGCATTTGTTCTATGCTAAAAAAACAAAAGAAAACAAATCAAAAGAAAGAAATTCATGGGACAAATCAAATTGGAGGTACAGTAGTTTGGGTATACCAGAAATATAATAATAATAATAATAATAATAATAATAATAATAATAATAATAATAGTAGTAGTAGTAACAACAACAACAACAACAACAACACTGGCAGCAACCCGTATCAACCATTAGCACCAGTCAATTGTATTTGTGACACATTTTTAAATGTTCAGTTGACTGAGTTTCACGTTTAATGAATAAAAGAGATGATGATGATAATAATAATAATAATAATAATAATAATAATAATAATAATAATAATAATATTGCAGCTTCCTGCAATAACACCAGCAGAACTGCAAAAAACTGCACTACTTAGAACATCATATATTTTAAGCAGATACTTGGTTGATACCTAGGATGCTGGCAGCAACCTGTATCAAAAATGTGACACATTTTTAAATGTTCACTTGACTGAGTTTCATGTTTAATGAATAAAAAAGATAATAATAATAATGAAGTTCAAGGTTTTGCTGTTTGTTGGGTGGGTTTCTTGGGACAGCTGTGAGATTAATCTGAATTCAATTAAAAAGCTACTAGCTCTCTTGCATATATTATTCACAGAAATTAAAATTTTACATTACAGAGTAATAAATTTAATTAAATAATAATAATAATAATAACAACAACAACATCAACAACAACAACTGGATTAATTAAATAATTAATTTATGGATCATATATTTTAAGAAGATACTTGGTTGATACCTAGGACGCTGGCAGCAACCCGTATCAAAAATGTGACACATTTTTAAATGTTCAGTTGACTGAGTTTCATGTTTAATGAATAAAAGAGATAATAATAATACAGGGACTTTTGAATACAGATAGATCACAATTGGAACACAACATGCCAGATATCATGGCTGTTGAGAGCCGAAGCATACAATTTATTGATATCACTGTACCAGGAGATGCCAGAGTTGAAGAAAAAGAACTGGAAAAAAATAATGAAATATCGAGACCTGGCCATTGAAATTACAGTTATGGATGAAACATGTAACAGTGATACCCATTGTCATCAGGGCACTTGGTACCATGTCCAAGAATTTTACAAAACACATCAAGAAATTCAGCTTCTTGCAATAACATCAGTGGAACTGCAAAAAACTGCTACTCAGAACATCATATATCTTAAGAAGATACTTGGTTGATACCTAGGACGCTGGCAGTAAACCAGTCAATCATATTTGTGACACATTTTTAAATGTTCACTTGACTGAGTTTCATGTTTAATGAATAAAAGAGATAATAATAATAATGATGTTCAAGGTTTTGCTATTTGTTGGGTGGGTTTTTTGGGACAGCTGTGAGATTAATCTGAATTCAATTAAAAAGCTACTAGCTCTCTTGCATATATTATTCACAGAAATTAAAATTTTACATTACAGAGTAATAAATTTAATTTTTAATAAGAATTAAAAATTTAGTGAGAGGGCTGGGGTGATTTTCTTCACTCTAATTCCTATTAACACATTAAATTTAAATTGTAAAGATACAATCCATATGGCTGCATGGATTTACCAATATAAATGTTTTAGCAAACATTAAAGTTCCTTTCAAGTTATTTCATGTCTCTTTGCCACAAAGATGAAGCTATCAGATCCCAGTGACAAGCAATGTATTATTAAACCATAAAACCAGGAATTGAGTGAGATGTGTTGTGAAATATTAAAAACAACAACCATGAGATATTCAGATTATTGTGCATTTTCTATCAGTATGTCAATCACTTGGTTGATTCACACATATTCATGAAATTCTAAAGTATGCACTTTGGAGAAGTTTGATTAGAAATAAAAAGTACAGTTCTATCAGGATGCTATTAATATCCTGCCTGGGAGAACCTATCATTAAATAAAGTGAGAGAGCTAAACTCAAGCAGCAGACTTTGGATGCCATATTGTTGTGGTCCGCTGGCAGCCTACGGAGCTGGCAGCAGAGTCAGACAGTGAGGAGGCTGGGGAGGAATATGGGCCAATCCTGGAGTCTGGGGAACGCTCGGATGAGGGCTCTGCATCAGAGACAGAGATGGGGCTAGGGCCATCTGGGAGTTATGGTCCTAGCCCAGTGATGAAATCTAAAATTTGTTACTACCGGTTCTAAGGACGTGGAGGGGGGGATAATATGACTGGGTGGGCATGGCCATGTTTTTTTTACTTTTAAAACCATTTTTTTCTACAACCTCTTCTGTGAAGAGGTTATAAAAAAATGCTTTCAAAAGGCTCTGCCAATCCCAGCCAAGTTGCCTGATCGTCAAAGGCTTTTTTCTTTACTTTTAAAAGCATTTTTTCGGCCCAAGGGGTTGTAAAAAAATGCTTTTAATTTTTTTTTAAAAAGGCTCTGATGATTGCACAGCTTAGCTGGGCATGGGGGGCTAGGGCAGGGATTTTTGCTACCAGTTCTCTGAACCACCTGCCTCCATCGCTACTGGATCGGGCAATCCGGTCTGAACCAGGAGCATTTCACCCCTGTCCTAGCCCCATCTCTGACTCCAGAGTCTCCAGAGTCTGACGTCAGCAAGGCAGAGGAACAGGGGGAGCCTGTTCCCAGTGTGCGTATGCGCAGAGCTGCCAGAAGGCAAGAACAGTTAAGACAAAAGGGACAACTCGGGAGTAGGGCTTGGAGATGGTTGGCCCTGCCCATAAGACATAAAGGAGGAGGAAAGGCATGTGCGCCTTTGCAGGAAGCAACTTTGTTCGTTCTGGTCAGTTTAAATTCTGAAGCTCCATGTTGACTCTGTGTTCCGTGTGGCCTTGCAAAGCTAATTGCCAATTAGTTCTTTGGCAGCATGTCAAGGGAGATAAAGGTGGGTGCTTATCAGCCTTATCCCGAAGGACTGTGGCAGACTTCTGTTGGACTCTTTACAAACTATTTGTGACTTATTACCAGCTGTGAATAAACATAATTCACAGCTGTTGAAATAAAAAGAGGGTTTTTGGGACTAACCACGTACTTTTCATTGTCTCAGGAAGCCTATGTCAGAACACAGATAAAGGCAGCATTTACACTGCCTTTTTACACTTACACTTTTCTCCTTTAAAAGTGGGCAGTGAGATAATATTTCTGGACTTCTATCTCAGCTGCCAAGTGACTATCCTTGGATTTCATGTACCATGATTTGGGGAAAGTATCAAACCTCCCAATGGGACAACTCACTGTGGCCAACTTGCTGTAGCCAACTTGCCACAGTAAACTCATGGTGGGACAACTTGCCACAGGACAACTCACCATGGGACAATTCAACAATTCAATTTAATTATTTAAAATAATTTTAAAAAACATTTTAATTTTTGTCATGCGGATTTCATTTTGTTCCTCTTTTTGGCATCTTTTATTTAATGATTCTATTCCACCATTGTGTCGATATTAGTGTAACTCTTGTCCTGCAGCGAGTTCTCCTGTGAAAGAGTTGGCCATGGCAAATTTGCCATGGCAAGTTGTCCTAGACCCCTTCCAAGTAAACCAGACAGGGAGCATTAGTAGATGAATTAATTCCACTTTATTGTAAGATTGCATTAACAGAATCTTGTAAGTCTGAAAGTAGAAACTTTTAGCCATCTGATCTATTAGGGCAGGGGTTTCAAACTCAAGGCCCAGGGGCTGAATCCGGCCCATGAGGTGCTTAAATCTGGCCTGTGGGGCCATCCTGGAAGTAGTGACTGGCCAGCTTGTAGTGCCTCTGCCACTGGCTGCCCTTGCAAGCTCCATTTTTCACTGACAGAGGGTTGCAAGAGGCCGTCACAGACAAAAACAGAGCTCGGGAGGGCCATAGGCTTCATGGCAGAAGGGGGCCATTGCAGGAGGCTGTCGCAGCTGAAAAAGGAGCTCGAAAGCCTGTTTTCGCTGACAGAGCACTCGGGCCACCACAGGCACCCCTGACACAAGTTACATTGAGCTGGCCGTGCCCCCTGGCCATGCCCCTCCACTCCCCCTGAAGTCAAACACAACCCTGATGTGGCCGTCAATGAAATTGAGTTTGATATCCCTACATTAGCACATGTCATTCTTAAATTTCTTTCTCTGACCATTAAATTATTGGGGCAGGGGTGAAATGCTCCCAGTTCAGACCGGATCGCCTGATCCGATAGAGCGATGGAGGCTGGTGGTTTGGAGAACCGGTAGCAAAATCCCTGCACCCCCCCCCCCCAGCCCCAGCGGAGCCGCACAATCATCAAAGGCTCTTTTTTTTAACTTTTAAAAGCATTTTTTCTACAACCTCTTTGGCCGAAAAAATGCTTTTAGAAGTAAAAAAAAAAAAAGCCTCTGATGATCGTGTGGCTCAGCTGGGATCATCAAAGGCTTTTAAAAGAAAAAAAAACCTTTTTTCCTTTTAAATGCCTCTGACAATCCAAGCTGAGTTGCCTGATCAGCAAAGACTTTTTTTATTTTAAATTTATTTTAAATTCTATTCCACCATTGTTGGGATTGTCAGAGCCTTTTGAAAGCATTTTTTTTACAACCTCTTCACTGAAGAGGTTGTAGAAAAAATAGTTTTAAAAGTAAAAAAAAATTGGCCACACCCACCCAGTCACATTATCCCCCCACCAAGCCACGCCCACAGAACCGGTAGTAACAAATTTTAGATTGCACCCCTGCATTGGGGGCTCCTCCCTTTTTTGTCTGATTGTTTCCCAGGCAGCATCTCTTTCTCTCGTTCGACAAGGTCATTCACACATTCCCTTAAATAAAGGGAGTATCATCATCTGTACTACCTCGGACAGCAAAATTGTTCGGTTGAAGGCCTGCACCCAGTAGATTAGCAGTGAAATTTTGATTTAACAGACGAAATGTAAGATATGTCCATTATTCCTTCAATTGGAAAGTTATTATGCAAATTACATCATTTGGCTTCACATCATGTGTGTAATTGATGTCATTATGCATGATGCTGTTATGCAAGTGATATAAAATAATGAAAATGTTATTGGAAATCTCCATTGCATCCAAAGTCCATTCTACTGAGCCCTGTTAATGAGGTTTTCCTGTATAAACTGGACAACGTGTTCTGTACTGGACATTTGCCCGCAGAATAGTATCTAGGCATATCTATCTCATGTTGAAAAAAACAATCATTTTCAATGATCTTCCAATTCCAAGGGCTCCTTGCAGTTGCTAATAATTTAATTTCAAACTGAGTGTGATTTAAAAAAATAAAATAGGGAAAAGCAAGTGTTTGAAAATATAACTTACAACAAAAATATTGTGCTATTAAGCAAGTAAACCAGAATAATTATAAGGATAAAAGAATAGATGAATCTGTAATTAATAAGACCTCATTTTTAAAGAATGTAATTAAATGCATCATGAAAGTGCAAGAATGAAAATAGTACAAAAGATGCCATTTCCGAAGAAAATTGTGTTTCAGTTTACTACAATAACAGGTGTATAAAATATTCATTCTGATGTTTGAAAATAAATACCTTTCTGTCTGATGAGGATGTTGCATGTGTTCATAAATATATATATGTAGATATTTCATACATGTAAAAACTGAATGCCATTCTAATTAGCTGAATGACTGAAAATATAAGACAATGAAATCAAAGGACACTAGACAATTAGTATACTTCATTAATTGCCCAGTGTAAAACTGAAGTGCATTGAGTAAGGAATGAAAGGTCAGTCTTAAAAAAATGTAAAAAAACTATCTTTAACAGTCTTATGAAAAGAAGGACTGGGGGAGACATGATAGCAGTGTTCCAATATCTCAGGGGCTGCCACAAAGAAGAGGGAGTCAAGCTATTCTCCAAAGCACCTGAGGACAGGACAAGAAGCAATGGGTGGAAACTAATCAAGAAGAGAAGCAACCTAGAACTAAGGAGAAATTTCCTGACAGAACAATTAATCAGTGGAACAACTTGCCTCCAGAAGTTGTAAATGCTCCAAGACTGGAAGTTTTTAAGAAGAGATTAGATAACCATTTGTCTGAAGTGGTGTAGGGCTTCCTGCCTAAGCAGGGGGAGACCTAGAAGACCTCCAAGGTTCCTTCCAACTCTGCTATTCTACTCTAACACTTGTTTCCTTTCCATGAAAGATACTCAACAGTTTTTTGACATTGTGGAAATAACTGAAATGGGCTTGTAATATATAGGTAAATATATAAGTAATTATTTTTTTTAAGTAAGTAAGTATATATAATTTAATTTTTTTAAAAAGATTGACCATTTATTCCTTACTCAATGCACTTCAAATTTGCATTGGATAATTAATTATGTATATGTATATGTATATGTATATGTATATGTATATGTATATGTATATGTATATGT
>WNWU01000021.1:4006974-4034058 GCA_012654045.1 Ptyas mucosa | reverse complement strand
AGGATAGGATAGGATAGGATAGGATAGGATAGGATAGGATAGGATAGAACAGAGCTTGGAGGTCTTCTAATCCAGTTCCCTGCTCAAGCAGAAGAACCTATACTATTTCAATCAAAATCACACCTTCCAATTTGTGCCATGAAATGGGATCTCATTTTTTGCTGAAATCTCAGTAAAAATAATATTCTTTTTTGGTATGTATAAAAAGTTAATCAACACAGTTATATTTAGATTATCAGTCTTCAGTCTTGTATTAAACATTACTGCAAAACTTAATCCCTTTGTTTTTATTGATAAAGTTCACCACAACATTCCTTGAAATGTTTCTTTATAGAAAAATATCCCTTGACTACCAGCCATTCATCTCATGAGCTGAATACAAAAACCTCAGTTCTTCCAGTGTAACATCAGGAGCAGCTCTCCGGAGTGCAAGTGGTGATCTCAAAATCTCACCTTTTTCCAGAGAGACATCACTGGCCAGAATTCACCATCTGGCTGCTGATTTCCATTGCAATGCTGTCCCTCCTCTTTCAAAGACATCTAGTTTCCCATAAATTCTCAGCTGAAACCTCCCATGTCTAGTATCCTGTGAGGAATTCCTTCCATTCAGGGAACAAGGGTTTTATTCCTTGTTTTATTACTTCAGAACAGTGGAATTCCCAAACGGCTTTAAAAAAAAAAAGGAAAGAATGAGAAAGAATGAGATGATTGTTTCACTGCCAGAAGAAAGGAGCATAAAATAAACAGTACAGAAAACTTTATTCCTGACTGTTGTAATAAATAATGCGAAATGCCTCCATCAATTCACAGAACCATCAGAAAAGACTCCAGAGCAACAAAAATCAATGCAACAAGCCTCTTATTATATTGCATAATTTAATGAGCATGAGATCAAGGGATTCTTAAATGTCACTTCCATGTAGTTCAGGAAGAAATCTAATCAAAACAAAGATAGGAAAATTGTGAGTCAGCATAATTTTAGGCATAATTAGCAATGAGGACAGTAATTTTTTGCATGTGGTAGGCCTCTATACATATGATGAATTAAATAAAACAGGCTGTAATATACAACATATATGTTTTCCTGTTCCTTGTATTAAATAATAGTTTAAGAACAACTTAGTATTAATAAATAAACTCAACAAAGTACAGTTGTTTAGTTTTTTTAAAAAATAAAAGCCCACCATGATTGAATAGTCTTTTACCTCATAGAAAAGAGAGAGGGAGGGAGAGGGAGGGAGGGAGGGAAGGAAGGAAGGAAGGAAGGAAGGAAGGAAGGAAGGAAGGAAGGAAGGAAGGAAGGAAATAAATTAGTTCAAGCCTCATTCCTAATTAAGTAAGTGTAAGGTTGCTTCTGGCCTTTAAACTCGATGGAAAATGGACATATACATAATACGGTTCCTGAGTTATGAATCTCAAAACTGCAAATCAGTCTCAAGAACCATACTCCAAGTTTTTCCAAGAGTGTTTTTTTACCTTTAGTATAGTAATCTCCAAAATATAGGGACACAAAATATATGATTTGAGCTATTTGCTTGCTAACGTAACTGATCTTCTGGACAATTTCTTCCCATGTTCAGATATATCTGAATTGCTTGCTTAGAAATAACTGAAAGCAGGAATCCATGGCACTGCACATTATTAATGATGAGGAAGGACTGCTTCCTTAATTACACAGCCTACAGCAGGAAGAAGAGAAGGGTTTTTATTTTAGATGTCTGTATGTAAGAGATATTTAAAATTCCAGAATATCAGTTGCTGGTTGTCTCAGCTTCCTTCTGCAGTCAAAGGAAGCTTCTTGCTTATGAAAACTGATTACCATTCAGGATGCTTTCACAAGAAGAACATGCCAGCTGTCATGTCTTGAGGGTGGATTCAGTACTCTGAAACTGGTCCTGAGTTTAAGGAGAAACTTAATCTGCCCTGTGGCTAATGCAGAGGATGAATCAATCTAATCATCCGGAATATGAGTGTGAATTGGTTGCTAACGCAGAGGATGGATCAGTCTAATTATCCTGAATATGAGTGTGAATTTGTACACGCCAAACAAATGTACAGATAAGTTACCTAACGGATTTTGCATTTCACTAAATGTTAGGATACACTTCTCGGTTCCAGTACATTTAAAAATACCTCCAAAATGCATTTTAACAAGAATTCAGAGCTTTCCCTGCATTGAAAGTTACCTACAAGAGTCCCTTCAACGCTTCACCTTATAACAAGCTGGTGAAAGGAGGAACGCAGTTAAGAATAAAGAGGTAAGATTACCCCATCAATTTAGAGACTAGGATTTATTTAAACCTCAGACTTGGTAAATTTCGTCTAATATTCTAAGCACCGCACCTCGTTGGCTCTCCATACCACATAGGATGAAGGAATTGCTAAAGAACCATGCAGAGACAGTTGGTTCAGCTGATAGATTCTACTTGTGGTTCAGCGGAATCTTTCACTGTTTACTATCTATTTCTCACAGTGCATAATAAAAATTTCTCTTGGCATGTAGTGTATCTCCTTGGCTCACAGTTTGGGCATTACATGGTTAGCCCTTCTTAAGCTTTGTATATGTGTCAGGTCCTTTCAAGTTTGATATAAACTACAAGCAAACCTGGCCTGCAGTCCCTTAAGCAGCCAGCCAGAAAATCACTTAGCGGGCTCCCAGCGATGTTGAATGACTGTGTGAAGAGAGCAAATGTGCTTGGAGCTCTCATCAGTGGCATGCAGGCACCCCTTCCCATGATTTCATGATCCTGGGATTGGCTTAATAATCACCACTATTTCAATAATACTCCAGTGCACCACAATTGTGAGCCTCCTCTTTCATTTGAGGGTTGTTGTTTTTTTGGTTTATTTAGAAATTGTTCTATTTGAATAGCAGTTCAGGGCTATTGGCAAAGCAGCACCCTGAGGAGGAAAGCTGCTTTGGCTGAGCCATCGGCTCTGCTGATGAATGAAATGGGTTTGTTGAAGCAGGGAAATAAATGAAGCCGAAAGGAAAGTGCATTGAATTTTCTCCATACCTAGAAACCTGCTAATGCTAGCAGTAGGGAAGAAAAGTACTATATGGAATTATTAAAGTATCCAATAGAAAGCACCTATAAAGTGTGGTAGCTTAGCAGGAGCTGAGATGAAAAACATATCAAAATGAATCAATTCAGAGGGAAAATAAATTCCTTCAATGTTGCCAAGAACACCGATGCTTTTTTTATTCAGACGCCCCAAGGGATTCATCTGGTCTTCCTCCCAGATAATAACACCTGATAGGATTTTAAGTACCATAATAAGCCAAGAAGAGAAATTTCCAGCCAGTAGAATTAATTCAACTGGCTGGACTGCTCCATCTGGCTGAAGGGAGCTAAATAAACCCCTCCCCTCCCTTTCTGAAATTCTCCTCTTCCTGTTCACATTTCAAAGAATGGACTCCTCTTGGGAATGGAACCTGTCAAAATGGGTTCAGGGCCAGCTGTCACTTCAGGGTGCTTCCAGATGGAAGAGTTTTCAAGCACAGATTTCCTGTTCATTTTCTTGGGGTGGGGGGAGAGATTAAGACAAACAAGTCAGCAAAGTTTATTGAAAGGATTCCTAGCTCCTTTTGATGAATTGCCCCTGAGAACTGGATAAAAGTTGAAAAAGACATCTAGGCTCCCCCCCCCCTTAATGTCTGGGTGGGATCTGACTCTTCATCTGGATCTTATTCTTCACTATTGCTGTACATCTTTCTAAAACTATCTGAAAAAGTATCTGAGAAGAGACCTCTTCCTGAATTAGCTTCCATAGAAGCAAATTCAAGTGGGTTGGAATACAGCGGGGAAGTTTTGCAGAAGTATAAGAAAAACTTTAATATAGAGATCCCTCTAGCAATCCTAGAGAGGCAGAGAGGAAGGATATTGATAATAACAAATGCTCTTTGTTAGAGCATTGGCAAAAAAAAATCAGAACACCAAATACAAGCTGGGTGGATACGACCTCGTAGACAACCCTCACTCTGTCAAGAACCACGGAGTACTCATCTCAAATGATCCAAGTGCATTACCCAAAAGGCCTTGAGTTGTTAACCTAATTTTGAGAAGCTTCTTTTCCAGTAATATTGTACTGCAAACTAGGGCATACAAAACTTTTGCTAGACCAATTCTCGAATACAGCTCATCTGCCTGGAATCCGCACTGTATATCAGACATTAATACAATTGAGTGAGTCCAGAGGTATTTCATGAGAAGAGTCCTGCACTCCTCTGCTCACAACAGAATACCTTATGCCACCAGGCTTGAAATTTTGGGCTTAGACAACTTAGAACTATGCCGCCTTCAGTCTGACCTAAGCATAGTGTCTGTAAGAAATGACGAATGCCGACGCTGAAGGGAGAGGACGGATATCGGCGTTCCACATTCCACTGATGTACTAATAAGCATCCTGATAGGTGTGCTCACTGGGCGTGACAGCTACGGGGAGGGCCATTTAAGCGTCACAAACCGGATGGGTGTAGCGCCGAATTCAAATCATTTTGAATGCAGCATGTACCTGGACCCAGCACGCATTAAACCAGCATTATCCAAAGAGCTGAATGTGGTAATTTTTGTGTTTTGCTGCGTTTTGCCTGGGAACCCTGAGACATAGTACATAAAATTATCTGCTACAATGTCCTACCTGTCAATGACTACTTCAGCTTTAACTGCAATAATACACAGGCACACAATAGATACAAACTTAAGGTAAACCGCTCCAAACTCGATTGCAGAAAATACGACTTCAGCAACAGAGTGGTCAATGCCTGGAATGCACTACCTGACTCTGTGGTTACATCCCCAAACCCCCATAACTTTAACCTTAGACTGTCTACTGTTGACCTCACCCCATTCCTAAGAGGTCTGTAAGGGGTGTACCAATGTGCACCAATGTGCCTACCGTCCTTGTCCTACTGTCCCTATTTGTTTGTATCCATATCCTGTATTCATAATCATATTTATACTGATATATGTTATCTTATACATGTTTGAATAAACAAACAAACAAACAAATAAATAAATAAGATCTATATTAGCTTAAAAGACATGAAATGTTGCCTATCAACTAGAGAAGAGAAACAGATCCGGGAAAGAGAAACTGGAATGGAGTACAGTAGGATATAATCAGCTTAATGGAATATTTTGGCTAAACTAGTATATTCGTATTAGAACCTGGAAATATATGGCTACTTTTTATTGCAGGTCCTATCTATCCAAATTTATAACTGTAATAAATATATTATACTGATCTGCCAAGTTTGTCGTGGAAATCACCGTAACTTTAGCACTTACATTTATAAAGGCCTATAGTCCTGAGAACTGAACATGAATGTGACTATAAGCATTTTTCCACTTATGCCACTGGTTCATGTTCTCCCAGGTTGGAGGATAGGGCTGTGTGTGGATTTTCTCCTGATCATATATAATAATCACTTCATGGTACCAATTCACGGCCTTTCATTGTGGACAGTCTGTCTCGGAAGAGCTATGCCGTCCAAGGCAAGTTTGAGGACAAGAGAAGTATATTCAAACAAGCCCATCAATTATTATCAACTGAAAAAAGGTATTGAGATGGCGCACACTTTATCTAGCCAACATCACCCTCTCTAGACTGGTGGCAATCAGTCTTCTAGTGGCAATCTTTTAGAGGACAATCTTTTGGAGTGACATCTCAGAAGCCACTTGTCAAACTTCAAGTGGCATTTTTGCTTTTGCAACTTATATTGCTTCTCAGCTTGCCAATAAACTATTGGGGGAGATAGAACTAAGCTTCAGACATCAAGATGCCAGCCATGGGAACCAAGGACATTTTAGCAGGTGTTTATCATAGGGGAAAAAAAAAAACCTTTCTCACGACAATACCATTGAAGTCTCCATTGGACAATATGACCTGGTGTAATAGTGGGGAGGTAAGACTTGAATTTTAACTATATGGGTTTGCACAGGAAATAGTTAGATGTGGTTTTGCCCTCATCTTTGCTGATATGATGTACTCATTAAAGTTTTGCATTAAGAGGTTGGATCATCTCATTCATCAGTTGGAACGTTGACCCTGGCAAGGACCAGCATATAAAAGTAGGACCTATGCTTCCTTCAGGTGTTTTGCTCTCCTACCACTAGTGTTGAGTCTTCTTTTTCTCCCTCTTCCCATAAAGCTTCAACTCACAAGTAGAACTCTTCTGCTTATGCAGCAGCAGAGGGAAAGCCAAGAATTTCTGATGACAATTATTTATTGAAGTTAGAACCCCGTGACCAAAGACTTTCAGCACCCACTTTATTTTTACAAAGAAATCTAATTCAATATAAACAATATTCAAATTGTCTTGTAGGTGGTTGTTTTTTTCCTTCAGCCTACAAAACAGACAGCTTGACCCCCTCTTCTGATCAAACTGGCTTGTTTCCATCTGTTAATGCAATTTGCTGTCATGTTGTTTTGAACTGTGTGAAAATGCTCATTGTGTTTTGTTTTTTCTCCCCCCATCTAACATTTCTTGGCATGGAATTTATTATCATAGTTAAATATGTCACAATATTGCCTTGGGAAATTTCCATTCCAATATTATCAGACAAAACATTTAGGGAAAGGTTACATTTAAGAATCTTGGGTTCATAAGCCATGATTATGCTAAAATGGTCCTACAGGCAGTGGTGGGTTGCTCCCGGTTCTGTCCGGTTCTTTAGAACTGGTAGTAAAAGCAGCGGGAGGCTCCACCCACCTGCCTGGACGTCATAATTGACTATCTGTGCATGCGCTCCTGTTGCAAAGCAATAGTAAAGGTAAGTAGAACCCACCCCTGCATACAGGTAGTTCTCAACTTACGACCACAATTGACCCCAAGATGTCTGTTGCTAAACGAGACAGTAGTTAAGTGAATTTTGCCCCATTTTATGACCTCTCTTGCCCCAGTTGTTAAGAGAACCACTGCTGTTGTTAAATTAGTAACGTGGTTATTTAGCGAATCTGGCTTCCCCATTGACTTTGCTTGTCAGAAGGTCACAAAAGGACACAGCAACTGTCATGGATATGAGTCAGTGGCCAGGCATCTAAATTTTGATCACGTGACCATGGGGGGGATGCTGCAATGGTCATAAGTATGAAAAACAGTCGTAAATCCCCTTTTTCAGGCCTGTCGTAACTTTGAATGGTCATTAAATGAACTAGTCAAGGATAATCTATATTTGAATCAACTTTTAGTGATTTTTGTTTTTGTTTTTCAAATTTGGAACATCTTTTAGTGAAAACAGGCATTTTGGTAGTCACATTCATTTAAATTCATATTTAGTTTAGTTATTTAATCAAAATATGGGACGAATTATTAAAAATCCATATGGGTCCTTGCTATAAGACGAACTGGAGTATAAGACACAGCTTAGTTTTTGGGGAGGAAAATAGGAAAAAAAAATCTGCCTGCCAGGTATTCATCTGGCTAGCATCTTTAGTCTGGTCAGCTTTAGCACATTAGTTTGCTGGTTTTTATCCCCTGCTTGGGGATAAAAAACAGTTTCTAAAGTACAACTGATCTTTGGAAAGAGAAGCAATGAGAAAAGCAGGCAAACCACGGAGATTGCTTCATTCGCTAGCTCCTCTTTAAGGCTTCACAGCTGAGAATCGGAGGGAGCGGGGGAAGATTGCTTCACTGAAAAAAAAGCTTCTAAAGCACAGCTGCGAGTTAGAGGTAGATCTAGCACATCCTTAGGGCTGAAAAAAGCTTCGAAAAAGCTACATTTGGAGTATAAGACGCATCCAAATTTTCAGCCTCTTTTAGGAGGGAAAAAAGTGCATCTTATACGCCAAAAAATACGGTAGCTAAGTGGGCATTGAACCTACCAACACAGACTTCCATCTTTCTGCTCAAGAGAAATTGTGCATAAGTTCACCACAAGAGAATTAGCTCCTCCTGGAGGAAGATAAGCAGTCTAGAAACATCATAAACACACACACACACACACACACACACAAGCAGCACAATAATGAAGAATGAATCCTATTAGTTTCTTGTAGGGTTATACCTACAAATCTGGAGAAGAACTACAAATGCCTAAATATACTCTTTAGGAGAAATTCAGCTCTGAATTTCGAGTTCTCGTTCTTTAAAAATTAAGACTGCAGCATATGCAAATACAACAACTGATGCTTAAGTGAAATGGAAGGCGAAGCTGCAAGATGGGTCAGAAGCTAACAAGGAACTTTAAAACTTAAAAGCTGGATCCCATCGAGTTTGCTCATTATCCTTGTTTTTCTTTCCCTCTCTCTGCTTTGACGTCTTTCCCCTTTAATAATAGCAGTGATGAGTAAGAAAGGGTCATTTCAGTTTATTCCGAGCTAGACAGATGCTATTTTTATGTACTATTTCAATTCCGATAACATTCAAACAGCTTTAAGTCATTATTAGCTTTTAATGCACAAAAAAAGAGAGAGGCTACTTGGTGGAGAGTGATGGGCAGAAGAAAAGGATAATGCTTAGAGTACATAATAGGCAGGAACTAAGCTTTCTTTTTTACTGCATGACACCTTGTATATGTGATTTCAGACACCACAGTCTGTGCAACAGAGTGTGAGTCTGTGCAACAGAGCTCACCAGAATGAAGCATTATGCGCAACAGATGATTTGCCCACTGCAGTGTAAGAAAGGTAGGTTCTTAGGTAGCTCTATGCTTTTTTCCCCTAGGTTTTTTTTCCCCCTCTGCTTTTCAGGTTAATGGTATTCTCTTGAGGGCCTCCAGAGGCAGTTGAATAGTTCACTATAATTTTGAAACTTCGGGTTCCTGCCTTATTAGCTTCAGATGTCCTTGCAAGGAGCCCTTTATTGCATCCTCCTTCAGTCTAAGTTCAAAATTTTCTGAGTCACATATTGAACTTCTGATATTTCTAAATGAAATGTCGGTCAATGTTATTAATAAGAACGCCTCCATATTTCTTGATGGTTCCCAGATTATTTTCCAACGACAAGCTACCAGTTCAGATAAGGTGAGCATGATCCTAGCCCCTTCCCTTCCCCTAAATATAGGCATCTTAGGGATCTAGGGAATGTGGCTTTTCCATGGCAGTCCCTGCCTACAGAACACCCAGCCCCCTGAAATTTGGCAGGCCTCTATGTTCTACTCTTCTGTAATGCTTTAAACTTTAAGACAAGGGTGTCAAACTCAAAGCCTGTGGACCAGATGCGGCCCACGGGATGCTTAGATCTGGCTGGTGTGGCCACCCTGGAAATAGCAAAGGAATGGCCCATGGTGCCTCTCCCAGGGAAATCAGAAATCGGGAGTGCCACAAAAGCTCCGTTTTCACTGGCAGAGGGTTGTAGGAGGCCATCCCAGCCAAAAACGAAGCCCATTTTTGCTGGCACAGTGTTCAGGCCACAGGCGTCAAGCTGGCCATGCCCACCCTGGCCACACCCATCCTGGCCCCCCAAGGTCAAACACAACACTGCTGTGTCCCTCAATTAAATCGAGTTTGACACCCCGATTTAAGACATTCCCCTCCAAAACTGGGATAAGATTAGCAATAGCCACTAGCAATAACATTTAGACTTATATACCATTTCATAGTGCTTTATAGCACCGTCTACATGCTTTGCAGAGTCAGCATATTTTCCCCAACAATCTGGGTCCTTATTTTACCAACCTCAGAAGGATAGAAATGAATTCTTAAAAATGAAGCCTAACGAATTAATAAGCAATTGGATTATGGCTTATAAATACTCTTATACAGAATTTATAAGGCATTTAAAGATAGAATTGGAGGTAGTTGATGCTAAATATAATTGAGGTGCAAACACCAATTCATCCTTTCATTGCTTCTTTAACTAGAAATCTCATGTTATTTTTGAGCTGTAATCCAGAATGATAAATTTCCATTTCCAGATCACTTCTTCCAACCATTACTTTATTACCTCTTCTGCTATTATACGATAGTGAAATGCACACCTTCTTCAGTCTGATAATTCTATTGAGACAGAATATCAGATAGTGCTTAGGGCAAGAATCAAAGACTGAATAGTGAGATCTGCCCCATCAAAAAAATCCATGGCTGGCCTATGAAAGGTTTGGACTTTGGGATCTCTAGGCAAAACTGACATTTGAAAAAAAAATATCCTAAAAATCTAAGACATTTCTATTAACCATAATTTAAACATTTAAACAATGTACATTTTCTCAGCTGTGTCTTGGGTATGAAGAATAGAAAAGAAGAAAGTGAATAGTTATACATCATGGATGATAAACTTGTTGCCTCCTAAAGGCATCCCAGGTTTGAGGAGGCTTTAAATATTCCGATAATCCTGTTCTCCATACATCTGCTGCAGGGGTGGGTTCTGCTTACTTTTACTACCAGTTCGCAATGGGGCTGCGTGCACGCAGAAGCTTCTGTGCATGCGCAGAAGCGTTCTGATGACATTGGGGTCAGTTGGTGGAGCCTCCCTCCGGTTTTACTACCGGTTCTATAGAATCGATCCGAACCGCGGGCAACTCAACACTGGTCTGCTGCCTTCAGCATCTCCCCACTCATTCTGTTGCCTCCTGCTTGGTCACTTACCAACTGGTACTTATTTCTTTGCACACTAGCATGCTATACACCGTTTCTCTTCTTTTCTTTAAAAAAAGAAAGAAAGAAAAAGAGTAACTAAGCAAATAGAGGCTTTAGAGTCACACAGCCAAAAATCTCAAGTAGGTGGGATTTCTCACTATTTCAGTACCTGTACTGGCGATGCACTTCAAAACTGGAATTTGATTGGTTTAGCTGCCTGCCATTTATAGGTTTGAGGCAGTGGTGAAATCCAATTTTTTTTTACTACCGGTTCTGTGGGCGTGGCTTGGTGGGCGTGGCTTGATGGGCATGGCAGGGGAAGGATACTGCAAAATCCCCATTCCCTCCCCATTCCTGGGGGAAGGATATTGCAAAATTTCCATTCCCTCCCCACTCCTGGGGCCAGCCAGAGGTGGTATTTTCTGGTTCTCTGAACTGCTCAAAATTTGCGCTACCGGTTCCCCAGAACCTGTCAGAACCTGCTGGATTTCACCCCTAATTTAGGGTGAAAAGGTAAAGGTTTCCCCCACCCAATTGTGTCCAATTTTGTGAAGTAGTGTTTGTCTCTGTTTCCTATTCGAGAGAGCCAGTGTTGTCCAAATAAGCTATAGGAATAACACTTATATAGCGCTTCACAGTGCTTTACAGAACTCTCTAAGTGGTTTACAGAGCCATCATGTTGCTCCCCAACAATCCAGGTCCTCATTTTACCAATCTCAGAAGGATGGAAGGCTGAGTCCACCTTGAGCCGGTGAGAATCAAACTGCTGAACTGCTGGCAGGTGGCAATCAGCAGAAGTAGCCTGCAGTACTGCATTCTAACCACCGCACCACCATATGTATGCAGGAGGGGTGAAATACTCCTGATTCGGACTGGATCGGCCAATCTGTTAGCGATGGCAATGGGTATTTCAGAGAACTGGTAGCAAAAATCCCTGGGGCCCCCTGCCTATGCCCACCCAATCGTCCGGTTGCCCACTTGCCGACTTGCCGACTTGGCCACTTGCTGCTTCTTTCTGGCTTGCTTGCTTTTCTGGCCTTTTTTTCGCCTGCTGCAATCCCTGCAATCAATTGCATCAACTAGCAACTGAATCTGCCTGCCTGAAATCAATCTCATCGGTGAGCAACTGAATCTGCCTGCCTGAAATCAATCTCATCGGTGAGCAACTGAATCTGCCTGCCTTGTGCCTTCAATTGGGTAAGTAACTGGGTTTTTTTTGGGGGGGAGGCTTTAAAAAATAGTTAATTGCGGGGTTTTTTAAGGAGTTTTATTTTTTTTTAGACAGCAATTTTTTTTAAAATTTGATTTATATGCCGCCCTTCTCCGGAGACTCAGGGCAGCTTACAATGCGTTAAGCAATAGCCTTCATACTTTTGTATATTTATACAAAGTCCGCTTATTGCCCCACAAACTGGGTCCTCAATTTACCTACCTTAGAAAGGATGGAAGGCTGAGTCAACCTTAAGCCCTGGTGAGATTCGAACCTGCAATAATTGCAGGCAGCTGGTGTTAATAACAGGGTCTTTAGACCACTGTACTATCCAAGGCTCCAAGGCTATCCAAGAATATAAAATAATAAAATAAAATATTTGTGCAGCTTTCTGAGATTTGGTGTGTTTCTGTAGTGTTTCACTCTAACCACACAAACACACAAAATCTCACAAACCTGTATGTGGTATTTTGTGTGGAAAAAGTGTGAAGTTTTTGAGCTTTTTGTGGCTGTGTGAGGTTCCTGTTTGTTGCAGGGGTCATTTTGGGTCAAGTGCAGCTGCTTTTACATTGTGTGTGAGTCAGTTGTGTTGTGTTGTGTTGTGTGTGGGTAAAGGGTGAAAGTTGGTTTTTGGTACCTCTTATTGTTTTGTGTATTTTGTTTATTATTTTTATTATTTATTATTATTGGCCCCGCCCACCCAGTCACCTGACCACCAAGCCATGCCTACCAGGTCACCTGACCACCAAGCCGTGCCCACCAATTAAGCCACGCCCACCAATTAAGCCACACCCACAGAACCGGTAGGGAAAAATTTTAGATTTCACCCTGGTATGCATGCACGAGTGTATGTATGTATGTATGTATGTATGTATGTATGTATGTATGTATTTATTTATTTATTCATTCATTCATTCATTCATTCATTCATTCATTCATTCATTTCTGTTTCGATCTCTCAATTTATGCATCTGGCTAAATAATGATGTCCACATTCAACACCTGGAAAAGCTCAACAGAGAATGCAGAATGTTTTTTGTTTTCAAAGTATGGAGATATACGGCTTAGGCATGCTTTTACTAATGGATTGGATCTTAGAGGTTTCCTGAGATTTATTCATTTAAATATTTATATCTCCTTCTTTGCATAAAAGTAGTCAAGGCAGCAAGGGAAGAAGGGGGAAAGAGACATTTCTAAGCAACAGGTTTTTTCCATCACTCAGGGTCAGCCAATTTGCTTTCAAAAGAGAAACAAAAACAAAATATCACATTTATATGATGTGTTCTGTGCTCTTTGTTGTCGTATAAGCCACACACCCATATACTCCTATAGTAACAATGTTTTTTATCAAAAGAATGCAGAGAACAGGTATGCATTTTTTTCTGATAATCCCATTTTCACATAACAGGTAGAAACTTATTTTCAGGGATAAAAGAGATTTCCTTAAAATAATTTAGTTATCCAGAGCTTGGTAAAATGTGAAAGTTGAATAGTAATAAATGGTTAGGGAATGGGTATTCACAAGCAGTCAGTTTAAAATAAATGAATAAAAGGGGGAAAAAATACAATGAAGTTAAATGATTTTTCACAGAGAGGATAAGGCACAGTTAATAACTTTATTATAACAGTTTGTGGGAAGAGGAGATTCTTTAGTGTATCTCTTAATTGATTTTATCCTTCTAGTTGTATACTCCAGAGGCAAAAAAACAAAACAAAAAAAAGGAATAAAGCCAAGCACTGAAATATATAAAATAAAATTTATACTATGGCTAGAAGGGACGTTCATTGATTGTCACTGTTCATATTTATTAATCTTCTACGAGTTCTTTTATGTTCCTCTATACCACCGAATTACATTATTTAGCCATATCAATTAATTAAATGCATTGAAAAAAGTTCTTAACTGGATTGTGCATGTATAAACCCAGAGTCTCCTGCACACAAAATGAACAGCTTCCCCACTCTTCTTCATGCCACTGCAAGTGTTGCTATAGAATCATTCACTCTGTTTCTATTGGACTTTAGGGGTGATGGAGTTTGCTCCTACCACTCAATAGAACAGTGGAAGAAAAGGTATCTTTAGACTCATGCAAACTGAGAGGATCAATAAATTGCCTTGCACATGCTGGAATCATTACTTGCTTAAAAGAAGGAGGTTAAAAAAAGGGCAGGTGGGGAGGAGATCCACAAACCTTCAACATGTTACTTCAGTGAGATCATTTTATCTTTCGCATTTGGTAAGGGCAATGACCATGCTACCTGCCCCTTACCACAAGATCAGTGAATTCCCCGCTGTGATATGCAGTGACATTCAGATGAAAGCGATATCAAAAAGTCTACAAGGGAGAAGAGAGGAGAAATTAATGGAATTGGTTTTTACAAAAAATATTTAAATAATAATCTGAGCCACATGCCTTGTTCCCTTTCTTCTTTCTTCTTATCCATAGTCTACTGGCATATCGTATATATATTTTTTCCTGATCAGGCACTGTTAGTGTAACCTCAATTACATTGTTATGGTTGGTTGCACAGTCAGCCAGATGTTTAGATTGGATTTGGCATTTTTAACCCACCTCTCGAGTCCTTCCCAACAGTAGTGGGTTTCAAAACCCATCACTACCGGTTCGCCTTGCACAATGCTTCTGTGCATATACAGAAGCTTTTGCGCATGCACAGAAGCATCTAGGTGGGTGGACGGAGCCTCCCGACGCTACTGCTACCAGTTCGCCTGATCCAGGGTGAACCTGTAGCAACCCACCACTGCTTCCCAAGGATCTGTAATAGACAGATGTTGTTTGTTAGATAGGGGGCGCGAATAGAAGAGCAGGATGCTGTAGTCCGTTCAGCACTTTATTTCCATCCGCTATCAGGCGCAAGAGAAGAGGCAGGCCGGAGCTTTCTTTTTAAAGAGCCCCAACAGTCTTGCCGGCCACTGACAGCAGTTTATTTTTCCCGCCACTAGGTTAGCCAATCAGCGGTGGGCATGCAAATGGGTGCTCTAAATGTCCCTACGTAACATTGTTGTTTGATGGTATTAAAGGAATCCCTGCAAGATGTAATCCATTCCAAGTAAAACTGCATTCTGCAATTGGCTAATGGTGATGTTGTCAATTATTATTTCTAAATCATAAGAAGAAGAATGTTTTGTTCTTTGAGACAAGGTTATGCTCATTCCCTTATCAAATGAATTTGGCCTTCACGGGGAATGCTTGAAGTGAATTCTAAACCTTGTGATGCCCAACGTATAACTAAAATATTGCCTGAATCTGCATGCCAATTGCTTTCTTCATTGTGTACATGCTACAGTAAACATAGCCTGGTTTATCTTCCAGGACTGACCTTCCTAATTTCCATCATCAGTTCTGTGAAAGCAGAAATGAGTCCATCATTTGATAGATTGAGACTTGTCTCTTACCGTGTTTCCCCCAAAAAAGACCCTGTCTTATATTTTTTTGAACCCTGAAATAAGTGCTTGGCCTTATTGCCATGCACTCAAAAGCCCGATTGGGCTTATTATCAGGGGATGTCTTATTTTGGGGGAAACAGGGTAGATGGGTACAGAAGCACCACAATGTTAGAAGAGAAACTTTAGGGCTATCATTTGTAAGCTGGAAAGAAGTAGTTACCATTAGCTAGAAAAAAGGTACAGAAAACTCTAAATTTAGTGGCCATATGGATTTGGATCATATGGACTCAACTACAACAGAATAATAGAACAGAGTGTCAGGCATGCCTCCTTTCAACACTCAAGAAAGAAAAACCCAGACTCCATTTTTATAGAGAAAGGTACTTTTACTGAGTGAGAACTGAATGCAACCAAAGAAAAGCAAGGTCTGAAGCAAAGGCGCGAAAATCACATATAGAAAGCATCCCCCCCCAATTGTCCAGTGTAAATCATCCAATCCACAAGTTCTCCAGGGATCATGTGGGTGCAAACTTCTGGCAGTGTCATCCTCTTGCGATGCCACAACCATTGACCTTGAGACGTTATGAGCTGCAAAGAAAATGCTGCAGCAAAGTTTTCCCTCTTCCTTCTCCTCCAGCTCACTGCCCCCCACCCCCCATTTCATGGCAGCCGAGCAAGTAAGTAATGAAAGAGCGGAGGCTGACACAGAGTTGGAAGTGATCTTGCAGTTCTTCTAGTCCATGGGTGTCAAACTCTTTGTGTTACATTGCCATCATGTGATGTATCACGATGCTTTCCCCCTTCATGGAGCTGGGGTGGGCATGGCCTGTGCATGATGCATCCAGTCTGTGGGCCACCAGTTTGACACCTCTGTATCTAATTCAATCCTTTACACAAGCAGGAGACCCTAGACCATTCCAGATAAGTGGCTGTTCAAACTCTTCTTAAAAGCCTCCAGTGATGGAGAACCTACAACTTCTGAAGGCAGACCATTCTGCTTGTCAATTGTTCTCACTGTTAAGAAATTTCTCCTTAGTCCTAGGTTGCTTCTCTTCTTGATTAGTTTCTTGTCTTGCCTTCTGGTGCTTTAGAGAATAGATTGCCCCCCTCTTCTTTATAGTTAGCTCTGAGCAAGATGTCAAGTGTGGTGGAGAATAGTATCTTGACAATGGTCAAATTGCTCAACTTTATGTGTAAATGGTGGGGAAGAATCATCTTGGCATTTGTCTCAAGGAAGGTGGCACATTCTTGGGTGATACTGTGCAAAAAACAGTCTTCCAGAGTGCACATCAAGTACTCTTTTCTGAAAGTAAAACTATAGGGAAAAAAAGTAACGCATTCAGTATTTTCCAGGGTTCATATGATGACTGACTTTTTAAAATTTGGTTAAATGTATAGCAGCTGTGAATGAGGCATGCTTGTAAGCATTTCTGCATTGTATTCATGGTACAGAATAAGCCTGGTGTTATAGCGCGGGAATAACGAGAGGCACAAGCAGGCTAGTGACAACAGTTCTTTAATTCAGGGTGAGACTTCAGCAAAGAAACACTGGCAACAACCTTCCTTATATACAGTTCTGAAACACCTGCTAACCAATCACAAACAGTTCCCAATTCAAATCTCCCGCTCAAATAGATACATACATAACACCCCTCCATTCCCAGAAAACACTTAGTCTACTTATTTACATTTTTACATACAAAATCACACAGGTGACCAGGGCGTGATCTCACTCTGATTGACCTGCGCAGTTCAGTTGTCAGTGAAGCGTCGAGCCGGTCAGAGGGGCCTGTTGCCTCTCCTGGCTCTGCCAATGAAACCTCCTGGATTTCTCCTGAGGCATGGTCTTCCCTGGCAGGGAGTGTCGGTTCGATGGGGCGGTGCTGGAGCCTAGGCTTGCCAGATAAGTAATCCAGCTTACTCGGGCTTGAGGTAGCTGTTGTGGGAAAACCTTGGCAGTCAGGGTCAACAATATTTGGATACTCTGGATCTTCACAGTCTAAATGTTTCCGCAGTTGATCTATATGCCTCCTCCAAACCTTCCCTTGCCCTACATCTACCGTATATGATTTGGACCAGTGATTCCCACAATTTTCCTGGCAACCCAAAGTGGCCCATTGGCATAATTTCTAGCAAACACTGTGGTGCCTATTTGAAACTGTTGTAGTCCTATTCCTTCCCCCTTAAACGTGTCTTGGGAGTAATTGGGGTGTAATCGGTCTACACCTAAGTTTCCAGCCCATTAGGAGTTCTGCTGGACTGTGCCCTGTGGCAGTGCATGGGGTGGCATGCTGTATTGCTAGGAACTGGTCAATCCTAGCTTGTCAATCTCCTGCATCGAGCCAGGAGAGGGCTTCTTTGGTGGTTCTTACAAATCTTTCAACAAGGCCATTAGAAGCCAGATGAAACGGGGCCGATAAGGCGTGTCTAATTCCTAATTCTGCCAAATAGCTTTCAAAATGTGTGGCCGTGAATTGGGGCCCGTTGACCGATACCAGGGTATCGGGCAATCTGTGGGTTACGAAAAGTTTCCTGAGGTCCTTGATTACTGCTTCAGACGTGGTAGATGGCATCAGAGCTATCTCTAGCCACTTAGAGAAAGCGTCAACAATTATTAGAAAATTTTCCCCGTGAAACGGTCCTGCAAAATCTATGTGAATCCTCCCCCATGGCCCTTTTGGCCTTTCCCACTCTCTGACAGGGGCTGAAGGGGGATCCGGCCGAGATTCCTTACATAGCCTACACTTGCCTACCCATTCAATGACATCCTTATCAAGCTGCGGCCACCACACATAACTCCTTGCTAGGCCCTTAATGCGGACTATACCAGGGTGCCCCTCATGCAAAAGTTCCAGAACCCTTTGCCGTAACCGTAAGGGGATTACCACCCTATCGCCCCATAGCAGACAACCCCCTTGCATAGACAATTCATTCTTTTTGTTAAAGAAAACTTGAAATTCCCCATTGTCCACCTTGGGCGGCCACCCCCTCATGACCCACCCCATAACAGTACGAATGACAGTGTCTTTGGTAGATGCCATTGCCACCTCGCCCGACATAAGCAGTCCCAGAGATACAACATCAATTAACAATACAGAGGCTTCTGGTGTAGGATCCTCCAACAAGTCAGGAAGGGGGCAGCGACTGAGGGCATCCGCGTGGCTCCAAGTTCTCCCGGGCCAATGTACCAGTCGATACAAATAGGCAGCTAGGAAGATAGCCCACCTGGTCATCCGGGGGGAAATAGCGGTGGGGGTAGGCTTGTCCCCGGCTAGGAGTCCCAACAGGGGCTGGTGGTCAGTCACAAGTTCAAACAAATACTTGTGAATTTTTTTAACCCCTGCAATAGCCGCTAAGGCTTCCCTGTCCAGCTGACTGTAGTTGCGTTCTGCGCTGGACAGGGTGCAAGAGTAATATGCAATGGGCACCTCAGACCCATTCGGTAGTCTGTGGCTCAGCACAGTGCCCACTCCAAAAGGGGACGCGTCGCAAATGAGGATAAGCGGCAAATTCGAATTGTACTGGATTAGGAAACTGTCCTCTGATAAGAGTCTTTTTACAGCCTTAAAAGCGGCCGCCTCTGCCTTGTCCCAGACCCATGGAACATTTTTTTCCAATAGTCTGTGTAGACTATTGGAAAAACCCCTGTGTAGGGGTTCTGCTACGGTGGCTTTGTTTTTAAGGAACATTGTATAAAAGTTCAAAAGTCCCAAGAACGCCTGCAGTCCAGTCTTGGAGGTCAGTGTGGGCACGTTTTGGATAGCCCTAACTTTGCTTTCAGTGGGGTGGATGCCTGACCCATCAACTCGGTAACCCAAAAATTCTACAGAAGGAACTGTAATCATGCACTTGTTTTTCTTAACTCGCAATCCCGCTTCCCTAAATTTTAAAAGTACTTGTCGCACTCTGTCCTTAAGCTGTGATTCGGTTTGGGCACTGATGAGGACATCGTCAAAATAGGGTACCACTCCCGGCAGTCCTTGTAACAGTCTTTCCATGGTGCTTTGAAAAAGCCCTGGCACTAAGCTAACACCAAACTGGAGCCTGGTGCATTTAAAGGCCCCTCTGTGAGTTACGATGGTTTGTGCTTCTGCAGTAGAATCATAGACCGGCAGCTGCTGGTACGCCTGCGCCAGGTCCAATTTCGCAAAAATTTTGCCGGGCCCCAGGGAATGAAGTAAATGGTGAACAACCGGCACAGGATACGCGCTCTGCTAGACCACCTTGTTGATTGAACACTTATAGTCGGCACAGATCCTTATAGATCCGTCCGACTTGACTGGCGTGACAATAGAGGTCTCCCACTTAGCGTGATCTACTGGAACCAGGATCCTCTGCCTAATAAGTTTGTCCAGCTCTGCGTCAATTTTGGATTTCAAAGCAAGTGGCACCCGTCTCAGTTTGAGCCTAATTGGGGCTACCTGAGGGTCTAAATTAAAGGAAATAGGGGTCCCCACATACTTGCCCAGCGCCTCTCCGAAAACATCCTGGAATTCGTGCAGGAGGCTGTCCTTGAGAGACAGTCCACTGAGGCTGTGAACGCCCGTGAACCCCATGCCAAGGCTCGGAACCAAACGAGGCCCAGGAGACTCGGTAGCAACTTGCTGATGATCGTCAGGGGTAATGATTCTTGAAACTCACCGTAGGTGACCCAGAACGTGCCCACGCCTTCCACTGGAACTCGGTTTCCTTGATAGTCGAAGAGGCAAACTCGTTGTCGTGACAGCTGGCTTCTCTTGAACATAGGGAAAAGAGTCTTTAACGTTGTCCAAGACATGATTGATAAAGCTGACCCGGTATTGATCTCCATTTCACAAGGCTTTCCGTCGATTTCTACCTGGGTATATACTTTTTCTTCTGTAGCCGTCCTGGCTTGGCCTATTCTCGTGCTGTAGGCTTCCCGCTTTTGATTTTCGAGCCGTTTTTCAACACCGCCATTTCTGGTTGGCTGTTTTGAACGTGTTGGCTCTGATTGGTCGCGGCGGTCACGTGGCTTGCTGCCGCTCAGAAAAGGAGCTCTACAGACTCTTGCCAAATGTCTTTTTTTCTCGCAGCGCCTGCAAACGGCGTCTCTGAATTTACAAGTCTGTCTTTCGTGAGCCCCGCCACAGCTAGAACAGTTTTCTCGGTGGCTATTCTGCCCATTTTTTTTCTTTTCGACATGGAAGATGTCCTCATCTGACTCTTCCTCGGTACTGGTGTGCACTTCTTCTCAGTGTACAGGCATTGATTTTAGGGTGTCTTTTGAAATTGGCCGGTGTAGCGTTTCAGCAGCTTTTGTGGAAGATTCATGCGCCCTTGCTTCGTCTAGAGCACCGGCTAGGGTCAAGTCTGGTTTCACAAGTAGTCGCCTCTGTAACCGCGTATCTCTAACATTGCAGATTAGTTGCTCTAGAAGTGCGTCTTCGAGGTCTCGGTGATTGCAGTGCATTGCGGCTTTCCGTAGGCTTGCCATGTATGCACTGACCGGTTCTCCCTCTTTTTGTACTCTTTGCCGGAACTCGTAGCGTTGTACAAATTTCGAAGGAACCGGAGTGTAGTGAGCCCTGAGGGTGGCTTATAGTATGTTCCAGGAGATGGTCTGGACCGGTGTTGGTTCACAGAGGGATTCGGCCATTTCGAAAACGTCGGACCCGCAGTGGCTCAAGAATAGAGCTCTGTTTCGGTTCGCTGAAAGACCTTGCATTTCACTGGCCTCCAAGGAACACTCAAACCTGGTCATATACAACCCCCATTTCTCCCGGGCTGAATCGAAGGGTTTTGGCGGGATGTAGGCTTTCCGTTGTCCGCTCGTCACCCTGGCTGAATCTCCAAGCTCTTTTTGTTAGCTTCTTGTGGCCTCTATCCCACCTTCGTCGCCAATGTTATAGCACGGGAATAACGAGAGGCACAAGCAGGCTAGTGACAACAGCTCTTTAATTCAGGGTGAGACTTCAGCAAAGAAACACTGGCAACAACCCTCCTTATATACAGTTCTGAAATACCTGCTAACCAATCACAAACAGTTCCCAATTCAAATCTCCTGCTCAAATAGATACATACATAACACCTGGACTTCTCTCAGATTAGTGTAAATTTTCTTTTAATTTCCCAGCTTTGTTTTCTGTAACTGAATGCTCTTAGGAATAGGAGTGTATCATGACACAATGCCATGCCCTGAATAAAAATGACCATGGCCCCTGGGTAATCCTAATTTTTAACCGACTTTCAATTATATTTTAATGTATATTGTATTAGATATTGAATGTTTCTGCCTACCGTGTACGGGTTCTTCATTTTGCATTTTATTAGTTTTTATTGTGTATGTTTTTATTTGAACTGTGTTTTTAGTGTGCATTATTTTAAACTGCCTGGATAATTAGAGTTATTATGCATCTTAATTTTTTAATAAATAAATAGTAATTTTTCCACAGATAGGTTGGCCCAGTAAATATGTAAAAGAGACTATGACTTATTCACGTTATGCTTATAAATCATGAAGAAGCCTTTTTCCCAAAGTTTGCTTTAACACCCCCCCCCCCCGATTTCTGTTTAAATAAGTTGCCAGCCCATAGTTAAATAACTCGTCATATTGAGTCACAAAATGCTCTGCAAAGTACTGAACCAGTATTACTTTGGAGTAACTTTGGAATAACTTTGGAGTAACTTCAGGGGCATATGAAGAATATGATGAAAATGCTGCTGTCTTTGCTTCATTTGTCTTCTTTGATTCTTCCCTGAGCCTCCTTCTGTAGATATCAAATTTCCGTTTGTTCTGTTGGGATATTGGAGGAAAAGATTATTTGCAACATATGATTTTCATCTCCTGGATTAATGTGATTCTTTAATTCTCCACCATTTCTTCTACTTCCAGGATGTTCTGCAGAAGAAATCTGCTCAAAATCATGAGTTTATTTTTAAAACATGTTTAGAAAATACACGTACTTATATAGCAATTCAATTTGGAATTGAGGGAAAGGATAGGTTTAAAGGATAGGGATGCAGTGGCTCAGTGGCTAAGATGCTGAGCTTGTTGATCAAAGCTCAGCAAAAGGCAGTTCAGCAGTTCGAATCCCTAGTGCCGCGTAACAGAGTGAGCTCCCGTTACTTGTCCCAGCTTCTGCCAACCTAGCAGTTCGAAAGCACATAAAAAACACAAGTAGAAAAATAGGGACCACCATTGATGGGAAGGTAACAGCGTTCCATGCGCCTTTGGCATTTAGTCATGCCAGCCACATGACCACAGAGACATCTTTGGACAGCTTTGGCTTTGAAACAGAGATGAGCACCGCCCCCTAGAGTCAGGAACGACTAGCACATATGTGCGAGGGGAACCTTTACCTTTATCTTATAGGTTTATGTGGGGCCAGTTTGCTAAAAGGTTGCAATGATTTACTTCTAATCAAACTGAGAGTGATTGCCTTAGGTACTTAAGCAGTTCAGTCTTAGAACTGGAAAGGGTGTATTTAAGGAGGATAAAAACACCCAAATGTTGAGAGTGATATGAGCTGTACCTGAGGTAGGCAGGAAGGAACTCAGAATCTACTTAATGTGGAAATGAAATGATGCTAACCATGCTTTCTAACCATAAATAAGAAAGTGACTGCTGGCAATTTAACAAGAAGCTTTAAAGAAGCTTTTTTTATCACAAGCCGTGGCAACTAAGCAATGAAAATATGAGAACATGCAGAAAGCCGCATTGAAGTTTCAAGAAAATACTAACAGAGTCAGTAATAACATATAATAATTGAAAGGTCAGTAGTGTAGCTGTACTACATCACTTGAATACTTAATCTGATATCTACAAACTCACATTCATGCTTTAGCCTCAGCTCCTGAAAGAGCCTATTAATCTTGGAAAGTGAATACCCTCAATAGGAAAAAAAAAACACCACACAATGTATGTAAATAGTCTGTGCTTCCCAAATAACACTTTTAAGAAGGAATCTTCTAGACTGTTCAGTTAAATTATTCACCGGGAGTAACCATTATTTGGCATTACGCATATCAACCGCTCAGCCATGAGATTGAAATCATGTTTACAATAATTAAAAATATGTACGCGGATTTGTGCTTGAATATCCTATTCTGCCCCAAGATTAAACTGTACGTTATAAGAATAGAGTTATTTACCTGTTCCAGCGATTACTGCTGGGTAAACTATGCCCAGGAGATGTGTAGGAGCTCCATACTGTTCTCTATGCTTATAGCTTCGGCGCACATTTAAGAAAATGGTAGGAAAGTCATTACTAATCAGCATCTGCTCTGCATTTATCCAATCCCTGGTTTCAGTCCCTGGCTTATTCTGTTAAAATAATGTATGTAGTACATCAACAGGGAAACTTTTATCTCAGACCTTGGAGAGATAGAGCCTGAAGAAATAAATGCAATGTTCTTAAGTTCATTATGTTTCCTTTTAAACACTTTTCCTTTCATTGATGCATTTGTCTTTTTTAATGCAGCTGTCAGAAACTTTAAAAGAGGGATTCTCTTTGTCAAAGATTATCTAGATCTATTTCAAACAAGCTTCAGGGGACGTGTACAACTTTGGTCATGTTGCTGACGACCTGTGGAAGAGCTGAGGGTGGCATGTCATTCTTTTACTCCCAAAGGTGCTTTTTCAAGAGGCAATTGGACTTTCTGGTGTTTTTTTTTTTTTGAAGATGTTTCACTTCTCATCTAAGAAGCTTCTTCTGCTTCTTGGATGAGAAGAGAAACGTCTTCAAAGAAAAACGAAGACAGCCCAGTTCCCTCTTGATAAAGCACCTTTGGGACAACCTGGACGACTGAGAATATCCATTGATATTCCTTTACTCATTTCTCTTAGCAATTTTCTGTATCTACAGCCATGGAGTCCTTTTAGGGATGAGAGGCACAGTTTAAGGTGAGAGGCACAGTTTAAGAACTACTACAGAAGAAGTAGTCTGTAGTCTGTAGTAGATTACAGACTACTTCTTCTGTAGTCAGTTCCAGTTGTTCTATGGACTTAGTACCATGGTCAGTTTCAGGAGGGGAGACGCTGTCTCTCCAGCCCTTTGTCAGGGTTCCAAGTAATACCCCCAACGAAATCAAACTCCGAGGCTTGAATTCCTCAGAGCTAATTTTTATTAAAGATGTCATATTGGCACATCTGGGAAAACCTGAACCTGAGAGCTTCTGGGTTTTCCTCACTCAAAAGAAAGTTCAAGTCCTTGCCCATCACCCACATGTCCATCACACACACCAATCAGGTACCCTCTGGAACAGAAGATGCCTCCCAGTCTTCTCAGCACAGCTTCAGGGCAACTTGATCTTGACTCTCTGGAAAGAATATTATTTTGATTACATATCTTCTTCACTTCATACAATCCCACCTCCCATTTTCCCACAGTAGAATTTGTGGCAGGCCTGAAGGCTCAAAGATAAAAGATGGCTTCCAGGTCTGACATACTTCACTAATGGAGTATTGTTCAGTGCTCTCCCTCTTCTGTTGAACATCTACATGAATCCACTATGTAAGGTCATCCATTTGGGATCTGGTATCATCTTGACCTGGGCTGTTCAGATAATGCTGTCAATGTCTTGACTTAGTGTCTGGAGGAGGTTTAGGTCTGTATAGGGAGGATCATACTAAAGCTCCCTTCTGATGGGACTGAGTAGTTATACTTACCTGGGACTCCGGGATTTTTCTAAGGAATTTTCAAGTTGGTTTTGGATGGGGTTGCATTTTCCCATTCAAGCTAGTGCACAATATTCCTAGACTTACACCTCCTGGTCAAGGAGCAGGTGTCAGCTGTTGCCAAGAAGGTCTTGGTGTGCCAGTGACACCCTTCCCTACAGTGGAAGGATCTTCAGTTTGCCACTCATCCCCTATTCACCTCCCAATTGAATTACTGCTGGGGATTCTATGGGGCTCCCTGATCACTTCCTATTACTTGGAAGCTACAGCTGGTCCAGAATGAAAAGCTCTGCTTCATGAGTGGGTAAAATTCAAGGTGCTGGATATCACCTATAAAACTCTACATGATATAGACCATGGCTATTTGAGGAACCATCAACCTCTAACAGTTTCTGCATGTCCTGTCAGATTGAGCAGAGTGGGAGTGTTCCAGGTTCCCTCCAACAATATTATCTAATGCAGAGGTCTCCAACCTTGGCAACTTTAAGACTTGTGGACTTCAACTCCCAGAATTCTGGGAGTTGAAGTCCACAAGTCTTAAAGTTGCCAAGGTTGGAGACCCCTGATCTAATGTGACCTAGGCAGCATGCTTTCTTTGTTGTGATGTCTGCCGTCTGGAGCAGCATTACCTTCCCAGAGATATTTATGGAATGAGAAGATGTGAAGGCTACAAAAGTTGTGATTAGATGGAATTGATGAGATCTTAAGCTTAAATAAACAAAGAAAAACAAATATGAAGAATTAAGGCAATGAACGCAAGTAACAGCACTGACCTGAACTTCTCTGGTTTTAGAAAGGTTTAGAGCTGGTTAGAACTTGAATGGAAAACATTTCGGAAATCCCAGGGCAAGGACAGGTAGAGTGGCACATCATCATCATCCTAGAAAGATGGGTCAAAGAGGCCATCTGTCTTAAAATTGAACAGCCCTCTCTCAACAGAGGGGAAGGGATACAACACCACCTATCTCCTCTTTGCAACATAGTCCTTTCAGCAGTTCCAAGATGGTTCCATGCCCATTTGCACTATTTAGGTGACCCTGAAGGCACAGGTAAACCTCCAGGTGGCCTCAACAACTCTCAGAAAGAGTGCTAATGGCCAGATGACTGCAAGGAATATAAATCCTTCCATTTTCCACCATCCAGTCAGAACTGAAGAAGCTTCTTGGATGAGAAGTGAAACGTCTTCAACACCTCTTCAAAAAGCACCTTTGGGACGTCCTGGAAGAAGGTGATAGCAAATATTAAATTTGCTATTTAATAATGTGAATGCAATTCACATTCAAATTTACTAAATATAGATAGTTTTCAACTTACGGCCACAACTGAGCCCCAAATTTATGTTGTTAAGTGAAAAATTTCTTACATGAGTTTTACCCCATTTTACAACTTCTCTTGCCACAGTTGTTAAGTGAATCACTGCAGTTGTTAAATTGGTAACATACAGTAGTTGTTAAGTGAAACTGGTTTATCCATTGACTTTGCTTGTCCAAAGGTCGCAAGAGGGGATCAGATGACTCCTGAACCTGGCAACCATTCATAAATATGAGTCAGTTGTCAAGCATCCAAATGGAAATCATGTGACCATAGAGATGCTGCAATGGTCGTAAGTGTGAAAAATGGTCATAAGTCACTGTTTTCAGTGCCGTTGTAACTTTGAACAGCCACTAAATGACCTATTGTAAGTCGAGGACTACTTGTAATAGTGAATTTCATCACATTTTATGCTTTCATTTGTATAGTCCATTTGTATATACAGTATACTGTCTGAGAAAGAATGCTAATGAATTCTTGTCAATGGCTTGCTCCAAATTCACTAAGAAAATGTTTCATATAGTATGTGCACAATATAGTACAAGCAGCACAATAGAACAAAATCACCCGCATATGCCATGGTGGCTTTGGGGATGGTGAAAGAAAGATGAGAGTAATTTTTAGGAATGGTATTCAAGTCTACAAAATCAATTCGATAATTCTAGGCAAAGTAATTGAAAACTTCAGCTCTGTCTTCAGCTTTACTTCCATCTGGGCATGTATATATTCCCCAATTAATTCCTTGCCAGAATGGATTTTATTCTTACATCCACACTTTCATCACACAGATGGGAGCTTGATGGAGTAGAACAGTGATGAGTCAAAGGTCGCTGGAGTGAGAGAGAGCAGAAATTTCTGAATTTCTCTTCAATCAGTAATATTATTCCCTAAATAATTATTGAATAATTCTGACTAAAAATCCTAATGCAGAATTATCTTTCCTCCCTCGCCTTTTCTTTCTTTCTTTCTTTCTTTCTTTCTTTCTTTCTTTCTTTCTTT
>WNWU01000021.1:3935965-3991668 GCA_012654045.1 Ptyas mucosa | reverse complement strand
TCTTCTTCTTCTTCTTCTTCTTCTTCTTCTTCTTCTTCTTCTTCTTCTTCTATCATTTGGAACATTTGGATTTGAAGCAACTATATCGTTTTCCTTGAAATCATCCTAATACAAAAATCTCCCTTCTCCACTCTGAATTTGCTTTTCCACGAATTTACACAAGCCATAAAATTTTTGTCCATCAGAGACCATCCATTTCTGACCTAATTTTTATTCTGTATTAATTTTCATCATTATACATTTTTCTTCCTTTTCAATGGATTAGTTCCTCCTCCAGAAATAGTTTTTGTTGGCATCCCTGGATTGAGGTGGAAAAGCAATATAATAGTGAGGGTAGGGGTATTTTCATTTTTCAGATGATTTTGACAATTCCTACTGATACAGAGTAGTTTTCTTTTGAATTTTCTGTTCATTACTCAAGAGAAGAGACAGCAGAATTATTAGAGATTTACATACCTAAAAGTTCCTTTTTGTGGAGGGAAATCAAAGATATAATTTAGCTGCCACTGATGTAAACTAGTACATCAATACCTAAGTACTTTGGCATAACATATTTGCACTTCTTCTTCTGCACTTCTGGCAGCACAATACAATTAATCATTATTTTCAAATCACATTCTTCAACAGTTAACTAGTGTTTGTATGATTAGTGCTTTGAGACACCTAAAAAAAAATCTGTGCTCTCAGTAATAAGCAATGATGTTCTATCTACAACATCCTTAAAGACCAACTTGTCTAAAACAAATATTGAAAACAACTACAGCTATTCTTCAGAAAGCACCATGTTGTAAAACAGATTTGAGCTTAGACGTAAACCTCAGAATAACTTTATTGTCACTTTAAATGTACACTAACCAGCATACATTAATATTAAATTTTGTTGCATACAGCTCTCAAAGGGTCATCACCTCCAATATACACTACATAAATGTGACAAAAATATAAACAAATAAATACAAAATTATGCATATTCCCACATATATTATATGACACAGAGAAACAACACAATCTAGTTTGGATGTATAAATGTAAATGGTGAGAAAAACGAATCTTGCGAGTTTACCAGATAGACGGCATAGGGAACAAAACTCTTACAGAATCTGATAGTCCTGTTAGGAATACTTTGAAACCTCCTCCCAGAGGGGAGCAACAGAAATGGACTATAAAGTGAGTGTGTGTGGTTTCTAACGATGTTTTGAGCTCTAAGCACATAGCACTTATAAGCAGTATCCTGAAACAACTTCCTATAATCTTCTCAGCTGTCCTTACCACTCTCTGTATGGACTTTCTATCTGAGGCACTGCTACCACCAAACCAAACAGTGATGCAGTTTGTAAAAACGCTCTCAATCGTGCCTCTGTAAAAAATGGCCAGGACAGAAGGAGAAAGATGTGCTCTCCACATCCGACACAGGAAATACAGACGCTGGTTTGCACTCTTCACTAAGGATGACGTGTGGAGAGACCAATTTAGATTGTTAGGGTTAGCTATATAATTGGGTATTGTTTATTTCTGTTAGAAATAATTCTTCAATCCTAATTCTAACTACATAACCTCCTGCTGTGGATGCCGTATGGAATAAGATATTTCTTTCTTCATTATCAGCTGGGATCTAATCAAAAGGATATTCAAAACTATTTCCTGTAAATGGAACCATATGCTTCTGTCTTTCCGTCCATTTTATCTCAGGATAGTGAAATGGAAGAATAGTTTTCAGCCAATTTCTCTAAACAATCCAGAAATTATTCATCCTTTCCTCTGGGAGAAATTCTTTGATTACACACACACACACACACACACACACACACACTCCAAGTGTGTTTCATTTGTTTATTTAGCAGGATTTCACTAATTTGCTTTCAGGATTTCAGTTCAGAAGGATCAATGTCAGTGATTTTGTTTTATTACAGTCTAAGATCAGTTTATAAAAATGAAGTGCACAAAATGCAGTGGATAACACATAAATACATAAATTTACATAAAATCCCGAAACAGTTTATAATGTAAAACAGACAGTAGACTGTTTCCAAAAATCATCATTATCAATGAGACACTTGCAACCTTGTTAGAGATTTCTGGATTCCCATAATTATGTCCCTTATGGAAGTTTTGCTTTAAAAAAAAGAGAGAGAGAGAGATGAACTTGTGATATATGGGTTTGATGATTAGAAAGAGTAGACCATGGAAAGAAGGAAATTATGTCATAATGAGAGAGAGAGAGAGAGAGAGAGAGAGAGAGAGAGAGAGAGAGAGAGAGAGAGAGAGCGCTTGTAACTACTTTTAAGAAGACTATAAGTCTTGTTTTTCCTTTCCTTTCCTTTCCTTTCCTTTCCTTTCCTTTCCTTTCCTTTCCTTTCCTTTCCTTTCCTTTTTTCTCACATACTTATTACTGTATTTTCCTTACTTTTCTCTTTCAAAATTTGTATTGTTACTCTTAAAAAATGCCTTTAATAAAAAAAATTACATTTTTGCAGGAAACTTATTACATTAAAGAGCAATTAAAGTTAATGAGAATTGGAACTATGAATGTCTATCACTGAGTACATACAGGCATTTTAAAAGCACATGTGATGCAGATTTTGCTTTCATAAATGGGCACACTCTCTGCAAGTTTGGCTTTCATATATAGAAAGTTCATGTATCCGATCATTATCATCCTAATGTAGTCCCTAATTCACACCAGGTTAGATAGTCACTTCTAAAAAGTATATGGGATATTAACAATAACATTATGATGGGCCACAATTATGCTACAGAAAAAATATGAAACATACTTATGTCTTCTACACAGAGGTGGGTTTAGCTGGAAAACCGGTAGCGAAAATTTTGAGTAGTTTGGAAAACCGGTAGTAAAAATTCAGGACTGGCCCCACCCCATCTATTCTCTGCTTCCCAAGTCCCAGCTGATCGGGAGGAAATGGGGATTTTGCAGTAACCTTCTCCTGGATTGGAGAGGGAATGGAGATTTCACAGTATCCTTCCCCTGGAGTGGGGTGGGAATGGAGATTTCACAGTATCCTTTCCCTGCCATGCCCACGAAGCTACGCCCACCAAGCCACACCACGCCCACCAAGCCACACCCACAGAATCAGTAATAAAAAATTTTGAAACCCACCATTGCTTCTACATCAATTCATCCTCAGTTTTATTAACTTAGTTGCAAGTAATATTAATTTTTAATTAGTTTTCTTTTTCTTTTTTAAAAATTTTTATTTAGTTAAAAAAGAAAAACAAACAAGTACAAACATAACAACACACAACATACACAACAAATAAACGTAGATCAAGTCTTACGACTTGTATTTTGGATAATCACATCAGTAAACTGTATTTCTCTATGTATATTTCTACACCTTTAGTTATATAACGATATTTTGAATTCCCCTTTTTAATTTATTTGTTTTCTTAGTTGGTACTCAATCCCTATCTAATTAGTCCGTTTCCTTTAGTGTGGTCCTATTTTTATTTTATTTTCCTTTTCTCCAGCCAATTGTACTATTTTTGCCATACCAGGCAGTAATCCGTTTTTTCTTTTTCTTGCATTTCTTTAGTGAATTTATCCATCTCTGCACACTCCATCACTTTTAGTATTATTTTATCTTCCGATGGTGTATTTTCCGATTTCCAGCTTTGTGCAAAGATGATTCTTGCTGCTGTTAAGATGTGAATAATTAAATATTTTATTTCCTTTTCGTAATGTGTTGTGTATATTCCTAATAGATAAGTTTCTGGTTTCATTAGTATTCTCTGACTAGTGATTTCTTCTATTTGATTTTAAACCATTTTCCAGAATTGTTTCGCTTTATGGCAAGACCACCACATGTGATAGTACGTTCCTTTCTGTGTTTTGCATTTCCAACAGTCTGGAGAGGTGTTAGGAAACATTCTTGCTAGGCACGCAGGGGGGAGGTGCCATCTGTAGAACATCTTATAGATATTTTCCTTGTAGGGTACAGACATTGTTAGTTTACTATTTACTTTCCATAATTTTTCCCATTTATCTAATTTGATACTATAACAAAAAAATTTTGCCCATGTAATCATATTTTCCTTAACCACCTCCTCCAATTTATAGTTTAATAGATGCTTATAAATTTTAGTTATTAGTTTGTCGTTTGTTCCCAATAAGACTTTGTCTAATTCATTCGGTTCTTTTTGAAATCCAAATTGTGTCAAATCCCTCTTATATCTAGATTTAATTTGTAGATATGGCCACCAATCAATGTCTGTACCCTGTTCTTTCAGTTCTTCTCGTGTTCTTAATTCTCCTTTACTGTTCAACAATTCCTTGTAGGTTCTCATTTTATTCATGTCCATTGTGTTGGGGTATATTTGTGCTTCCATCGTTGAGAGCCATTCTGGAATCTTATCGTAATGGTTTTGTCTAATTTCTCGCCAAGTCTTTAAGAGTGTTTCTCTAATAATATGTCCCCGGAAGTATTCATTGTGTCTATCTCTTTCCTCCCATAGAAATGCGTGCCATCCTTTCAATAGATCGAAACCTTATAGCATCAGTATCCGTTTGTTTTTTAGTTCTATCCACTCTCTTATCCAGATAAGTGATGATGTTTTGTGGTATATTTGCCAGTCTGGTAATCCTAGTCCGCCTTTCTCTCGTGTGTCCTGGAGATGTTTTAATTTAATTCTTGCCCTCTTTCCTTGCCAAATAAAATCTGCTATCATTTTGTTGAAGTCTTTGAAGAAAGCTATTCCTGGATTTATCGGGATTACCTGGAATAGGTATAATATTCTTGATATTATATATTGATATTGATTCATCTTAATGGAAGTAATTTTGCCTAGAAATGACAGCTGTAATTTGCTCCATATTTCTATATCTCTTTTTATTTGTTTAGCCAATTTGTTGTAATTATCTTCCTTAAGTGTTGATGTTTTGTTGGTGAGCCAGATTCCTAGATATTTTACTTTTTTTACTATTTGTATTCCACACCACGCCCACCAAGCTACACCCACAGAACCGGTAGTAAAAAATTTTGAAACCCACCACTGCTTCTACATCAATTCATCCTCAATTTTATTAACTTAGTTGCAAGTAATATTAATTTTTAATTAGTTTTATTTTTCATTTACTCCCTTATGTTTCACCCATGTCCCTTTTGTCTGTCCCTTATGATACAGAAAATTGTGCTCCTCTAATCTCCGATGGATATCTGTATTTTCTCACCACAACATTTCTTGCAAATGTCTCCTACAAAGCCAAAATCATGCTAACCTTTCTATCTATTCCAATTTCAATGCAGCTTCATAAATCATATTTATCTTATGCCCATATTTATTGAGTCAATTTATGTGTTTTGAACCATTTAAATAAATGATATAGGATGGTGTGAGAAATTAAAGCAATCAATTAAGTTTGGCCCACATTCTCAATATCTAATACAAAACTTTTCAGTAATTACTTTTCTCATCTCTGGGTAGTCTACCTTTTTGCTTTTTGAAAAACAAAATGGTTTGGTGTCATTAATCATACCTAGAATGGAGGTTAGACTTGTTACTTCCTAAAGCCCAGTATAACATATAAGACAACCACAAACATCATATGAAAGATAATTTGGATTTTGTAGCACATTCGGAGACCTAAGTTATTCTTTCCTGAAAGATGCATGTGAGTGACCAACAATTGACTGATGACTTTAGAATTATTAGCAGCAATTAGAATCCAATTAATGATTAGTAGCTGCTTAAAACTTGTCTTCCATAAAATGAGTTTGGGTAAACTTTTTAGAATGCAGTCCAAGTCAGTAACCAATATAGCTACCATATCCAGTGGCAGAATATTATGGCACTTAGTAATTAACCTTTTTTGGCAATGGGCCATATCACTATACATGGGGTATTAAATGGAAGCTGTCGCTTATTTTTAAGTTACAGATTCATCTATAAGAGGTACTACTGGACAAGGAAGTGTGGTCTGCATGTAGCCAGCACATAGGAATCTCAACCCATACAGTTCTGAGGATAAGTTTCAAATGAGAGGGAAATAATTAGAGTCTCTAAGAAAAAAGAAAAAAAAATCTGTTAAATTCCAAAGACTTCATGTTTTCCTCAAAGTCATCCCCACTTTTCACAGAATAAACTCTCTAATTTATGTGGAAAAAAACTATAAATGTGCTTTGAATGTCTCTCTCTCTCTCTCTCTCTCTCTCTATATATATATATATATATATATATATATACACATATACACACACATGCTATGTGTGTGGGTGTGTTTGTATGATCTGTGCTTGTAGATCTGCTTATTTGTATACATATACCTGTATCCATGTCCTTGTGCATGCTTATCTTCTATATATATATACTTTGGATGTGCATGTCTGTCTCTGTCTCTATATATGAGAGCCAATTTGGTGTAGCACCTAAGGCATCAGGCTAGAAACTAAGAGACTGTGAATTCTAGCTCTGCCTTAGGCACAAAGCCAGCTGGGTGATCTTGGGCAATAGCAAATCACTTCTGAAATCTTGTCATGAAAAGTGCAGGGAATTTACACTGACTCTAAGACACCGATTCTCCATCTCTCCCTCTCCCTCCCTCCCCCTCCCTCTCTCCCGCTCTCTCTCCCTCTCTCTCTCCCCTCCCCCCTCTCTCTTACATAAAATATCAGAACAGTATCCAGAAAGATATTTTGGAATTATTGGTTCTTCACAGTGGTGGGATTCAGCCTGTTCGCACTACTTCGGGAGAACCGGTTGTTAACTTTCTGAGCAGTTTGGCAAACTAGTTGTTGGAAGAAATCATTAGGGCAGAGAACCGGTTGTTAAATCACTTGAATCCCACCACTGGTTCTTCAGCATAACCTTTGACTTTTTAACACTGAATAACTAAGAAAGCTGGTCTTTTCAATAATGTTAACAGCAAAGGACTTAAAACACTTTTGCTTACCTAGCAATAGGCCAGTACATAGACTTCATACCAATTGTTTTCACAATTAAATTGAGCTGATCCAATCAAGAAACTTTGGAGAAAGGAGAAAATAGAATATATATTTTAGATGAAAAAAATGGAAAGTTTTCAATTACATGATGAACAGTTGAAGAACTCGCAATAGGAGCGGCGCATTTCTGTGCATGCGCAGATCACCCATGATGATATTGTGGTGGGTGGGCGGAGCCTCCCACTGGTTTTACTACCGGTTCTATAGAACCGGACCAAACCGGGAGCTACCCGCCACTGCTGGGCTTGGAAGCTAAGAAGATTGGTCTTAGTTAGTTATTCGGCTGAGTGCCAGCAAATTTTAGGGGCCTGGCTAGACTGGAAAGTCAAGCAAGTCAATGATTTGGAAGAAATGAATGTCAAACCATGTGTACTCAACAAACAAACAAAAACCAACAACAACCCCAAGCCAATCAACCAACAATCTTCATGGATGAGTTCATTAATCACCATGAATGCATATATGTCGACCAACAATTGAGTTTGAATTTCAAACAGGCTGCAAATTAGCTGTCATTTGCATAGAGTAACATGGGAGTTAGTCAATTACAACTGTATAAGCTACGTTAAATGCTGTGTCTGTGTTTCTGTGTACTACTAATGTACCACTACATTAGTTCTTCGAAAAAATATACTACAAACTTTTAGGAGTTCAAATAACCATGGGTATCATTGCATAATCATGCATCACTTCTGTGCAAATATAACACCGAGTTTGTGGTATTATAAGATAGTGTGCACCAACAAAAATTAAATCATAACCCCAGAAATGGGAATATAAAAACACTACATATTTTCTGAACTTAAGATTTTAATGAATAGTAAAGTAGTCTGGTGAAACTTGAAACATTTAAGCAGTTGGCTTCATTGCAGCACAATAGATTGTACTTTATCAGAACATCTTAGTTTGCCTTAAGCTGATAATAATTAATAATTATTAATAATTCAAAATCATAACCTCTTTGATTTTAGACCAATCTTAATGAGAATTTAGGACTGCAAAATGTTATAAATCTCATCCTAGTTATTATCTCCTTAATTACTTTGTGTCTTAGTTAAAATTTGCCAGATGCAAATTAACAATAAAACGCTTATTACTTTGTATAGCAAATAGTGCATACCCGGCATCAACTTCTCTTACAGTCTTTTTTTTTTTTTAACCAAAGCAAGGCTTCCAGAAGTTGCTCCTGTTTTATGACCTAAGCCCACAATAAAAATCTTAATTATAAATAATTGGAAGTTGGAGAAAGACCAGAGATCAAAAAAGTCAAAGGAGAAAAACACAAGTCAAATTCTTCTACAAAGAGGTCTTGGAAAGGAAAAAAAAATAGTGTGGTGGTAGACCATGCAGAAAAAAGCTATGAATTGGATTTTAATAAAATTTATAGTATCAATAAAGGAGAATATTTGTAGCTCATGATTTGTGACTACAGGATTTGTAGTTGAAATGAGGAGTCCTTGGTGCTCTCTGGCCTTGCTTGTTTGGTTGGTTTTTTTTTTTTTTTTTTTTTTTTTGCAGTTTTCTTTTCATTATCAAAACTGGGTAACATCATCAATGCATTGATGATGTTACCTAGTTTTGGTAATAAAACATCTGCAAGAAAACAACCAAGCTCAGAGAGCACCAAGGACTCCTTGTAAAGCATATATTTTTAACCCCAAAATAGAATAGATAGAGCTCACTGTAACATCATTGCAAAAAAGGCATTAAGAGTTGTCAATCTTATTTTACGAAGCTTTCTCTCTGGTAATGCTGTACTTCATACTAGGGCATACAAAACTTTTGCTAGACCTATACCTGAATACTGCTCACCTGCCTGGAACCCTCACTGTATTTCAGACATCAATACATTAGAGAGGGTCCAGAGATATTTTACTACAAGAGTACTCAAATCCTCTGCTCAAAATAAAATTCCCTATCCCACCAGGCTTGAAATTTTAGGCCTTGATAGCTTCGAACTACGCCGTCTACGTTCTGACCTAAGCTTAGTTTATAAGATTATTTACCAAAACGTCCTACCTGTAAATTAGTACTTTAATTTCAACCACAATAACACAAAGGCTATCAATAGGAGCCTGGTGGAGCAGTGGACTAAAGCACTGTTAAATAGCACTTAGCTACCAGCTGCCTGCAATTATTGCAAGTTCGAATCTCACCAGGCTCAAGGTTGACTCAGCCTTCCATCCCTCCAAGGTAGGTAAAATGAGGAACCGGATTGTGGGGGCAATAAGCTGATTTTGTATAAAAAAGAACACCGCTTAAGGGGCCCGAAAGCCCTACTAAGCAGGTATATACAAAAGTATAAAGGCTATTGCTTAACACATTGTAAGCCACCATGAGCCTCTGGAGAAGGGCAGCATATAAATTGAACCAATAAATAAATAAATAAAATAAATAGATTCAAACTCAATGTAATTTGCTCTAATCTTGATTGTAGGAAATAGGACTTCTGCAATAGAGTAGTAAATGACTGGAACACTCTACCTGATCCTGTTGTTAGTCTCTCTAATCCCCATACCTTTTACCTTAAACTGTCTACCGTGGACCTTTCACGTTTCTTAAGAGGTCCCTGAGGTGGCATACATAAGCGCACCAGCGTGCCTACCGTCCCTGTCCTACTCTTCCCATTTATAGGTACTCATTTTATGTGTTTATGGCTATGTTTTGCTTATTTATTTCCTTTTATTTGTGCCAATTTTTTTTTCATGTGTCCATGTCTATGTCTATACTGTTACTTGTTTCCTTGTACTTGTTGACAAATAAATAAATAAATATTTTGTAGTATATACATTAAAAAATTAAAAATCATAATGATCAACTTAGTTGGACCAAATACAAGGGACATTAAAACCATAACTCATGAGCCACCTTGCTTGCATGAGCTGTGCTGTACAATTTCTTTGATAAAGCAATGTCTCTGCAGAGGACTGTTACCAACCAATTACTCCTACACATCTCCTAAGAGAAGCCAAAGGTCTTTAGGAGAAAAACATATTTCTGAGGTTGTTAGGTAAACACCCTACAAGAAGGCATCCTACTCTCACTATTTCTGCATGCAGATCTATCTAATGACATATGTAAATAAAACTTAAGGTGAAAAGGATACCTTTGCAGGCACATTCACACACTCTGGGAGACACAGAGGATGGAGAAGCATCTATGAATCACAACAATTCTTTCTGCTAAAACTCCACAACTGTACTCATTTGGGTAATCCATACATGCATCGCGGTGTGTGAGATGAGACTCAAAGTATGTAATGGTATATGGTGTCAACATCTTTGCCTTATTACAATATATTATTTCTTTGAAACTTTTTTAATAGTTGTTTTTTTTTAATTCTCACCATCTGCTGAACATTCTGTAGGGAGGGTAGCGAATGACCTCCATGCTGAAACCAGGAGTGACCCAACTTATAACAGTTATTTTAAAAGTTATCCTGTGATGTAAGGTTTTTTTTATTTTTTTTTATTTTAAAACAAAAACAAAACATAAAACTATCATCGTTCCAAACAAATACAGACAGTGTGTCAATTGGTTAACATTCTTTTGTGTTTAATCCCATCTTCAAAGTACCAATTTGTAACAAAAGCTTATTTCTCATGAAAAAGAACTTCACATATTTTATCTTTACATCAACTTCATGTTTCATATTTCATCTCCATGTTTTTTATTTATTTATTTATTTATTTATTTATTTATTTATTTATTTATTTATTATTGTGATTTATATGCCGCCTTTCTCCCTGGGGACTCAAGGCGGCTTACAAAATGACAACATCAATACAAATCACAATAAAAAAATTAAAATCAACAACCCCATTAAAACAATTTAAAATTATCTCAGTGTACCCCCTAACAGATCAGCCTAGTTGGCGGAAGAGCCACGTCTTCAGCTCGCGATGGAAGGAAAGATTATTATCTATCCATTGATAAAACAAATCCCTTATCAAATAATATTGTTTATCTTCCTGTTCTCTAATTTCAAATGTCAATTTACTCATTTCAGCACATTCCATAATTTTCTTAATAACCTCATCATCAGTAGGTAACTTCTCTCCTTTCCAATTTTTAGCAAATACAATTCTAGCTGCTGTTAAGACATTCACAATTAAATATTGCAATTCTCTATTGTATGTTTCTGGTAAGATCCCTAATAAAAATATATCTGGTTTAAAGTCAAGGTGCCTGTGATGTAAGTTGTGGTGCTGTGAGGCTACCCACAGAATAACTTGTGCCCCAAGTGAATCCTACTAGGGTTGTTTGTTGGTCTGAATATTGTTGATTTTTGAAACTGACCATCTGGTTTCAGAAGGGATGAAAAGCACTGGTCTAGGAAACATAAACAAACATTTCCATTTAAATCACCGATATGATTTTGAAGATTGATCTGATTTACTTCCTTTTGATTCAAACTGTTCCAATTATACTGTTCGATAAGTCTGATTTAATTCAGAATTTGAAATAAATTCTAGAAAAGCCATTTCTGTATTTTGTGACAGTCTGTGATTCTTCTGTTCACTCTTCTGCTCGTTGCATTAAATGAGTTTCTTGTCTTATCTGAAAGTGGAACATTTCTACAGAAACCTATATAATGTCCCTCCTGGTTCTTCAGCTCTTTGCTTCTTGCTTCCAATATAGTCTGGATTAAAGTACTTATGGTTTGAGAGCTAAAAATGGCCTCAAGGCAGGTTTGTGCTGTCTGAGAAATTATATTTGTTTCCTGGAATATCAACTTCCATTAAAAAAAAAAAATACCATGGCAAATTTATCATCTCTCTCTGCTGAGTCCTTGGGCTGCCAACTTCATAAAAGTGATATTTCATAAGTCTGGGGTTTTTCCCTGTATAAACACAGTATTTTCTTTTGCATTATGTGTAATCTGCCAAACTAATAATGTTGAATTTGAAAGGCTTGCAGCTCAGTAGCAGAGTGCGTGTTTTGCAGGTAAAAAGATTCTACATTCAACACTAACATCTCCAGGTAGGGTTGGAAAAAGTCCATCCTTAACCATGCCAATGAAAGTTGAACAGATAGTACGGTAGTTCTGGATGTTCTAATTATTAGAACTATTAGAATCTAATAGTTTGCCAGGGTTTCTGTGTCCCATGTACAAAATACCATATTTTTCAGAGTATAAGACTCACCTTTTTCCCCCCAAAAAGAGGGTGAAAATCTGGGTGCATCTTATACTCCAAATGTAGCCTCGCCCAGTTTCTCAAACGGATGTTTCAGAGGCTGAAAAAAGCATCAGAAACGAAGCCCCCAAGAGCTTCAGAGGCTTTTTTTCTGAAGCTCTGTTTTGGAGGCTTTCAGAGGCGCTTTTTTTTTTTTCTGAAATGGAGTTTCAAAAGTTTCAGAGGCAGAAAAAAAAGCAAAAAAAAAAAAAAAAAAAAGCAAGGCACAGAGCTCACAACCAAGGAACCTGTTGCTAAAATTTAGCTATGAGGACAGCTGATTAGTGGTATTCTGGGAGGCCGATCCACCTGTCAATCAGCTTTTTTCTTATTTTCCTCCCCAAAAACTAAGATGTGTCTTATACCCCCAAAAATACGGTACATTATAATCAGCCAAACTGACATTATTGGAGAAAATAAGACAGAAGTATATCATGGATAGTTCACGAATCCCCAAAGCTGAGGTACCACAGGAATAATCAACTTAAAGGTCAAGTATCAAACACTCCATCTTGCAAAAGCTAAAGTCAAAGTTTCAGAGTCAGGTCAAAAGTCAAGTGCACTGTCTATTATGCAAGGTGACAGCCAGCCAGGCTACAAGCAGGAGCTCAGGAACTAGGGACACAGTCTTTGATCTTGATAGTCAATAACAATGTCTCAGCACTGACAAGTGGAACGCAACTTTGAGCTTATCCATCTGGAAATGCTCAGCATCTCATTGGAACAAGATTGGCCAGGTCTTGATGATATTGCAATTTTGTGTGAAACTTAATGTGTTCTAAACTGACTGACAAAACAAAAAGAATTGTAAAATATCCTGAGAATGAAGTAGAAAAACAGGAGAGGTACATTTTGAAGGAAAGGGAGCAAATTTTATAGGCAATCTAACCTTTAATGTTAATTCATTTACTGATCGTGAGAAAGCTTTATTTTTACCTTAACTCTCATCTTGGATAAAAAAAGAAGATCCGTATTCATGATGCTTCCAGCAATTCTAATAATGAAAATTGTTTGGAGAGGATTGTTTTAAAAACCTTTAGGCCTGATGCTTCTACGTGTGAAGAACTTGCAGCACAACATTCTGCAAACCTTGAAAAAGATGCAGCTGCTTTGATAAGTCAGGGCTGCATTCATGATGATGCATGTTCTGACCATCTCATGTCTGAAGTACTGTGGAATCCTACATAGTTTGTAGTTTAATTTACAATCTTATAGTAAAACTAGAAAACAGATGGCCAAAGCGATAAAGAATAAATAAAGGGTTATGGTATATAGCTCATTAACTACAATTTGTAATTTGCTAGCAAATTTTTATGGGAAGCTTTGAAACGGAAGTCTGAATTATGGAAAAAAAATAGTGGAAATTGAGGGAAACTACGAACTGCTCCAAGTAGGAGAAAAGTATAATACTCAATAAACTCAGGACCATACTTTATACTTTCCAAATGGAAGACCACATTCACTGGGGCTGTGCAAAGCACTCACAATTGTGCTTCACAAAGTGCTATGACAAAAGTGAAGCACCCCTACTCACAGCATTAGAGCAGCTGCACCAGTGGTGGATTTCAAATTTTTTTTACTACCGGTTCTGTGGGCGTGGCTTGGTGGGTGTGGTTTGGTGGGCATGGCAGGGGAAGGATACTGTAAAATCTCCATTCCCACCCCAATCCAGGGGAAGGTTACTACAAAATCCCCATATCCTCCCAATCAGCTGGGAGGCAGAGAATAGATGGGGATGGGGCCAGTCAGAGGTGGTATTTACCGGTTCTCCAAACTACTCAAAATTTCCACTACTGGTTCTCCAGAACTGGTCAGAACCTGCTGAAACCCACCTCTGAGTTGCACGTTCTGAAATTACCACACAGCTGCTTCAAAAGGATGTCTTCCTTGTTTCTTTGCTTCATTGTTAAAGTCAGCAGAAAGGGATTGTCTTGTGTATACAGTAGTGGCCAAAATTGCACAAACCTTTTGGGAAAAGTGTACTTTCTAAAATTAGCTAATAACACTACGTTTTTTTGGAGTAGTACCATAAAATTATATATCAATGGAGAGATAATTTAATCAAGAATTTAATGCAATAACTTTTATGAAGAATTTGCTGTTAGAATAGCAGTTACAGTATAAAGAAGAAAAGTGAAACACATAGAAAAAACAAGATATACAAAAATTGTCACCATAGAAAAAAATGAGATATATAAAAATTATCCCCATGTCAGTTAATACTTAGTTGGGTAACCTTTAGCATGAATTATGGCCTTACAACATCTTCACATGGAGTGAACCAAGTCTTTTAGTTCTGCAGCTGTTATTATGTGAAACCAAGATTGAAGGATTGCTTCTATTAACTGGGTTTTATTGCTGGGTCACTTATGATTAACAAGTTTCTTTAGTTGGCTCCATCAATTTTCAACTGGCTTAATGTCTGGGCTATTCCCGGCCATTCCAGCAGTGGAATATGATTATCTTGAAATTCCAATATATATATATTGGTGTTATTAGCCATCAAACCTCAAAAATACACTTTTCCCAAAAGGTTTCCACAATTTTGGCCACTACTATATATAAACAGCAACATCTCTGCTGAACCTGTCATTACATAGATAGATGTGCACATGGAACGCACCAACCAGGACACTTGTTGAAGCCACTATGGTTTGTGAAATACAAACTGAGGTAATCCTCGATTTGCCACCATAATTGAGATTGGAAGTTCCATTGCTAAATGATGCAGTTGTTAAATGAGACTTTACTACAGGGGTGTCAAACTTGCGGTGTCACATGGTTGTCATATGACGTATCATGACTTTTCCATCTTTGCTTAACCGGGGAGGCGCATGGCCCCACACATGACGCATCTGGCCCGCGGGCCATTAGTTTGACACCCCTGCTCTTCTAAAATCCAAGGAACCTATTCATCTATTTATGCGGCCACTCATTGGTTTAAGGCAAATCTTATATCTGAGCACACGGATGATGCTCTAAGACAGGGGAGTCAAACTCGATTTCATTGAGGGCCACAACAGAGTTGTGTTTGACTTTGGAGGGGCCAGGGAACATAGCCAGTGTGGATGTGGCCAGCTCGACGTCACTTGTGTCGGGGGTGCCCATGGTGGCCCGAACACTCTGCCAGCAAAAACAGGCTCCTGAGCTCCATTTTCACCTGCAACAGCTTCCTGCAATCCTCTGCCAGCAAAAACAGGTCGGGAGGGCTGCCCATGGCCCTCATGAGCTCCATTTTCACTGGCAGAGGCACAGTGGGCTGGTCCTTTGCTGTTTCCAGCGCAACCCCACAGGCCAGATCTAAGCATCCGCAATCCGGATCTGGCCCCCAGGCCTTGAGTTTGACACTTCTGCTCTAAGACAAGGCAAGAAACATTTTACAGTCATGTGGAGTAGTTTAAAAAAATATACTCATTCATACTTAAAGCTAGCTGAAGCATGGTGATGATGCATTGGTATCTCTGGAGGGGCAGAACCATTTTTATCCATTTTTCCTCCTTTGGATTATATTTTGAAAAGATGTTAGGGGGTTTTTGTTTGCTTGTTTGTTTTTGTTTCTTTCTGTCTCCAAGTCAGTATTGAATTCTTGGTGACCACCTGGACAAGTCTTACTTGGTCTTGCCATTGCCTCCTTCCTAGGACTGACAGAGGAACTGACCCAAGGGCACCCAGCTGGCTTTGTGCCTAAGATGTGACTAGAACTCACAGTCTCCTGGCCTTTAGCCTTAACCACTACATCAAACTGGCTCTCTTAATTTATTGAAATATTCAAAACGAGTGCAATGAGACTACTAGAAGTTCAGTGGGTTCCTTTCAGAGCTAGTTTATGTAAAGCAGTGAAAATTGCTAGGAGTCCTTCCATTTAAATATGAAAAGGGAGAGTGATTTTTTTTCTTTTTCTTTTTATAGGTTGATGAATGCTCCATTTCTTCAAAGCATAGATTTATTTGCTAGGTACTGTGAAAGAAACAACAACAACAAAAAAGGTTACAAATGCAATCATTCTAGCACATTTCTTCTTTCCTTTAAATACCAATCGAGGGTTTCACTTTGTTTTCCCCCCCTTTTAAATAAATTCTCATCGGGGGAAAAAAATTCACAAAAACAATCAACATTCATATCAAGTGGTATTAGGCAGAAATAGATAAATGCAATAGCCACACGGAACAATTGGACACATAATAAAAATGACATGTGGACATCTGGATTGGCTCTGAGTCTATTTTAGAATTCTATTATCTCTCATTCCCTGACATCAGAATTATCTACCCGTCTGTCTGATATTCTAATGGGCTTTGCTAAAAAGTAGGTGGCATTTCAAACAGTGCTCAGGACGTATCATCCGTTATTCATAATTAATACAATAGCTACTTGCCAGTTGCTCTGAGGTAAATGTCTTCCAGTCTTACTAGAATGGAAGCTGAGGAATAAGAATTTTAAAATAACTGGGAAATTGCACATTGACAAAAAATGGAGGCCTCCAAATTCTTTGCTTAAGAGGACTCCTACTTCAGTCAAGATAAGTGGTACGTATAACTTTTCTTATCACTGTAGTAAAAGATGCTTTAGTAAGCTTACAGAGCCATAAATGAAATGAAATGAGAAATGCTTAGGAACAGTGAAGTTATAAAAGCATATTTGTGCTCTGGCTGGAAGCCAGCACCAGATGCTCCAAAGAACATGGAAATGTTCCTAGACAATTACACAATGATGTAAAGGGGAGAAACTCTTCTTGCTCCATATCCATTAGTATATTGTAGATCTACTGCCTAATTGAAATATTATGTTGTAAAATGCATATATTTTCTCTTACAAGTTTCTTGCTTCTTAGGCGCTACTTCCATAACATCTCTTGCCCTTAAGCAATATTAAACATTCAATGCCATTTGAGGCAATAACAGAGCTTAGTTTTACAATGTTATTAATTTTATTTTATACAACAATTCAACTTCTTAAGAAAATACTGATATAGTGTGATAAGACCAAAAGTAAGATCAGACCAAAAGTGCATAATAATAAATAGTCACAGGATCTGGAAGTACTTCCAAGACTAACCAATTTTATGGATACCAATAAAGGAGAATATTTGTAGCTCAGAGTTGAAATGAGAGGTCCTTGGTGATCTCTGTGCTTGGTTGTTTTCTTGCAGATGTTTCATTATCCAAACTAGCTAACATCATCAGGGCTGCAAGAAAACAAGCAAGTGCAGAGTATACCAAGGATTCCTCAACTTTATCAAATCACAGATTTTTGTTTCATTTCAACAACTTCAAAAGGGGTCTTGAAGCCCATCCACTCACGTCATTCAGATGTGGTGACTTCTTCCCTATAGTTAGAGGTTGGGCAGCTTAATGGTGGTGTGTGTGTGTGTGTGTGTGTGTGTGTGTGTGTGTGTGTGTGTGAAAGGGAGGGGGGAAGGAAAGGAGTAAATGTATATTATTACCAGCCATTTTCTGCTGCTCCTTTATGTTCATTGGATCTTCGTGTCTTCCAAAAGAACCTGATATATCTCAATGTTTGGCTGAAAGTGATTTGTATGTGTTCCTAATTATATCCTGGCTGTTAAGCAGGCTCTGTGTCTCTTACATATTAGTCACCAAAACCCAGACAGAAAACAAAGGGATCTGTGGACCCCAACACATGAGTGCATGAGTGACTGACCATAAGCCAAACTTGGAGGCATGTGTAAAAATACATTACAATGAATGATCCTAGTATTTTTTTTAAAATACTATTTTTTGAAAAAAAATATAATTGCCTGAATTTTCTTAATTTCCTTTTTCTTGATCTCAGCCTTTATAGTTTGTCATCCCATACTACCTTTGTTCAGGAGGCAGAAAAAATTTCAATCCATTTCTTGAGAAAGACAACATTTTTCTCCTCAGTGCAACCTTTGGACATAGCAGCAAGTGGACATTTGTTTGGAAAGAAAACCAAATGACTTCAAATAATGAATTGAGAAGGTTCTGCATAATATATTTACAACACAGGGATAGTTGTATTCAAAAGTTTATATAGTCATCGGGCTGGGAGGGACCTTGGAGGTCTTCTAATCCAACCCCCTGCTGAAAGCAAGAGACTTTGTTCCATCACAGACAAATGGCTGTCTAATCCTTTCTTGAAAACCTTGAAAAGTGTAGATAGCCCTGGTCAAATTACATGTTTTCATGGCTCCCTAACTGTTCTGCCCCAGTACAGACCCCAAAGAATGCAACACACACAAAGTCTGTACAAAACTTAATTTACTAAAATAACTCAGTCTTTTTCAAACAAAGGCTGTTAATAAACTTTCTTAACAGCCTACAAGAAATCAAAGCTAAAGTAATCACAATCTTACTATGGTTGGCAGAAAGCCCAGAAGGAACTTGCAGGGAATCCAGACGCAAAGGAGAGTGAACTAAAGTTGTTCCCTACAAATTGCTTCAGTCGGCGATCCTCCTTAAATAGGCTAAGGGAGTGGCCAATTAGCCCAAGCCTTACTCTTGAGGAGACCTCCTCCTGAGGAGCCACTCCTGCCTTCAGCAGCTCTGTGCGGATGTGCATCGAGAAGAGGCTCCTCCTCTTCGTCCTCTTCACTTAAGGGAGCTTCTAGAGGTTCTGAAGGCCCTGGCTGAATCCCTGCCTCTGGCACCACATCTTCTCCAGCCTCCTCATTGTCTGACTCTAGTGCCAGCTACACAGGCTGCTGGTGCAGCACCACACCAGCCTCCTTGTTGTCAGAATCAGCTACAATCTGCACAGGCTGCTGACGGGCCACAACACTAACTGAACAGAAGCTAGCATAAACTCTACAGACACAAAGTTAACACATCTTTATGCATGCATAGTTATTGTTTGCTTGTAGTTATTTGCAGATTCAGAATAAGAAAATCAAATAAGTAAATATGACAAGTGTCTAGTATCTAGTGGCAGAGTGGCTGAAGGAAAATGGCAATTTCCCCTTATACATATGATGATGATCTGGGAAAGAAAAGTAAAATCTTAAAATTGTTCTCGGGAAAAAAAACTGCAATATTTTATATGCAGACATTTTGTTATAATTGTCAAGTGGCAGTCACCATTTGAATACCTTTTGATAGAATACTTGTAAAATTTGTCCATAAAGATGTTGTAGTAACTTCTTTTATTTAATCAGTAATAAAAACTAGTTTTGGATGTAAGAATACAATTCTGAAATTCTTTTATTGGAACTTTTTTTTGTTGATTTCAACATGATTAACGATATAATAAGGTGAAGCACTGTATTTGCATGACTCCTAATTAAGTAACAGTGCTCTTATTTTTTTGACCCTTATTGCTTGATCGATAAACTTTCTCTGTCCGAATTGCTAGCCACCAACATTTCACATCTGTAGGAGAAGAGCAGGCTCAGCTAGTGGGGGGCAGTTAAACATGTCATCAGTTTGGAGTCATTGTGAAAACACAAGAGACCCAAATCCAGCCCACCAATCCCCTTGAATTCCATTGGCCCTTGTCTAGCGCGTGTTTAGCTTTGACCATTGGTTGACCAGATTCTTGTGAATAGGTAGCAATAAGAAGCTCTTACTGCTATGAACTCATGGAGTGCTCCTGGTTATTTGCACCTGAAAATTTTTCATGGATCTGAAATAAAGAAGTTAGAAAAACCAAAAGTTTTATTCTGTGCTTGGGGAACAGCAAACTGTTATTCTGGCGCCAGAACAACCAACTGCTTGAGTTGAAACTAGTTCAGCTTCAATAAAATAAGTACACTAAACTTCACGCTATTGCAAAAACTTTTTCCTAGAATGTACAAACTTGATTGTAACTGAATTTATGTAGAGAACAAAAGAAAACAAAAGCAGAACAAAACACCAAGGTGTGAGCTTTCAAGTCAACGATTAAAAGAACAGTGGAGCTGAAAAAATTTAATGATCAAGTCACATGAGATAAGAATCCCTCTGCGTAAATAACAGATGTAACAAGTGCTCTGAAAGTAGATTTTAAAAAGTCATCTTCAGAATGAAGTGATCTACCTATAGGGATTCCAGAAATAATTTAAATAATTATTTATCACTAATATACCACTAATCAAGAACAGCCTATAGCAGCTTTCATGTTTTTTTCCCTTTTTCTTTAGCAATAGCACTTAGACTTATATACCGCTTCTCAGTGATTTACAGCTCTCTCTAAGCGGTTTACAGAGTCAGCATATTCCATAGACCCAACAATCTGGGTCCTTATTTTATCCACTTTGGAAGAATGGAAGGCTGAGTCAACCTTGAGCCTGGTAAGATTTGAAATATCCTTAAGATTTATATTGACTGTTTCCAAATGTGATTTGATTGCTTAATTGTTCCCTATGATTATAATTAAGTGTTGTAACTGTTGTACCTTATGATTCTTGATGAATGCATCTTTTCTTTTATGTACATCGAGAGCGTATGCACCAAGACAAATTCCTTGTGCGTCCAATCACACTTGGCCAATAAAGAATTCTATTCTATTCTAAGTGCCAAACTGCTGGCAGCCGGTGATCAGCAGAAGTAGCCTGCAGTACTGCATTCTAACCATTGCGCCATTGCTGCTTTTTAAGCACAAAGTGTGGGTTTACATATGTGTGGATGTGTAGGTGTGAGTAAATGAGTCAGTGTGTATAAGTGCGGAGTTTTTAAAATTCATGTGAACCATTTTTTTTCTTTCTTTACGTAAGTCATGGCAACATTGGTATGAATTTCTTTAAATGGTTTCTGATTTTTTTTTAACCTTTAGCCCAATATAACATCTTTATTCATTTTATGTAAAATAAAATGCCTTAAATGCCCCTTGAGCAGAGAGATACTTACCATACTGGGCAGCTTAAAACCTGAAGTTGTTATTTACAAGAAAGTGACACTGTTCCTCAAAAGATGGATTTCTTGTCTTGCAGATAGATTAGCCAGGTATGCATAATGGAAATTCAAAATCTGCTAGAGATGTAGAAATTTTGATTAACAATAACACAATTTTGGTAGAAGAAGAAATAGGTGATCCAGAAGGATAGTGATTAATGTTGCAAATTAACTATTTTACTAAGCATACTGGATTTACTAATTGATAAGATCCCACTAAGCATTTTTCAGACTAATTTACATAAATGCTTTTCACACCTTTTTACTTAGAGTCAGGAGAGTTATGGTTGGATGTTTTAATCACATTTTAGGTCATTGAGTAGATCTGAACACTTTCACATATTATCTTAGGTGTAAAAAGTACAATGTTTGTCCATCGTGTTCGAAGAGGACCTTGACATCTAACAAGTTGTGAGCTGTCCACAATGTGTCCACAGGTGCAAAAAATATGGCAAGCTTGTATGTCATAGTTTGACCTCCCTCATACTGCTTGGATGTCATTGAATGTAAAACCAATATGTTCAGGTGGAGGCTCTTAGTGGATAACAACAGGCTGTATGAATGTTGAGAGATTTAGGATTATTTTCTAGCACAGGTCATCATTTGATAGATTTTATGCAGAATCTGGCAAGATTATATGTTGTAGCAGTACTGATATCTAAACATAGCAGGGCGGTGTAGAATTATACTGTGCACCCTGGGTGTTTACACATTCATAGTTCTATGAATGTCTCTACAATGCAAGTCCTAGAGAATGTTTTATTTTTAAAAGGCGATATAATGGAATAGATACATATTATCAGTTGTTATCTGTGAATTGCACCTGTTTTAAATTAGGGTGCTACAGAGGAAACCTGCAGACTGCACCTATCAAAGTCAAAGTCACTGGCTAGCTTGAGTAACTCATCTAATTTCTTTTTAATTATCTGGCATTTTTAAATGCTCCTAATGGAATTAGCCTGGAGTTCAGATAACACTCCAGCAAAATTATTGGCGCAACTTCTTTTTCTACAATGTTTTCAAAATTTCCACTAACGGCACATTTTCTCAAACATTATCATTAAAAAATAAGCAGCTAATCAATCCCAGGGTCCAGCTGCAATATTCCACTGTCCAGCATCTTGCTGGATGAGGATCCTTCCAGTGGACAAGTAGTTTCAACAGTCACCAGCCATATAATAGAAAAATAGCATCAATGGTTGCAGATTTGAAACAATTACAGTACAGTTCTTAAGTATGTAAAGGTTGGCAACACCAGCTACAGAAGAAGCTAGAGTGAGGGTGTCACAAGGCCTTGGTCAGATCTGGCCCATGAGGTGCTTAGATCTGACCCATGCAGTCACCTGAAACAGCAAAGGACTGGTTCATGGTGCCTCTGCCAGTGAAAACAGAACTCATTTTTGCTGGCAGAGGGTTGCAAGAGGCCGTCACAGCCCAAAACAGAGCTCACAAGAGATGACCGTGGCCCTCCTGAGCTCCATTTGTGCTGGAAGAGGGTTGCAAGAGGCCATCACAGATGAAAATGGAGCTCGCAAGCCAGTTTTTGCTTGTAGAGCACTCAGGCCACCATAGGCACCCCTGACATGAGTGACATTGAGATGGCCATGCCCACCCTGGCCCCCCGAGGTCAAGCACAACCCTGACGTGACCCTCAATGAAATAGAGTTTGACACCCCTGAGCTAGAGCAACAATTTCATTCAAACTTCCTAGAGCTAGGTATTCTACATTCTTCACCATATTTGTTGAAAAGCCCATGGTTGAATTATAGTTACTACAAACTTCTCCAGGGAAGGAGAAATCTCAATTTCTCAAGGACAGGATTCATCCTTAGTAGTGGGACAGAGATGGTATTCAGCTGGTTCTGACTGATTCGGGCAAACTGATAGCGGCGACTGCGGGTGGGCCCACCACCCACCCCGCCCATCCGCCCGGATTTAATGCTGTCCTATTTAGCCACATTTTTGAGGCTGGGTGCATGCATGGAAGGTGCATGCATGAGCAAAGTACATGCACGGAAGGGCCGGCGCATGTGCGGAAGGCGTATGCGTAAAGCGAAGGGGGCATGCACGCATGCGCCAAACTGGTGGTAAGAATATGTGAAACCCACTGCTGCAGTGGGAGCATTGCTACTGAAAATGGGAGTTCTTTAGACTTTAATGGAAACACGGGTAATAATGGATAACCCCCAAACCCCTGGAGGGATAGTTTTCTGGTGATAGGACATTCTGACATCACCCCTGTTGACTAGCGGGTAAGTCAATAGGAACATCACATATCATTCGTGAGGATCTAAAATGAATTCTTTCATTAAATGAGAACTGATAGCAAGAATGCAGAATATTTTTTTTCTGTCCAACGTTCTTCCGTTCTCTCTTTTTTATGATAAAAGTAGCTTATGAAAGAATTTGCAGTACAAATGCAACCACCAAGATACACCAATAATTAAATCAAAATCAAACGTAAAAGAACTTTAAGAATTGTCCCCCCTAGGAGAATGACAATATCTGTGTAGGGAACCAATTATCCTAGATAACCATGGCAAGCCAACCATTATGAGTTGTAACAGAACTTGATTAATTCCCTGGTGTAGTAGCCCTAAATTGTGGCTGATGTAAAGCTTTCACTGAAGAATCCTTTCAAACAAACAAGGCTTGGGTTTCTATAAGTCTCTGCTCTTTTCCAGTAGCTCTTTGCTATTGTTGGTTATTTTTCAATTCTTTCTGAAGTAGAATACAGTGCTATCTCTAAACAGCATGGTCTAAATATAATTAGGCTAGGATCTAAAAGAGAAAATGATCATTGCTCATTGTAATACTTTCCATTAGAATTTATTTCGCTTACATATAGTCAATTATGGATGTTTTAGTAAACAATGGGATTTTTAGGTAAATAATCCTAAAAAAAAATATTGGACTTGCTATTGGACTAGGCATATATATATATATATATATATATATATATATATATATATATATAATCTATAGGCACATAACTATTGACCCTTGGATAACGATGAAAAGCTCCTTCTAATTGTGCTATGTTTTCTATTGTTATTATCTTGCTCTGCGTTTGATTTTTCTCTTAAGAATATATTTACCATGCTGTGCCAGTTAAATCAGTTTCTGTCAAGTCCCACATCTGCAAAGCCAGAAAAGGAGAATTCAATGCATGTCAAAAAGTACCTTGACCAATGGACAGGAATAAAAATATAATCTTAAAAACTGCAAGCGTAAATTCCCAGACAGAGATACAATAGAGTAATCTAATTAAAAGAGAGTCTCTTTAAAGCATTTCTTCTATGGCCCCATCTAGAGTAAGCATTAATGACTCTATATTGTATCTAGTGGTGGGATTCAACTGGTTCACACTACTGCGGCCAAACTGATTGTTAAATTGCTGGCTGGCCCCACCCCTCCCCTGCCCTGCCCCTTCCAGAAGTCCGCACATGCCCCATTTTTTGCTCCCAGGGGGCTGCAAGGAGGCCTACTAGGCCCAAAATGAGATGCGGGGAGGCAGTATTCCTCCCGTGGCCTGTTTTTGCTCCTGGGGGGTTCAGGAGGCCGAGTGCTGCCTTTCACACCCCCTGGCCACCCCCACCCAGACGGTCATTAGGGCAGAGATTGTTAAACTATTTGAATCCCACCACTGATCATCTCTATCTATCTATCTATCTATCTATCTATCTATCTATCTATCTATCTATCATCTATCTATCTATCTATCTATCTACAGTATCTATCTATCTATCTATCTATCTATCTATCTATCTATCTATCTATCTTCTATCATCTATTTATCCATCTATCATCTATCGTTCTATCTATCTATCTATCATTTTATCTATCATTCTATCTATACACCGGCGGTAAAATCCAGCTGGATCTATCCGGCTCATGCGAGCCGGTAGGGCCGGCAGTGGGACGCTGCACCCACCCACCGGACATCATTATGTCCTGTTTTTTACCCTCTGCGCACGCACAGAAGGTTCTCCGCATGTGCAGAAGAGGTGTGTGAGAGCGTAGCAAGCACACATGCACTCTCATTTTTACGAACCGGTAGCGAAGATATGTGCATTTCACCACTGATACACACACACACACACACACACACACACACACACACACACAGAGATATACATCAAACAAAAAGGGGAAAATCATTAAAAAACTAAATCCAATCAATTTAAAAACCAAAACAGAAATAGTTAAATCCCAAGATATATTTAAATAAGCTTTAAATAAATGTAGTTTTAAGTTGTGCAGAAAGTTGGATCTGGAGGTATTTTTTAGCAAAATGGGAGCCATTACAAAAAAGATCATCAATCTCCTCAGAAGTGGAGGAAACTTTCAGTAAGTTCCCCTATACATGAACAGACTGGATGGCCAAAGTCACCTCTGGTAATGGATGCCTTGATGAAATCTGGTGGAAACTTCAGTGCTGAGTTGTACATGGAAAAAAAGGTGGCATAAATAATTGTCCAGACTGATTGCATCTGTGTTTTGTCCCTGTTTTCAGTGTTCATCAACATTGTAATATATTTTATATACAGTGATACATCAGTACTTGTTACCGATTCCAGGAGGTGTGATGAGTACCAAAAACGATGAGTACCAAACAAATTTTTCACATAAGGGATAATGTAGTGAGAGACAGCCGATACCAAAAATTTCTAGCTTGTGCATTGAGTATCAAACAAATGATGAGTACCAGGACAAAATGTTCATGTCAAAATGTGTTGAGTTCTAAATTCAATGAGTTTCAAAGCAATTGAGTACCAGGGTACCAGTGTATAGGTGTGCTTCTTTAGACACAGGGATGCATATACATATGGAATTAAGAATAGGAAATTAAAAAAGAGAGAACACTATTTGGGTGGGATTTCACATTGCAACAGATTGTCATTTACAATAGCAAGTTAAAGAATGAGTTAGAAGAAGGAAAAAGGTGGGAGGAATATTTGGCTAGAACTCTTTTTAGCAGAAGTTGAATTTCATCCCAAAATTACATTTACAATTGTAGAACAGACTGGATTTACCCTGATTTACCCATGTTTTAAAAACTCTTTATGTCAGTGGTGAAATTCAATTTTTTTTACTACCAGTTCTGTGGGCATGACTTGGCTTGGTGGGTGTGACTTGGTGGGCGTGGCAGGGGAAGGATACTGCAAAATCTCCATTTCCACCCCACTCCAGGGGAAGGATAGTACAAAATCCCCATTCCCTCCCCACTCCTGGGGGAAGGATATTGCAAAATCTCCATTCCCACCCAACTCTGGGGCCAGCCAGAGGTGGTATTTGTTAGTTCTCCAAACTATTCAAAATTCCGCTACCAGTTCTCCAGAACCTATCAGAACCTGCTGAATTTCACCTCTGCTTTATGCCCACAAATGAACAGTTTTACTGTTAAAAACTGACTTGTTTTATACTGGGCCCACCAAAGGGATGCATAGTGAAAAATTGTCTGATGAGATTTTTGCACCTTATTATCCCAGCGTATCTGAAAATGAAAAAGTAAGTTGTCGTTGATTCTCACAGCTCACAAAATCTGCACCTGGTAAAAATCCATCTTCTCCTCCTGCTCTCCAGCTTATCCTAGGAAATAAAACTTCTACAAAAGTTCCAGAGGCTTTTAAGGGAACTGAAGGGACTGGAGAAAAATGTTCCTTGGAAAATTTCCCCACATTCATCCTTGGTTAATCCTCCTCCTCCTACTGCTGCTTTGACTCCAGTAGCACAAGAATTGAGCAAATGTAGAAATACTAAAATAACTCGTTTTATTAGGCTAGCTTGAATGAAAAAAAAATATTCCTCTATTGAATCATTTCAAATATTACAGTATACTCTGCATAGGATCCTTTACCTATATGGGGTCTGAGTGAAATGCCTCTATTGTCCCTCCCCCCATTTAAAAAGAATCCCGAGGGGAGCCAGATACCCATTGTACTAACCTCCTAATTGCTAATGTGTTCATGCATTCTATTTTTTTTTACAATAGACTTTTCCCCTCACCAATATGCCTTTGAATTGAAGACCTTGTCATGCGGACTACCTACCTGGAATTCATCAAGGGATTCAGAAATGAGTCAAAGCAGATTTGCAGTCAAAAAGAGGAGACTCAGCATGGCGGTGAAATTGATAGATTCTCTCCTTCTCTGAGAGTGTTAATGGAATGGAGTATTGTGCAAAAGAATAGGGATGATGGCAGGTTGCAGATAGATACTCCATGCTGCTTCATTTAGTCACAAGCCCCTTTAACATTAAATGGTAACTCGCGGAAGTCAATTCATCTTTGCTTTGTTGTTTTCTGTCTCTCCATCTCTCTTTTTCTAGATTGGTAGCCTCCAAATGTTTGGGCACCAGGGACCGCTTCCGTGAAGAGAGCTTTTCCTGCAGACCAGAGGTGGCGTGGTTTCACATGTTGCCTGCATCTTGCAGATGGGGCTTCGCTTGTTTGTGCTGTTTGGTAGCTGGCATTTCGCATACTGGTGCCAGTCCACAGCTCTAGGGTTGGGGACCCCTGTTCTAGATGATAGGAAAACAGGACTCTTTCCAGTCTTTTTTTCTAATTGCTTTCAAAAAGGATACCGCATTTTTCGGAGAATAAGATGCAGCCTTTTCCCCCCTAAAAGGGTGAAAATTTGGCCCTCACCCACCCACTGGCCCCACCCTTTGGCCTCTGCCTCCCAGCAATTTACCTCCTTGCAGCAAGCAGCAAGAAGAAAGAGCCCATTTCAGCTTCAGCACAATCTAATTAGCACAAGTTGATTGTCCATTGGATCGGCCTCCCGACTCTCAGCTGTTTCAGGCTGCAGGGATTGCCATTGCCTATTGCCGCGCAGCAGGGGTGAAATGTAAAATTTGTTACTACCAGTTCTGTGGGCGTGGTTTGGTGGTGGGGGTAATGTGACTGGGTGGCCGTGGCCAACTTTTTTTTTTTAACTTTTCAAAGCATTTTTTCTAATGCTTTGAAAAGCCTCTGCCGATTAGGCAACTCAGCTGGGATCATCAGAGACTTTTCCTTTTTTTTACCACCTCTTCGGCCAAGAGGTTGCAGAAAAAAATGCTTTGAAAAGCCTCTGATGATCCCAGCTGAGCCGCGCAATCATCAGAGGCTTTTTTTTTACTTTTAAAAGCATTTTTTCATTGGAAAAGGTTGTAGAAAAAATGCTTTGAAAAGTTAAAAAAAAAAAAAGCCTCTGATGATCATGTGGCTCAGCTGGGCATGGGGTGGGGTGCACAGGGATTTTTGCTACTGGTTCTCCGAACCACCTGCCGCCATTGCTACCGGATCGGGCGATCCGGTCCGAACCAGGAGCATTTCACCCCTGCTATACGGGCCTCTGCTGCTTGATGCAAGGAGGTAAATTGCTGGGAGCAGATATTTTTTTCTTGTGCTAATCAAGCTGTGCTGAAAACGAAAATGAAAATAAAGCAGGTTATTTGCTGTTTGCTGCAACAAGGCAAAATTGCTGGGAGGCAGAGGCAGATTTCTTTTTCTTGTTTTCCTCACCAAAAAGGGTAGGTGTGTCTTATAGTCCAGAGCATCTTATACTCAGAAAAATATGGTAACTATTATTAAAATTACATCAGGTATTCTATTTAGGAACCATTATCAAAAATAAATTATATCTTAGTAATTTTTTTTAATGTTCTACTGTATAACCTAATGAAAACTATGCAGTGTTACAGTACTTTTTCCCATGCTGAAAGACACTATTGTAAGGAAGCTTGTTGAAGTCTGTGATTTACAAAGTGTATTATCTTACAGCCGATTTTCTTTTGAAGGATACTTCTATTCACATGGCCATATGTTTTTCACTTGTCAGATCTGGTTGGATGCAATCTATTTTCACAGATTCGCTTACAGCTGTTTTGTGCAGACTTATATTTATCAAAAGCTTTTATTAGGTTTTCAACAAGGCAATGTTTGCCCATAGAAAGATTTGCTGTCATTTTTAAGGTGTGAGATAATAACTAACACTCCATTAATCCAAAAATCCAAAATAGCATATGTATGCGATTTCTCAAATGGAGACATCTTTTCCTTGCAACATTGTACATTGCATTGTGATCACGAAAGTGCAATCTTTGCCCGTTGTTTGAGATCTTTTCTCTCTTATTTGTGCGTAAATAAATGTTAACATTTTTTTGCAATCAGATGGTTTTCTTCAGCTTTATCCTTCACAATTCTATAGTACACATTTATTTCTCAGGACATTTCTATTTTCCCTAGCCCAGGAATGGGAAAAGCTCTTATTAGCTCCGATTAGAAGCAAATCAGACATAAAAGCATTTTATGCCTGCAAGGCTTTAAAAAAAACTTTCCAGTGATGTTAATGAAGACTTTTAAAGCCTCATTGGGATGCAAAAGAAGTGCAGCTAGATAGGGAACAGGTAACATGCCTGTACTTAAAGCCTTGTGTTTAGGACTAAAGTTTAATAGTGCAATTATACACAATTATATAATTGTCTGTATACATATACGTGGCTTCAAACACATTATCATCTCCTAAGTAGATTTTGTTCAATCCAAGGCAGCTCACTTCCCACACTGTGAAATATTGCAGATGATTTAAAAATGGTCAGATTGCTGTCTATATTCTCAGTACATAGTTAGGATAGCAGATTCTGACTGATGACTTTCACAACTTTATAAGGAAGTCTAGTTGAACTGGTCTCTGTCATTTTCAGATGATAAATGTGATGCACTGTCATGGAAAACAGGATAATGCAAACAGAAATGTGTTTTCTGCTATTTCCCTGGGCAAATTCATAGAGATACTAGGGATATGCATTATTTGGGGGCGGGGGGGTTGGTTGCGATTTTGTCGTGCTCCTAGTTTTCTTAGCCACTGAGACTTTGTGTTGTAGTTTTGGTATTATTTGGGAAGAAAAATGGCTGACAATTCATGGCATTGTTCTCTTTCTCTTTTATTTAAAGAGCCATGGAGTCATATTAAGTAAGAAGTGCAAAATGATATAAGACAATCCAAATGCACAAGGTTTGGGAATATTTAGAGATCATTAATTATGTATAATTATGTACGAGCCACGGTGGTGCAGTGGTTAGAGTGCAGTACTGCAGGCTACTTCTCCTGACTGCCAGCTGCCTGCAATTTGGCAGTTCGATCCTCACCAGCTCAAGGTTGACTCAGCCTTCCATCCTTCCAAGGTCAATAAAATGAGGACCCAGACTGTTGGGACAATATGCTGATTGTGTAAACTGTGTAAACTGCTTAGAGAGGGCTGTAAAAGCGCTGTGAAACAGTATATAAGTCTAAGCGCTATTGCTATTTGCATTCACAAATAATGCACAGATGTAGGCTATAAACAAGGGTAGCGAACGTATAAACTCACCTTAGATTTTCAAAGAGAATCACCGTTGTTCCCTGGTATGCTTTTAGGTTGCAGTTTTTCTCTCTCTGCTTCTTTCAGCCCAGGCTGGTTTACAGGTGCTCAGGAAACCATACAATGTGCTTAGTTTTGGCTTATTGCAATATGTGTGAACTCAGTTGGTGTGCTTGTCATAAAAATGGCTTCTTGGATTAAATGTTATCTACTGGATATGGTAGTAATTCAGAATCAGGGAAATCTTTTCAAATAAATTCACCGCATCTGTGGGTTTGCAATTAAAAATGTACCTGTTGAGTCCTCTTACTTCATTCTGCAATGTACTTCTTGCAAAAAAAAAGACACTTCATACTAGAAGCATTTCATATGTTCTGGGGAATACATACTATAAATCATCAAAAAATCATGCTTCTGAGTAGCTGTGGAAACTCAGTAAAGCATATCTATTTATCCCAATGAAATTTATGTACAAAGAACATTTCTGTTGCTATAGGTAGTCTTTGACTTACAACAGTTCATTTAGTGACCATTCAAAATTACAACAGCACTGAAAAAGGGATGTATGAACGTTTTTCACACTTATGACCATTGCAGCATCCCCATGGTCACTAAATTCAGATGCTTGGCAACTGATTCATATTTGTGACATATTTTCTATCATCCTCTGGAGTCCATTTAAGCTCATGCTGACTGCTTCAGTGACTTCATCCAGCCATTTTGTTCTCTGTCGTCCTCTTCTTCTTTTGCCCTCAATCTTTCCCAGCATTAGGCACTTCTCCAGTGAGTCCTTCCTTCTCATTAGGTGGCCAAAATATTTGAGTTTCATCTTCAGGATCTGGCCTTCTAAAGAGCAGTCATGGTTGATCTCCTCTAGGACTGACCTGTTTGATCGCATTGCAGTCCAAGGGACTCACAGGAGTCTTCTCCAGCACCATAGTTCAAAGCCCTCAATTCTTTGGCGCTCAGCCTTTCTTATGGTCCAACTTTCATAGCCATACATTCCAACTGGGAAAACCATAGCCTTGACTATACGCACTTTTGTTGGCAGGGTGGTGTCTTAGTAACAACCATGTTACTAACTTAACAAATGCAGTGATTCATTTAACAACTGTGGAAAGAAAAGTCATAAAATGCAGCAAAACTCACTTAACAAATATTTCACTTATCATCATAAATTTGGGGCTCAATTGTGGTCGCAACTCAAGGACTACCTGTATTCTGTTACCAGTTACCGATTTCTATTAGCACCAATAATCTCCGTCAGAATGGCAAAATTGGATTCACAGTTCAAAGTTGCTTGTAGATACAATTTATTCCAATTAGTTTCTAGAAATTAACTCCAAATTAAGTTTCATTTCCCTCTTATGTTTCTTTGAAAGATGTATCAAGGTAATTGTAAATTCCCATAATTATGGAGCTTGCATTTTCTATGGAAATTATAAAGAGCTTGACTAAGTTGTCAGCTTTATGAGATGTAAACTTTATGAAATAGCAAATATGTGGAGCTGGATCTTTCTGCTTTCTATATCGCCAAATTGTATTTTTATTCTTTTCCTGCCATCAATTCTTCGTTAATAGTAAGGACAGGAAGTGTGGAATAAATCATTATCCTGCTGAGTGATATACTTCCTGGACTAGTTTCCCAGGCATCTGAGTAAAGGAGAAAAACAAAAACTTACCGTATTTTTCGGAGTACAAGACGCACCTTCCCCCCCCCAAAAGGGGCTGAAAATTTAGGTGCGTCTTATACACCAAATGTAGCCCTGCCCACCCACTGGCCCCACCCTTTGGCCTCTGCCTCCCAGCAGTTACCTCCTTGCAGCAAGCAGCAAGAAGAAACAGCTCCTTTCAGCTTCAGCATAGCCTAATTAGCACAAGTTGATTGGATCGGCTTCCTGACTCTCAGCTGTTTTGCTCTCAGCTGTTTTGTGCGGGCCTCTGCTGCTTGATGCAAGGAGGTAAATTGCTGGAGCAGATTTTTTTTTCTTGTGCTAATCAAGCTATGCTGAAAATGAAAATGAAAGTAAAGCAGGCTGTTTGCTGTTTGCTGCAACAAGGCAAAATTGCTGGGAGGCAGAGGTAAAGGCAGATTTCTTTTTCTTGTTTTCCTCACCAAAAAAGGTAAGTGCGTCTTATAGTCCGGTGCGTCTTATACTCCGAAAAATAGGGTAGTTGATTGTTTTCATCTGGTTCCATACTGTTTCTATGTCTTTAAGACATGCAGGCAAAACTCCCATCAGGTAATTCCTCATCGCTGAAGGTTCAGGCCAGAATTCATAACCGCATTGTAGTAAAGTTATGCTCCCTCACTAGGGTTTATGAAACAGGTAATAGAAATCCCTGCCTTGATATACATCAGCGAAAAAGTGGATGGAAACTGTTATTCTCATGGCAGCAATCTACTCCAATGTTTCTCAATCTTGGAAACTTAAAATATGAGGACTTCAACACCCAGAATTCCCCAGCTAACAAGAATTCTAGGAGTTGAAGACCTCACAGTTTGAAATGGCTAAGATTAAGAAACCCTGATCTATCCACATTTGGAAGAAAAGAATTAGGTAGGATTTTCAGCATAAATGAGATAGAGGTGAGACTTCTGATGTTCAGTTGTGGAGGGTTCCAACCAGTGGTGGGATTCAATTTTTTTTACTACCGGTTCTGTGGGCCTGGCTTGGTGGGTGTGGTGTGGTGTGGCTTGGTGAGTGTGGCAGGGGAAGGTTACTGCAAAATCCTCATTCCCTCCCAATCAGCTGGGACTCGGGAGGCAGAGAATAGATGGGGGCGGGGCCAGTCAGAGGTGGTATTTACCAGTTCGCCAAACTACTCAAAATTTCTACTACCAGTTCTCCAGAACTGGTCAAACCTGCTGAATACCACCTCTGGTTTCAACCTTGGATGGAGAACAGGGCCACAAACAGCTGTATGTCCTACAGCCTTCAAGCATTCAGTTGCTGATCTGAAGGAGAACTTCACAAGCATTTCTTGGTCTCAAATATAGTTTTTTTAAAAAAAATTTAGGACCATAACAAAGCCAGGTCCTTGTTTGTACGACAGATGTACTAAGAAATTGTTGGAAAAAGTGAGAAAATAAAAACATCAAACTGGAAATTACTTTAAAGATGGACATCTCTAGTCCTTACTTCTCAATCACTCAGTTATTGATGTAATAATGGCAGTTTAATCATTAAGTCCTGCTACTTTTCTTTTATTTTCAAATAACATTTGCTGACAATTACATTGACAAAAGAACAACTGAAGGGGCTTACCAACATATTCCTCTTCAGGGTAGAGAGTGAAAATTGTTATAAAAGGAATTTTATCACACACAAGCTTACATTTTTTTTTACCAGGAGCCGACATCATGGAACCTAATGATATTTCCATTTCAATAGAGAAGTACACTACTAATGAGTCACCATGGGTGAATAAGCGGCAATATAAATTCAATCAATCAATCAATCAATAGGTCCCAACCAGTAGTGGGTTCCTCTTACCTTTGCTACCTGTTCGGAACCGGGAGCATTCGGGGGGCCCTTCTGCGCATGCACAGAGTATCCATGATGATGTCTGGGCAGGTGGGTAGAGCCTCCTGCCACCACCACTACTGGTTTGCCCCAGTTTGGGGCAAACCGGTAGAAACCCACAACTGGTCCCGACCCTCCATTACTCTAGATTCATCACTTCAAATTTTGTCTTCCACATTTTAGAAAGTTGACAGCAAGAGGGTTTAAAATGTTTAAAGAGAAACAATGGTAAGATGGTAAACATAATGGTTGTCAGTCATGAAGCTACTTTTTTTCTATTACCTTTGAATCAGCTTCACCCTACAGAAACATGGAAAAAGTTAACAAAGTAGGACGAAAGTATGTATTTATTTGATCAAGTTTATACAGCCACTCATCTCACAGAGATAACTCTGGCTAATAGATAACAATCCAATAAAATAGTAAAATAAATAAAACAACCATTACCGATGCCCATTATATAATAATTATTAAAAACATGAAAACGGAACTGAAGCAGGAGATGAGCATAATAGAGAGTTTAAACAATACAACCAAAAGACGAATAGAGGTAGATGCAAGCATTTCATATTGACTCATCAGGACCTACATTACAATAACATGGTTAGAATCAGCCTCAAATATAAGATCTAGCAAGAGCATTAATTAATCCTATAATGTATGTAGGAAAACAACCAATGGCAAGCCTTACACCTACAGGAGGCATAGATTGACATAAAGCTGTTTCTGCATTCACAAGGGAGGCTTCAAATGGTTAATGGCAACCACCTCAGCAAACCGCAGGAAACCAGAGTTCTGATGGCATAGTAGAACATTAAACACAGAGTTTTGATCCACCTGATGACCCGTAGATAGTAAGTGTCTTGCAATGGCCAAAGAGGACATTTTATGGCCATGATTTGCTGTTGTTGTTGGATTACTGAAGACTGTCTTGACCCATTTTGGAAGATGCTCCTTTATTCTGAAAGCCAAACACCTATCAGTTCTGCCAATGTAATTGTCTCTGCAATTACAAACAAATTGGTAAAAAAATGTTGTTAATAACAAACAAACCCACCTCATTTTATCTATCCTCTATGGTAGGATCCCCAGTCCAGATGGCATAATATGGTCTTGAGAGACCTTCAAAAATTCAGAAGTGATGAGTTCAATCTCATCTCTAGGGAGAGAAGTTTCCATAATATGGGTGTCACAGCAGAAATGACCCATTGCATAGGGCTTGCCAGATATAGCTGTCTAGTTGGTGAAATCTGTTATATAGCAAGTGAGTGGGACGGGCATATAAAATCAGAAAAAAGTGATCCCTCAAGTAACCCAGTCCCTTACTGTCATGGCTCCATCAAAGCCCAGTTTGGAGGAGGAGAAGGAGAAGTTGGAAGTGGGACTGTCCAACAAGGAAGGCGCATCAGGGGCCAAGGACAATGCTGTCCTGGGCCCCTCAGGCATTGGAGGAGGTGATTGACCAGACAGAGAGCTGCCTGAATGCACAGATACAGGGGAGGATTGACTGCTGACTGGCAGTGCTGTTGATAAGCATCCAATCTCCTCTGATGAGGAACACCTGTCTACTCCACTGGTCCAAGGGCAAGAAAAGTAGAATGTAGGCAAGCCCAGAGAAGGGCTGCAAGGTTACTTGGGAGGAGGCCACCTCACAAGGAACACCTGTCACAATTCCCTAAACAAATATCTCACTTAACAACATAAATGTTGGGCTCAACTGTGGTCATAAGTCAAGGACTACCTGTATGGTGTAGTTCTTGAACCAGAGGGTCCCCAGATCAAAAACCACTTAGTCTTGCTAGGGGTCATTGGAAGCCTCTTGTTCTCCATTCAGATGCTCAGTTTTCAGCTGCTGGGACAGGATATCCACAGCATTGTTTAATTCACAGGAGCAGAGATATAAAATTGGGATTCATCGGCATACTGATAAATGCTCATCCTACTGGGACAGATAGGTTTACCCAGTGATCTCATATAGATATTAAATAGAAGAAGGGATAGCACCAAACCCTTTGGCACATCACTTAGAATGACCAAAGGCAGGATTTTTCCTTCCTTATCACCACCATCTGGAATCAACTCGGGAGAAAGGAGGTGAACCAGCACAAAATTGGGCCACCCACCCCCAATTCTGTCAGTCAATCCTGAAGAATGTAGTAGCTAATGGTATTCAAAGCTACTGAGAAGTCAAGTAATCAAGGGTGGACACACCACCACCACCACCACCACCACCACCATCCTGCCCATGCCAGAGATCATCCAAAAGGTCTGAAATGTGACTGGAAAGGATCCAGATAATCTGCTTCATCCAGTTGTTAGGAGATCACTTCTCAGCCACTTTCTCCCCAAAGAATGGATAATGGGTGAAATATCAAGAGGCCCAGTGATGGCTTCTGAAAGAACGGATAAACTAAGGACTTCTTAAGGGTAAAGGAACAACCCCCTCACTCAAAGAAAAGTTGACTACCATCTAGGACCAACTCACACAACACTTCTTAAGCTGCTTTCACAAGTCAGAAGGCACACAGAGCAGATCTTAGGATTCTGTCCACATCCTCATGCCCAACAGGTACAAACCATTCTTGGATAACTGGGCAAAACTCCACCCTGTGCATCTTCTTCGGACCTGCAGCATGGCTCTCATCCAAATGCAAGTGAATCAGAATGATTTTGTCTGACATTCCTGCAAAAGGTTCCCTGGTCCCCTTTACCCAGGTGCTCATGTTACCTGAAACAAGGCTGTGGCAATCTACTGATGCAATAAGGAACTAAAGAAATATTGTTGGTTCACTCATCCTATTGATTATCATCTAGGTAGGTCTTAGTAATGTCTCTCATCTATGTTCAGTTAATTTCATCCTTAGTTGAATTCCAGTGGCACTTTAGGCATCTTTTCTCCCATTTCATCTCTCCTAATCACAACCTGTGATAAATCCATGAGATGGAAGAGGTTATATAGGTGCAAAACAATCCAAGATCTCGGGCACCTTATTCTAAGGCAACCAAGGCCTTAGAAGGACCATGCAGCAGATCAACAGGAATAAACCCCAGCTCCCTCTGAAACCATTCCAGGTCCATTAATCACTGGGGGACTGTCTAATGAAAATTTTAAGGGGACCTGGGAGGATGGGTGGGGGTTATAAAGGTGGACCTGGGGGGGTCCAGATACCCACCGAGCGGGGTGATGGGGCGATTGGGTGCAGCAGAGGGGTTGTGAAAAGAAATTTAACTGGGGAGCAGGGGGGCGACAGGAAGGGCAACGAAATTGAAATAATGAGTGGGAGGGGCAGATATGACGGGCGCAGGGGGCCATATCATTTATCGTGGGTGCGCACACGCTGTTTACGAGCAATTGCGCACTCCGGCCCCCAATGTGCGACTCGTGTCCTGGGTTGCACAGAGTCTCAGGCCCAGGGTCCGCGGCTGATGTGTAATACCAGGTCTGTTGTTAATAAAGCCCCCCCTCATTTGTGATCTTATTTTAGAGGGGGTGCGGACCTGGCTGTATTACGGAGACCTGGTTGGGCCAAGAGGGGGGGGTCCCCCTCGTTGAAATGTGCCCACCAGGTTTCCGTGCATTTCATCAGCCAAGGGCCCAGGGGAGGGGTGGGGGAGTGGCGGTGATTATTCGGGAAAGTCTTTGTCCAATGGAGACCACTGTTCCTCAGATAGCCGGATGTGAGTCCCTTTATGTGAAGTGGGGCCGTGGGGTGCAGATGGGTTTGCTGACTACGTACCTGGCTCCCTGCCACGTGGCAGTGACCCTGCCCGAACTACTCGACGTCATTGCCGGGGTGGCGGTTGATACCCCCAGACTTATTGTCATGGGGGATTTCAACCTCCCATCTGCGGGTGAGGCGTCAGAGGTGGTTCGGGAGTTCATGGCTTCCATGACGGCTATAGACCTGACCCAGTTAGTTCAAGGCCCCACTCACATGGGGGGACACACTCTGGACTTGATTTTCATCTCTGGTCAGTGGTTGAATGATCTTGGTAGAGGGGACCTAGATATTAAACCCTTGTCATGGACAGATCATTCGCTTCTTCACCTGGACTTTCCTACCGCTTTCCCCCACCGCAGGGAGACGGAACCGACCAGATGGTTCCGTCCCAGGCGCTTGATGGACCCCGAAAGGTTCCTGACGGAGCTTGGGCCATTTCCTGAGACTCTGGCACATGACTCGACTGAAGAGCTGGTGGCCGCCTGGGAGAGTGCGGCCTCTGGAGCTTTGGACCACGTCGTGCCTTTGCGGCCTCTGACCCGATGCCGATCTCAATTGGCTCCTTGGTTCTCTGAGGAGCTCAGAGAGATGAAGTGTCGGAAAAGACGCCTAGAGAGCATTTGGAGGACTAGTCAATCCGTTTCCGACCGGACACAGGTGAGGTCTTTATACCTGTTTAGGGTGACCCACTCCCTTCTTCAGGGGGGAGCACGGGAAGACCCCTTGCAGGATTGTGCTGAGGATTTTGTGCAATTCCTGCATGATAAAGTTGCTTGGATTTGGGATGGCTTGGAATCCGACTGGATGAGTCCACGGGAGGAGACGAGGGGAGGTCTTGAGAATATTATCTGGGAGGAGTTTGATCCTGTGGCTCCCGAGGATGTGGACAGGGTTCTGGGTAAGATTAGTGCTGCCACGTGTTTATTGGACCCGTGTCCCTCCTGGTTGGTACTGGCCTTCCAGGAGGTTACACGAGGCTGGCTCCAGGGAATTACAAGCGCTTCTTTGAGTGAGGGTGCCTTTCCTGCCACCTTGAAAGAGGCGGTGGTGAGGCCCCTCCTCAAGAAGCCTTCCCTGGACCCGGCTGAATTAGCTAACTACCGTCCGGTCTCCAACCTTCGTTTTGTGGTGAAGGTTGTCGAGAGCGTGGTGGCACGACAGCTTCCCCGACACCTGGATGAAGCTATCTATTTGGACCCGTACCAGTCGGGCTTCAGACAGGGGTACAGCACTGAAACAGCATTGGTCGTGTTGGTGGATGATCTCTGGATCATCCATGTCTGACATTAGCGAGGCAGAAGAACAGCGTGAGCCTGCTCCCAGTGTGAGCATGGTCAGAGCTGCCAGAAGACAGGAATAATTAAGAAAACAGGATTGACTTGGGAATAAGGCTTGGAGATGATTGGGCCCTCCCATAAGACATAAAAGAGAAGCAAACGGGACGTGAGCTTTTGCAGGAAGCAATTAGTTTGTCTGGCTGATTCAAGATTTGAAACTTCTGTTAGTGACTCTGTACCAAGTTTGGCCTTGCCCTGCACCTGGAAATTAGCTCTTTGGCAGAGTTCCACATAAGATAGGTGGGTGTTGATAATCTTCCCCGAAAGACTGTTTATCAAGCCTTGCAGACTGTAAATGAAAGTAATTTACAACTGTAGGAATTAAAGCTGTTTTCTGGGACTAAGTTTGTGCTGTTTAATTTCTAAGGAAGCCTAGGTCAGAACAGCATGTTTCCTCTTCACACTGGATAGACCGGACCAAAACGATGTGGGCCGGCCCCTTACATTTTCCAGGACGGTCCCATGAGCTGGATCTGACCACATCGTGGGCTGCATCCGGGGTGTGGTGCAGTCCTCCTCAACCTGAAGCCTTCTAGAAAAGTTGCATTTCAGCTCTCATAATTCTCAATTAACATGCACTTGATGTGTATGTACAGAAGGATAACAAGTTATGACCAGAATATATTGAAGAGTGCCATCTTGGGAGGGCCTTTGGCTGGATGTGTGGTTGCTGACACAGGCAGCCGAGATAAATGGACCTCTTGGCAGCTTCAGGTTTTCATAAAAGTGAGCCCTAACATCACAATAACTAGTTTGTACCAACAAGCTCCGAGGTACACTAACTGATGTTGCTTTAGCCTCGCTTCTCTCATAATCTGGAATTTCCTCAATTTATCCTTCTCTGGAGAAGATTATTTCCCATCCATGTAAACATTTCTTTCTCTTTGGCTGTAATGAGCGGTATCTAGCTTTCTTCTGTTTACCAGCTGGACTCGTTTTCCACCAGCCCCCAGATGCACCAAAATGCAACTCTGTGCAACACAACCACACACAGCTGTTCCCAATTAAATGTTTAAAGCCACTCAGCCAATTAGGGGGAAAGAGAGCCTCCAAAGCAGATGCTGGAATCGAGAATTTTATGGAATCATTTGCCCTGATGAGTTCTGATGCCCAGGCAAACCTATATTTTAATAACTATCATTCCTTTCTGTTTTAATACTCAAAAATGATGAAACCCGGATGGGGTGGTGGAGGTGGAGAGAAGCTAATGGCTTTCTTAATTTAAATCTTTGGGCAATTTCCAGCCAAAGTGAAGCACTCGGAAGTCCTGTATTTCAGTGGGAGAGATGAAAAAATACACTTTGCTTTCCAAATGAAAAAAAGGGGATATTCAGGACTTTAAATTTGGCTGGTGCATGCACCTTTAAATCTAATTTAAAGAAGACCTTTGCTTCCCCGTTTGCTTTTTTTTTTTTTAAGTGGCTTTTATGCCCAAAGGTATATTTTGAGAAAACAGAATCCTTGTGGAAAGTTACATGTTTCAGACGTTAAGACTTTATTTCAAAGTCTTAAAACATTCAATATACCAGACTTCTTTTAATGCGAGTTGCTAAGACATTCATATTCTGCTTAGCTTTCGGTCCAGTGTGAGTTTCTTGTCTTCTCTTTGATAACTCTTTGATATTTATTCTGTGTTGGTCTATTTTTTTTTTCACAGTCTTGCTTGCTTGATTGGAAGCTGCCTTAGGGACTCTTTTTATGACGAAGTAGCAAGATATTATTGATTAAGCTTGGAGGGGGAAAAAAAGATGAGATGCATACATTGGGCGACTGGGACCAAAATGTTATCTGGTTTTACATGAAAGATCTGCAACAGAAGATTTCTGTGGTTCTCATACTTGATGCAGAGCTTCTTTGAACTCACTGATCTAAAAAATTCCAGGAGTTTGACCAGCCGACATGGCATCATATAATAAACTAAATGCAAAACAAAAACAAAACAGTGGTGCTCAGTGTCATATGTTAATCATTTTTTCAGTATTTCCCAGAGAACAATTGGGAGAAAGACTACATCAATATGCAAGTGATGTCTACTCTGTCTCATAGAAATCAACACAATGGGTGTTGAACTGTGCTCCATTCAGATTAATATATGTTCATTTTATCATAAATCACTGTGCTTTGAAGACAACTTGTCAGTCACTGCTTTGAATATTCTTCCTCAGTCTCCATATCCTCTCCTTAAGATATGGGCAATTGTAAACACTGGAAGATGTTTTATAACTCCTCCTTGTTTGAAAGTCTGTGCTGAATACCTGGCCCCCGGATCTTCACATGGATTTTTAATAAAGCCCTGGAGATGTGTTATGTCCTTCTTGATTCAAATGCTCTACCATCATCCTCCCAAGGGACATGGTGGCTCAGTGGCTAAGATGCTGAGCTTGTTGATCGAAAGGTCGGCAGTTCAGCGATTCTAATCCCTAGTGCCGTGTAATGGGGTGAGCTCCCGTTACTTGTCCCAGCTTCTGCCAACCTAGCACTTCAAAAGCACGTAAAAATTGCAAGTAGAAAAATAGGGACTATCTTTGGTGGGAAGGTAACAGCATTCTGTGTGCCTTTGGCATTTAGTCATGCTGGCTACATGACCATGGAGACATCTTCGGACAGCGCTGGCTCTTCGGCTTTGAAACGGAGATGAGCACCACCCCCTAGAGCAGTGATGGCTAACCTTTTTGCCGTCACGTGCCAAAAGCAAGGGGAGCGTGGGGGATCGTGGGTGCGGGTGCCCACATCCATAATTCAATGTGCCCCTCCCTCCCACGCATGCCCCCCCTTCCCCCTGCTTTTGGCACATGATGGCACAGTGGGCCCAGTAGGCCAGCTTTCCCCCTTCCCCAAGCTCCAGAAGCTTTCTAGGAGCCTGGGGAGGCCAAAAACAGCCTTCCCCATCCTCCCGGAGGTTGGAAACAGCCAGTTTCCCGACTTCCAGTGGGACCGGAAGGCCTAAAAATCAGTTAGCCGATGCGCTGGAGCTGAGCTAGGGCAACACTCGCGTGCCCACCAATATGGCTCCGCGTGCCACCTGTGGCACCCGTGCCATAGGTTCGCCATCACGGCCCTAGAGTCAAGAATGACTAGCACATATGTGCGAGGGGAACCTTTACCTTTGTCTTTTACCATCATCCTAGTTCCCAAGAAATCCTTCATCAGGGAGCTGAATGACTACAGGCCAGTGATATCTATAGTTATGAAGACTTTTGAGAGGTTAGTGTTGGCCCACCTGAAAGTCATCATGGATCCGCTGTTAGATCCTTGCAGTTATCCTACTGAGCAAATAGGTTGGCAAATGATGCTGTCAATATGACACTGCACTACATCTTGAACATCTTCAGTCCCAGGGTACCTATGCACAGATCCTTTTTGTAGACTTCAGCTCAGCATTCAATACCCTCATTCCAGAAATCCTTCGCTCCACACCAATTCAGCTCACCGTGCCTGTTCATACTTGTAGAGGGATCATCAGTTTTTTGGCAGACAAAAAGCAACAAGTGAAGCTAGGGAAAATTACGTCTAGTACCCAGGTAATTAGCATAGGCACCTTCCAGGGCTGTGTGCTCTCTCTGTTGCTCTTCCTTGCCTATGCCAATGATTGAATCTCAAGAGAATCCTCTGTTAAAGTACTGAAGTTTGCATATGATACAATGGTCATTGGTCTCATTTGAGATGGTGATGAATCTGCATATAGATGGGAAGTTAAACAACAGTCCCCTGTGGTGCACCCGGAACAATGTAGAGCTGAACATGATTTAAAATGTAGAGATAAGAGTGAATTTTAGGAGGAGCCCTTACTATATTGAATAGCATAGTATCAGCAGTAGAATCCTTCACGTTTTGGGGTTCTATAATCTCCCAGGATTTGAAATCGACACTTAATATTAGAACCATTATTAAAAAGGCACAACAAGGAATGTTCTTCCAGCATCAACCCAAGAAATTCAGACTGACCTAGGAGCTATTGATACAGATTTACAGATGAATTACTAAGTCTGTCATTTGTACTATACTACTATAGTACATACTATAACTGTCTCATTTGGAACATCAACCAAACAGGACAGGTACAGATTCCAACAGATAGTTAAGACTGCAGAAAGAAAGAACAACCTGCTTTCCATAGAAGACCTGAATATTGCATGGGTCAGAAGGAAGGCTGAGAAGATATTTACAGACCGCTCACATCCTGGACGTAAGCTGTTTCAACTCCACCCCTTGGGTCAGCAATACAGGGCATTGCATGCCAAAACAACTAAACAGAAGGACAGTTTTTCCCCTCCTTATGACATTTCACTTACAATCATAACAGTAGCCCTGTGGCCACATGATTAGAAATGCCATCACTCTGCTAAACAAATAATTCCCTCAACGCTATCAAACTATTTACTAAGTCTGCACTACTATTAATCTTCTCATCATTCCCACCACCCATCTCCTTCCACTTATGACTGTATGACTATAATTTTGTTGCTTGTATCCTTACGATTTATATTGATATTGTTTCCTGATTGCTTATTTGTACCCTATGACTATCATTAAGTGTTGTACCTTATGATTCTTGATGAATGTATCTTGTCTTTTTACGTACACTGAGAGCATATGCACCAAGACAAATTCCTTGTGTGTCCAATCATACTTGGCCAATACAAAATTCTATTCTAGTCTAGTCTAGTCTAGTCTAGTCTAGTCTAGTCTAGTCTAGTCTAGTCTAGTCTAAATGTAGTTGGCAATAGGATTGCATTTGTGACTGGTTGCGGCATCCTGAAGTCTCATGAACATGATTTGCTACCTTTAAAAAAAAAAGTATCGCAAAAAATGCCCATTGGGGAAGCTGGCTTTGGTTAATGACCGCACTTGCTTAACAATCATGTGACTCAGTTAATAACCGGTGTAAAAATTGTCATAAAATCAGATCTAATTCAATTTACAACTACAACAAGTTATGGAAATTCCAGTCCCAATTGTGGTCGTAATTGGAGGACTGCCTATATACATTTGTTTCACGCCCAGAGAGTGAACTTCTGTTTGAAGATTCTTGGTCTGCATAGGAATTTGGATTTTGCCTGGATCTGATGCATTCCCTTTGCTATTATGGAATGTTGCATTCATAGAGAGATACAGTTATATGAAGAATGTGAATAAGATAAAGGTCCTTACTAATATATCTGTCATTGTGTCATTCCCTTTTCTAGATGAGTTTAGGATTTTTAAATCTATAACTTTGTTAATTTTTTAAAAATTTTAAAATGATAAAAACTAACAAGAACTAATATTTAATAATAATATTAAAAGTGATTAAAAATGACATTTAAAACAAAAAAAGGAGATAAAAAGAAGAAAAAGACAAAGACAAAAAGGAAAAAGAAGGAAAATATAGAAATAGGTTCCAATTTTCTTTACAGCAGTTACAAGTATAGATGTAAATTAACCTCTTGCTCTATGATTACAGAATGACTTACATTTTTCTCTGTTTTTTTTCCTAATGATCAAAACCATATATTATACTTTCATTTTTTTCTGTTTCATGCAAAAAGTCTCTAAGGAGTTTCCAGTCAGCATCAAACTGAGATAATGTCGTTTCTCTGATCAAATCTATGAATCTCCTTCTTAGGCAGGGGGTTGGAATAGAAGACCTCCATGATCACTTCTAACACTGTCATTCTGTGTTCTGTAATTTGGCCATCTCAGAAAATTCCATTATCTTTATCATCCATTCCTGCATCGTGGGCAATGTCAAATGTTTCCGCTTTTGTACATATAATAATCTCGCTGCAGTTATCATACATAAAAACAGATATCTATGCTTTTTTCCCCAACTGTTCATTGAAAATCTGAAAAGTAATGTTCCATTTCCAGATCTATTTAGTGCAGAATATATATTATTTATTGAAGTCATGTTGTAATTTTAGATTCTGAGGAGCAAAATTTGATGGGCCATTGGTGTAACCAATTCAAAGTTAGTTAGGTTCATTGAAATGGTTCTTCTAACTAACAATGCGGGATTTTATTCACTTGTGTTTTATGATAAGATATACATGAAGGGTAGATGTATACAAATGAAATTTCAGACATAAAAGTGACTTCATTAAAAAAAATAGAGATTGGTTTGTGTTGTTTTTATTCAAGTTTATAATAAATGTCATTGTAACGTATTTGGCACTTATCGCCTGGTTATATAATTGAGAAACAGTGAATAAATGGAGCAGCAAATGTTATTAAAAAGAATGATTTCTCTATTGACTCTGTCATTTTAGTGTCTCTTCCCCTAAAAAAGAAAAACAAAACCAAACCTTATAATGTGTTTTCACAGTTTTTAAACAATCCTCTGCTGAAATTATAAATAATTGAAGTTCAATTATACAGCTTCTGTTTTCAGCTACATGTTTGGAAACTGGATTGCTAATGTTCTTTGTGGTTTATCTCTTACCTGCATATCTGTTGTCCATAATTTACAGGGAGCAATTTAAGTACTGCTCAAGAATTTGGAGGTTAAGTGCCCAGTCCTAGCCAGGCACATTGTCTTCCTCAGAAGAGAAAGAAACTTGCATTTCAGATGCTAAACACCAAGTGTTGTGATTGCTAGATGGATAATGTGCCATCAAATCATTTTTGACTGTGAGTCAGTGGTGGGTTGCCGCTGGTTCAGACAGGTTTGCAAGAACCTCCTCCTCCTCCTCCTCCTTCTTCCTCCTATCCCTCTCCCTCTCTCTCTCCCTCTCCCTCTTCCTCTCTCTTCCTTTCTCTGTCATTTGGGGTCAGAATGGCAACACATTGTGGGGCGGGGTTTATTGGTTTTTGTACTGAGGTTTTACCTTGTAAGTCACTGTGAGTGAGTTATGCATCCATATTTTTTTAAAATAAATGCATATTCCCCCACCCCACCCCACCCAGCAACAGAGGAAATAGCTGTGCCCACAGGGCTATAGTCCCCACATCTATATTCCAGACTGAACCAATGGGACTGTTGTCTCTACGTCTCCCCATAATAGCTTGGTTAGTAGCCAATTCAGCTCATCAACCCTTTTGAGAGCACAGCTGTCCTTCAAAGCCAGGATTGAACTTCTTTTCTCCTTTTATTTCTCTTTTTGCTGACTCACACTAGCAGAATTGCAGACCACAAAAATCCTATGCCACAGTGAAGTCTCACTGGAATGATAGTACTGATTACTTTTTGAATATCCTTACTTGGGTGCCAAGAATATCCTGCGTTCCTTGGGTCAACTGTTGTGAATCCCGATGTTGCAAGAGATCTGCTTGTTAGACTCTGCTTGTTAAAAATAAGATGCCATAACTGGCCTCTTACAATACTGATGACCAATTTATGGCTTTATGACTTGGTGATACTGTATGTACTGTAAGTAGACTGATTTATAGTTGCTCTGTTTAATTTCCTGCTGGAGTCTTGCTGTGCTGTGAAAAAAAAGAATTTACCAGTGTGGGATAAAGATAATTGAGGGCATCTAAAAAAGTCGACACAGAATTGGTTCTAATTAGATTTGGATGGGATGTCACCAATAACGAACAGAACTGTAATTTCTAACTAAAATTATTTTAAAAATCAAAGCTTTTCCAAGAATGCTACACGGATGTGTTCCACAAAGAAGACACTAGGACCAAACCTCAATTAGTAATGGAAGTAACTTTTTAAAATAAATACTAATAGATTATTCAAATTTATATTATGTTATCCTCTTTACCCCACCCCCCACCCCATAAAAAACCCCAACATGTATTCCTGCATGTATTTTTAGGGGGAAACCCTTTAAAATAATATGTATTTGAATAATATGATTTTTTAATTGCAAGATTTGGAAATGAGGTAGGATGGATTTATGAATATCCAGGTCTGAACAATAGATTCCTGGATATTTTGTACATATCAGCTTGTCAATTTGGGATTGGAGTAATTCGTATCTCCTCAGGCTCTCTATTTGTGGTTTCCCGAGGACAATATTCACAGAGCAACCTTCTAAAACGAATGTTATCAAGGAGCATCCTCTAACTCAGCGGTTCCCAACCTGGGGGTCGCGACCCCTTTGGGGGTCGAACGGCCATTTCACAGGGGTCGCCAAAGCCCTCTCTCACCCCCCCCTATGCCTTCACTCACCCTCACCCTCTGCCTCTGTTGGATCGCCAGTCGCTGTTTGCTTACCCCGCCCACTCCCACTCTATTGCTGCCTCCTGAGTTCCAGCTGATGGCTAGAGGGAAAAAAACTCTTTAAATTCTTGCCGCGGGGCTTCAAAGGGCTTCAAAGCTGCAAAGTGGTAAATTGCTGGAGCAGATTTCCCCCCCCCCCCATCTATGCTGAAAAAGCGAAACTGAAAGTAAAGCAGGGTCTTTGCTGCAACGTGACAAAATGAGACAGAGAGAGATTTCTTTTTCTTTTTCCTCACTAAAAAAGGTACAGTAGGTGCAAAACTGCAAACAATGAGAAATTTAGGGCAAAAGAGGAGGTTCAAGATTTTAAAACACAAAAGAAAAAAAAGCTCTGTTTAACTAGGGAATTGTAATAATTGAGATACTATTAATTGTATATTGTGTTGAAAGCAGAAATGGTTAAGTTGTGGTTTGGAGGAATATATGGGGGAAATTATTTGGTTTATTATTATTGGTAAATATAATTAATTGATTTGTAAGAAATTGGATTGCATGGAAATAATTGGAATATTCATGTTCATATTGATTAATATACAAAAAGATAGTTATATAACTAATTATTTATATTAAAATGTTGAATTTATATTAAACAACTGTATTACATAATTACATAATTAACCAATGTGAGGATGGATATAAAAATAGATGACAATGGGAAGGGGTATAATATAGAATAGAAGGGAAAAATTGAATTTGATTAAGATTAGAGATGAGGATGAAGGGTAATATTGGGTTTTTTTTAAAAAAAATAGATGAGGAATAAATATGGCAAAAAGGAAATATAGAAATTGTAAATTTAATTGAAATGACTAAACACTGTTTAAATTTGTGAACCGGCCAAATACTCTGTTCAAAGAAAATACATTGTATGTTTGTATGTGTGTTTCTAATTATTGCTATTTATTCATATTTGTTCTCTTTTATTCTTTAAAATTTAACAATTCATTCTTTATCTTAATATCTTTATACTTTTGGGGGGTTGGTTTTCTTCCCTTTCATCTTTTTTATTGTACAGCAATCTTTCTCCTCAAACCTACCACCTCTCTCTTTTCTTTCCTTCTTACTTTCTCTCCCCCCCTCTTCTTCTCCTCCCTACTTCCTCTTCCTTTTTCTCCCTCTCTTACCCTCACTCTTACTCTAATTTCCCTTCCTTCATCCCTCTCTATTGCTGTATCCTTTTATGCATATGGACTACTCAGAGGGCTGAAAAAGTTATTTTTGACTGGTCCTCACACTTTTGGCCAGTCCTCGAACTTACGACTGTCCTCACATTTTACGTTTTTGCCCTATCTTGTCACCATGATGAAGAGAAACAGTTGTGAAATGAGTGACATAGTTGTTAAGAATGCTGCACGGGCATAAATGTGAGGATGGTCATAAGTGTGAGGACCAGTCAAAAGTGCGAGGACCTATCAGAAATGACTTTTTTCAGCCCTCTGAGTAGTTCCTATACACATAGCCATGGCCACCCGGTCACATGACCAGCTAGCCACGGCCACCCAGTCACATGACCTCCAAGCCACGCCCACAAAATAAGCCACGCCCACAGAACCGGTAGTAAAAAATTTAGAACCCACCCCTGGTTGGGGGTCACCACAACATGAGGAACTGTATTAAAGGATCACGACATTAGGAAGGTTGGGAACCACTGCTCTAACTGTTAGAGAGCCTTGGATAGTACAGTGGTCTAAAGCCCTGTTATTAACATCAGCTGCCTGCAATTATTGCAGGTTCGAATCTCACCAAGGCTCAAGGTTGACTCAGCCTTCCATCCTTTCTAAGGTAGGTAAATTGAGGACCCAGTTTGTGGGGGCAATAAGCTGACTTTGTATAAATATACAAAAGTATGAAGGCTATTGCTTAGCGCATTGTAAGCCGCCCTGAGTCTCCGGAGAAGGGCGGCATATAAATCAAATTAAAAAAAAAAACTGTCAACCCTTTCCCTTTCCCTTTCTAGCTGCTCAAAATTAGATCATTGAAATTTAATTATTTGGCCATCAAAGTTCATAGTTATGCTTTTCAGAAAGGGAAATAAAAGGCCTTTCACTTCTATCCCATACAACATATTTGCAGCAGAGATTTTCTCTTTGCACCCTGATAGAGAAGCTTCTATCACTGCCTAGGATTGAAACTTTTGAATGGGAGGCGACCTTTTTCATCTCTAGGCCACCAGTCATTCTGCATTCTGCAGAATTGTGGCCCCAAAGAACCAAGTGCTTCATTCTGGAATATTAAGCTACTGAACACATATTGTTTAAAGCAGGGGTGTCAAACTCATGTGACGTACCACAACTTTTTCCTCCTTTTCTAATCTGGGAGTCGGCGTGGGCAGCGCCTGACGCATCTGGTCTGTGGGCCGCGAGTTTGACACTCCTGGTTTAAAGCATGCCTGGAAGAGAAGTAACAAATAGTTCAGTAGTTATGGTTCTTCAAAACTCTATTTTATCCTTACATTTGTAGCATTTATATGAGCCTTAAGGAAAATGCTGGGATTCCTGGGGTAAATGCCAACTTAAGCTCTAAATCTGTTTTCAAATTGACCCTTCAAGTTATTTTAAAACCCCAAATTTGTTGTCACCATTTTATCCTCCTGGCTTTAATTGTGCAAACTTTGTTGGTCATGTGTGGCTGGCACAATCAGCGAGTAACTCCAAGTAGATCAATAGAGCAAAACTCTTGCTGCAGGACAAAATCAGATCTGATGGACCTCTGATTAAGAGAAAGAGTTGGATGACTGGAAATGTAAAAAAATCCTTACTGAAGATGCATGACAAATCTCTCTTCTGAGGTCTATGTAATTTTCATCCAGGTTTTCTTCAAATCCAGTTGTTTTGCTTTGTTTGTTTTTATCATATCCTCAATTAGATTTAAAAAACTTAGCAAAGGTAGGAGTCATGAAAATTCCTGTGAGAGCAAGTGAGATTCACTCCAGAGACTGCTGCTTTTTCTCTTGGGAGGTTATTTTTGAGCTTTGGTCCCAGGAATATTTATTTATTTATTTATTTGTTTGTTTGTTTGTTTATTTTTCATTCATTCATTCATTCATTCATTCATTCATTCATTCATTCAAACTTTTATACCGCCCTTCTCCTTTCGGACTCAGGGCGGTGAACAGCCAAAATAAAACAAGTATATATAAAAATTAAAATAGTTTTAAAATAAATTAAATAATTTGGCTCATACAATTAAAAGGTATTACGAATTCTAAATTTAAAATTTAAATCAGTATCATTATATAAAAACAGCATAAAATCAAGCCAGCCCAGCTAGTCGAAAAAGATGGGTTTTTAGGGCCCGACGAAAAGTCCGGAGGTCGGGAATTACTCGTATCTCTGGGGGTAGATCGTTCCAAAGGGTGGGCACCACCACAGAGAAGGCTCTCCCCCTGAGGGTCGCCAGCCGGCATTGTCTGGCTGACGGCACCCTGAGGAGGCCCTCTCTGTGGGAGCGAACCAGCTGGTGGGAGGCAATCGGTGGCAGAAGGCGGTCCCATAAGTACCCCAGCCCTAAGCCATGGAGCACTTTAAAGGTGATCACCAACACCTTGAAGCGCACCCGGAAGTCCAGTGGGAGCCAATGCAGTTCATGCAGGAGAAGAGTCACATGGGAGCGCCCCATCGCTCCCATAATCCCCTGTGTGGCCGCATTCTGCACCAGCTGGAGCCTCCGGGGCACCCCAAGGGGAGTCCCATGTAGAGAGCGTTACAGTAGTCCAGACGAGAAGTGACGAGTGCTTGAGTGACCGTGCATAAGGAGTTCCGGTCTAGAAAGGGACGCAACTGGCGTATCAGGCGAACCTGATAAAAAGCCCCCCTGGCCATGGCTGTCGTGTGCTCTTCTAAAGACAGCCGTGAGTCCAGGAGGACGCCCAAGTTGCAAGCCCTTTCCGTGGGGGCCAATGATTCACCCCCAATAACCAGCGATGGCACCAGCTCGCTATACTGGGACACCGGCAGCCACAGCCACTCGGTCTTGGAGGGATTGAGTCGAAGCCTGTTTCTCCCCATCCAGATCCGCACAACCTCCAGGCACTGGGACATCACTTCCACGGCATCGTTGGGATGGTCTGGCGTGGAGATGTACAGCTGAGTATCATCAGCATACTGATGGAACTCTACCCAAAACCACAGATGATCTCACCCAGCGGCTTCACATAAATGTTGAACAGGAGGGGCGAGAGGACCGACCCTTGTGGCACCCCACAAACAGGGTGCCTGGGGGTCGACCGCTGCCCCCCTGTCAACACAAATTGCGACCAGTCGGAGAGATAGGAGGAGAACCACCGCAAAACGGTGCCCCCCACCCCTAATCCCTCCAGCTGGCGCAACATGATACCATGGTCGATGGTATCAAAAGCCGCTGAGAGATCTAACAGGACCAGGATAGAGGAATAACCCCTACCCCGAGCCCTCCAGAGATTATCCACCAACGCGACCAATGCCGTCTCCGTGCTGTACCCAGGCCGGAAACCAGACTGGAGCCGATCCAAATAGACAGCTTCATCCAGGTACTGAGGAAGTTGATGTGCTACCACACTCTCCACAACCTTCGCAATAAAGCGAAGGTTGGAAACTGGACGGTAGTTAGCTAAAACAGCTGGATCCAGGGCGGGCTTCTTGAGGAGGGGCCTTACAACCGCCTCTTTCAAGGCAGCCGGCAGGACACCTTCACTCAAAGAAGCATTGATAATCCCCTGGAGCCAGCCTCATGTAACCTCCTGGGAGGCCAGTACCAACCAGGAGGGACACGGGTCCAATAAACATGTGGTCGCATTCAACTGTCCCAGGATCCTGTCCACGTCCTCGGGAGCCAAAGGATTGAACTCATCCCAGGTAACTATCTCAAGACCTGCCTCAGTCATCTCGTCTAGACTAACCCAGTCAGCGGCCAAGTCTTTTCGAATCTGAGTTATTTTATCATACAGATACTGTACAAAATTCTCAGCGCGACCCTATTCTATGGTTAATCAACTACTTCTCCACTGAATCTGCTTCTCACAGAGAGATATCCTTCTTGGTGTATTATTTTTAACCCTAAACCTACTTTTTCTCATTTGTATGTGTCTGTGTGTGTGTGTGTCAGAAGAACCAAAGTGCTTTTGTGGTGAAAGGATTTGCCAGAGACATCATTGTTGCTAGGGAGATGCTCAGTTGTGAAGTTGCCTACTGAAGTGGTACTCATTAATTTACTCAGGGTTGCCTGCTTTTGAAGTGGAGTGTGTGACAGGAGCACTGCGGCAGCAACGGGCCTCAAATGTAAGCCTGCTGATCATCAGCCCAGCATTCTAATCTCATGAGCCACCACATTTCTCTTTCTCTTTTTCTCATGATGGAAATGCCACTGTTCAAGGACAATTTCGCATAATCAATTTGTCAAATCTGAAGCTGGGTTGACTGAGGCCATCTTGGAGGCTTCAGTGTTGCCACAATGGTGATAGGGATAGTGGGGTGGGGGTGGGGATAGAGATGGAGTTTTGTAGCCAAAACAAAATAGTTTCCCCTGAGAACCAAGGATGTTCCCACAGGTGGCTGAAGAGAGGAGAAGTGAAATTTCCAAGCAATTGGACAGCACCTTGATTGGACCATATGATAGATTGCTTGGGAAAGGAGGGGGGGGACTTTTACTTTTAATTAGGTGAAAACCACAGGAACCTTCAGAGTTGGTTTTCACAGTTTGTGCCAATGTGATATGCCCGATAAACCTGTTCTTTGAGGAAACTGCTTGTCTTGGAGTTCTGTTTGCTATGGGTGTATTACTTGGAACCTTGACACAATCTCTTGGTGAGTTGATCATCTGAATCAAGCCTTCCTCTCTTGTGTCTTTCAACAGCAGAAATGTTTTATGGGGGACTTTCTACCATGTTACCGCAACTGAGTTCTACCATCTTTTGCCATCATTTTACAAGATTGTAAATTAAATCATTCATCATTCAATCATTCACTCATTCAATTGACTTCCTTCCATTTCTTCAGGAGCTCAGGTTGGCAATCTTAGCACTTTCTGATCCTGTTTTATCCTCCCACAGTGAGCTTAGAATTGGGCTAACTGGGAATTAGAACCTGGGATTCTGCAGTACCAATCCAACATTTTAACAGCTCTGACTCACTTGCTGTATTATATTGTATTATATTGTATTGTATTGTATTGTATTGTATTGTATTGTATTGTATTGTATTGTATTGTATTGTATTATTTCATGTATTCATAATCATCTTTATACTTATATCTGTTATCTTATACATGCTTGAAAAATAAATAAATAAATAGATAGATAGATAAGTAAGTAAGTAAGTAAATAAATAAATAAATAAAAGAAAGAAAGAAAATACAGCACTAGTATTGTAGGTTGCCTACAATTTCTCTGCTTATTAACACAATAAAAGCTTCCAATTTTTAAACAGCTTTCTACAATGTCAGCTTTGGGTCTTTTCCATCACTAGCAGTATAGTAGTTAAAGTTGTATTCACATGATAGATTTAGTGTAGTTATTGTAACCATGGTTTTCTGAGTGGACTAGAAAGTATCTGACTTTCTCCATACGGGCTTTTCATGAAGCTGATACCAAAGATATATTTTTTTTCTTTCATACTGTGTAATACTTTTTTTGTAATACTTTTTGCTTCTGTGTAATACTTTTTGCCACAGAGGGCGTGGCTGACTTAATGAAAGTAGAATGTTGGATTAAATAGAGTTTGGTGTAGCCTTCTCCAATTTGGAGCCCTTTAAAAACTGGCCAGGAATTGTAGAAAAACTGACAGTTTCATATAGGGGAAAGCTTTAGTTTAAACTTATTCAAAGATTATGGAGAGATTTTATATATATATATATATATCTGTCTCAACCAATACACATTCTCCATTCACTGGTAAAACAAATATGGTTATATTTTACTGCTAAGTGTTGATTTATATCAAGGGTGTGAACTGTTGGCTTATATTATCTGAAATTAGCTTAGCTGTGCTCTATGTTCTCCATGGCCAAACACCAGCCGTATCTCGGCATTTCTAATGCAGATCTGAATAATGGTATTATTATCAGCAATTAGTTGAGTTCTCTCTCTTTTCCATTCAGTCACTCCTTTTGTAACCCCTCTACTGATTATCATGCTTAGAACCTAGCTGTAAATATAAACGTGCATTTTTTATTTTATTTTATTTTATTTTTTGCATGAGAAAATTAAAACCACAAATTATTTCTTCCTTCTCTGGAATGGATTGTACTCATTGAGCTGGAGAAACAAAAATTCCCACACTGGATTTAATGATTGCTCTCTCAAAGAGACCAAATCGAGTGAACCAATTTTCATTTTAATTGAAGTGGCCCATTCTATATGCTATGTCACGAAAGAGTGTCATAGTGTATCTCATTATCAGTCATGGACTTCAGCTTCTGATCTTAAAAATAAGAGCAAATATAACAACTCTTATGACTTGTGCAAACAAAACAGCAGTCTAAATTTAATGCCGTATCATTCATGTCTCGCTTCAAGTAGAAATCTAAATCTAGGGGAAATTCAAATCTCCCCAGGACAAAATCCTCTGCCTTAAGAGAAAAGTGATTTTATGCAGCAAAAGCTGAATAGTCACTTAGTGAAAAATTCATTGCCTTCAACTGAGGATCAAAGCAAATGAACCAACCAAATAACATTCATCCACCCTGTATTACAGAGCTCTACTGTCACAGCACCCACCTACAAGGTTTTTTTCATTTTTAAGGTTTCTGCATTGTACATTGTATCGGTAACATACAATATAGGCAGAGGTAGGTTTCAGCAGGTTCTGACCAGTTCTGGAGAACTGGTAGCAGAAATTTTGAGTAGTTTGGAGAACCGGTAGTAAAAATTCTGACTGCCCTTGCCCCCATCTATTCTCTGGCTCCCAAGTCCCAGCTGATCGGGAGGAAATGGGGATTTTGCAGTAACCTTCCCCTGGATTGGGGAGGAAATGGAGATTTTACAGTATCCTTCCCCTGCCATACCCACCAAACCATGCAACGCCCACCAAACCACACCCACAAAATCGGAGGTAAAAAAAATTGAAACCCACCACTAAATATAGGATAGTAAAGGATCATACTCTATTTGTTGCACACATGCCCAAATCAACTAATGAAGTTTAAATAGTAGTCGTTAAAAACTACAAAGAGGCCTGAAACAATGGCACAAAAAATCATATTACAACTATAGCAATAGTGCTTAGCACTAGCACTTAGACTTATGTAATGTTCCATAGTGCTTTACAGCATTCTCTAAGCAGTTTAGAGAGTCAACATATTGCCTCCAACAATCTACATCCTCATTTTACTGACCTCGGAAGGATGGAAGGCTGAGTCAATATATGTGTGTGTGTGTGTGTGTGTGTGTGTGTGTGTGTGTGTTTTCTGAGGTTTTCGCAGGTGTTTGTATGTAGGTCTTTGGTTATTCGGGTTTTCTCCCGCGTAAAATTGGAAGTGTCTTGGCAACGTTTCGACGAAGTCACATTCGTCATCTTCAGGCTGGTGTTCTCCTGGCAAATTGCTCCTGGAAGCACGAAGCCGAGAACACCAGCCTGAAGATGACGAATGTGACTTCGTCGAAACGTTGCCAAGACACTTCCAATTTTACGCGGGAGAAAACCCGAATAACCAAAGACCTACA
>WNWU01000021.1:3925084-3935865 GCA_012654045.1 Ptyas mucosa | reverse complement strand
GAGAACACCAGCCTGAAGATGACGAATGTGACTTCGTCGAAACGTTGCCAAGACACTTCCAATTTTACGCGGGAGAAAACCCGAATAACCAAAGACATACACACACATATATATATACACACATATATATACATATACATATACATATACATATACATATACATATACATACACATACACATACACATACACATACACATACACACACACACACACACACACACACACACACACACACACACACATATATATATATATATATATATATATATATATATATATAATGTTTTCTTTATGTATAGTGAGAGCATATGCACCAAGAACAAATTCCTTGTGTAGCCAATCACACTTGGTCAATAAAGAATTCTATTCTGTTCTGTTCTGTTCTGTTCTGTTCTGTTCTGTTCTGTTCTGTTCTGTTCTGTTCTGTTCTATTCTATTCTTGAGCAGCTCAGACTTCCAGATAGTGGGCAGAGTTTGCCTGCAATACTGTATTCTAACTACTGTGCCACCACAGCTTTTCATGGTCATGACTCCAGAAAGAAAAACAAGGTTCTTAATTTCAAATCCTGAAGAACTGCTTGGGGCCCATAGTTTGGAACACTGTAGAGCAGTCTTTTATTGAAATAGTTCTGAAGACCATGCTGCATTTAGCTTATATGTCAGTTATCTGGAAACTATTAATATATGCTTTGGACAGGTACATGGTGCTGATTTCCTTATTTATTAAAACCGAAAGAGAAAATTTCTATTTCCGGTGACCTTGATATTTACATCAAGGCATTCTTCCTATGCGCCAGCATAGCATTAGTTATCTTTATGAAACTTTTTACCTAGATATTTATTTTATTGATTATTAACTCCTATGCTGCCCTTGTCACCAAGGTGACTCTAGGCAGCTTTCAGTCATACTGTCAACCTGCAAAATGACTTCAACTGGAACCATGCTCAATTCTGCTTCGCTTCTTGGTTGTCATTCAAAGGGGGGGAGGGGTGAACTTAGGAATGTGGTGCCTCAGCTGGCTAACCATAACATCTACCAGCTTGTGTATGTGAACCAAGGTCATGTCATCAGACACCTATCAGAGCCGGGCAGGAATCTACGATTGGACAGATTGGCCCATGTGACCCGAGAGACTTAGTGGGGGGGGGGAACCTTATTCTTTTAACTATCCCTATGCACGGGAATAATTTAGAGCTAGCTTCATCTTTCCACGTGCCAATATGATGTACTCAATAAAGGGATTCTTGAACCTGAGACAAGCTTCCGTCCTGACTTCCCAGAGTTCATTACTCAGAACCATGACACATACAATTAACACACCATATAAAACATTTAAACATTAAATAAGAGCCATATATTTAAATTTCAGTTAAAATTCAATTAACTGATGGAAAAGATGGGAGCAAAGTATGCATGGAAAAGAGGTAGGTTCCACCTAATCTATTAACCACCTCCAACTGGCTTGATGCTCCAGTTCCCCCTTGGAGCATCAAGCCAGCTGACAGAGCCAGATTTTCAAGCCCTTTCAGAAGGCCAAACGGGATTATGAAGATCTCACCATTCTTCAGTCCAAATTTCTATGATTAGCCCTTATCAAATAAAGATAGAATAGAATAGAATAGAATCCTTTATTGGCCAAGTGTGATTGGACACACAAGGAATTTGTCTTGGGGCAAACACTCTCAGTGTACATAAAAGAAAAGATACATTTGTCAAGAATCATAAGGTACAACACTTGATGATAGACATAGGGGACAGATAAGCAATCAAATCATATAAGGGAACAGTCAATATAAATCGTAAGAATACCAGCAACAAGGTTACAGTCATACAGTCATTAGTGGGAGGAGATGGGCGATAGGAACGGTGAGAAGATTAATAGTAATGCAGACTTAATAACTAGTTTGACAGTGTTGAGGGAATTATTTGTTTAGCAGAATGATGGTGTTCAGGAAAAAACTGTTCTTGTGTCTAGTTTTTCTGATGTGCAGTGCTCTATAGTGTCGTTTTGAGGGTAGGAGTTGAAACAGTTTATGTCCAGGATGTGAGGGGTCTATAGATATTTTCACAGCACTCTTTTTGACTCTTGCAATATACAGGTCCTCAATGGAAGGCAGGTTGATAGCAATTGTTTTTTCTGCAGTTCTAATTATTTATTTATTTATTTATTTTATTCAATTTATAAACCACCCTTCCCCTGCTGGACTCAGGGCGGTGTACAGCCAGAAATAAAAAACAGTCAATACAAAATTTAAAATTTAAAAGAATTATAAATTTTGGCCGTAAATTTAAAAACCTCATAACTAAAACCCAATTTGGACAATTTAAAAATCTAAAATCTTAAAAATCTTAAAAAATTAAAAAATCTTAATTATCCTCTGAAGTCTGTGTCTGTCTTGTTGGGTTGCAGAACTAAACTAGACAGTTATAGAGGTGCAAATGACAAACACAATAATTCCTCAGATTTGGTTTGATTCATAAACAGAAACTATTCTTTATGGAATCCTTCATCATGCCTGTAATATAATGCATCCGGCAAGCTGGCCTTTTATTAATAAACTTAAAATAATTAAGGGCCATTTTTCACACTATTAAAATGCTGTAGAAAAGGCAAGAACTGGTGTGAATTCTTTCAGTTCTTGAGCAAACTCTGCTGTGAAAAGTTACTCTTTTGTGGTCTTTCTGAATGGGCTGAAGATAAATAAAGTCTAGAAGTTCCATGGCTGTGAATTTAGCATTAAGAAAATGTGTCACTTTTTCTATGCTGCTGCTATATCCTTTTCTCATACCGCTAGATATATTATCAATGTGGGTATAACCTAATTTTAAAACTAAACCCCATAAACAACTAATTTAAAAAAACAGTAAAAAGACACTTTGGTTTTTATTCAAGAAATAGAACAAGAAGGAATTGTTTGATTTTTCTGTTTGAAAACTTTAGGGTATAGTACACAGAAATATTATTTGTTTTACTGAAAAGCATTTTCAGATTCACACTGTTTAGTTGCATGTGCTCTTTTGTCACTCTGGGGGGAAAAATAATTATATCAGGAATGGTTCAGATAATGGCTGCCATTTTAAATAGTGGTTTCTCACTGTGTTCCATTCAGTCATCTTTTAAATCAGTTTAATTAGGCTGTATACTCTGAAAATATGTTGATCTCAGAGGTTGATCTCAGAGGTGGGTTTCAGCAGGTTCTGACCAGTTCTGGAGAACTGGTAGTGGAAATTTTGAGTAGTTTGGAGAACTGGTAAATACCACCTCTGACTGGCCCCGCCCCCATCTATTCTCTGCCTCCAGAGTCCCAGCTGATTGGGAGGAAATGGGGATTTTGCAGTAACCTTCCCCTGGAGTGGTGAGGGAATTGACATTTTACATTATCTTTCCCCTGCCACACCCACCAAGCCACGCCCCTCAAGCCATGCCATGCCCACCAAGCCACACCCACAGAACGGTAGTAAAAATTTTGAAACCCACCACTGTAGACCACTTCAAAATGGTCTACAGTTAGGCTTAGCCCAAACTGTTTATGGCGCAGTGGACTAATTAACTGTTATTAAGATCAGCTGCTTGCAATTACTGCAAGTTCAAATCCCACCAGGCTCAAGGTTGACTCAGCCTTCCATCCTTTCTAAGGTAGGTGAAATGAGGACCCAGATTGTGGGGGCAATGACTTTGTATAAATATACAAAAGTTTGAAGGCTCTTGCTTAATGCACTGTAAGCCACCCTGAGTCTCCAGAGAAGGGCGGCATATAAATCAATTTTTTAAAAAAAACTGCTTGGAAGATGTTGCTAAATAAAAATTGCATTTATTCTGGTTTAGTTGCAATATGGAAAGAAGAATACGTTACAAATTGCTGCTCCTGACAGAGCAAGTTCATTACTAATTAAGTGGCTACAGACACCAATCTCTTATATCCTAACATTTCACTCCTCAGAAAGTGATTTTTGAAGGATTCTAATGGAAAGTTACTTTTCAGTTCAGTACAAAATGTTTTGTCTATAAGGCATTTCTAAAATTTGGTTCAAAAGCTGAACAATTCAAAGATTGTATGCTTTAATGGCTGTAGAATGTAGATGTGGAACAACGGGAATACCAATGAAAGATAAATATTATGCTCAATACAAGATTTTCTCTCTCTGCCTCTGTCTGTTGGATAACATCAATATTTGTCAAAATAGATAATTTATATTATTAAAAAATGGCCTGCTGGAAATACAATAATCAGGTTCAATATTTTTTTTCCCACCTTTGGTGACAATATCATCAAGCTCAATAATTCTGGAGACGATTGATTACAAGATAAAACAAATTTTAAATATCAACTGTTCTTTCCTGTCACCTATTTTTTTCTGTTAAGCATTGTCTAGCTTTCTATTCCCACAAACTATCCAAGGTTGTCTTTGCATATGACAGATAACAGTTGCTAGGATACTTTATGCTTTTTTTTACTAGAAAATACACTTAATTGCTTCTTTGTATCATAATCTTAATTTTGGGTTTTTGTTATATGGAGCTTTAAAGTATTATATCTACCCTGATTTATGATTAAGGACAAGGCTTGCCTAATCTGATTATATGATAACTCTTATCACATTGGCCACTTTTGCTAATGGCTGTTGATTTGATTAAAATAAACGTTTTAAAATGCTGTACCGATTTAATCTTTAGTACTAATTTCACATTACTTTGAATTTTTTTATTCAGTTTCATGAAATGGTTTTTTCCCCGTTTTCTCTTTTTTCTTTGTTGTACTTTCAAACATGTGAGATAAAATATTAAGTTATTTATGAGCACAAATATTAAGGAAAACAGCAATTGCAACTAGAGAAATGTTAATTTTTTTAAAAAAATAATCATTCCTTTTCATTCAAATTAAAGTTTAATGTTAGCTGTCTTTGCATATTTTGGATGAGAGTGGAAAGCAAGGAGATCCAAAGTTCTTAATCTTCTGTTCATTCTTGTTTTAATCTTGTTCAGGTGGCGTTAGAAGATGGGTAGTTCTTTTGTTAGCCAAGAGACAATCCATGATCTGCTACGGTTATCCTTTCAGAGGTATTTCCTTACCAGATTCCTGAATGCCTTCAACAGTGATAGAATTTCTAACGTATTGCCTTCATTGGAAAAGTTGGAATATGTTCAGATGTGGAACTATATGGCACAGTATACATCAGCACAGGAAATGTAATATATCACAAACTGTTCTATGATATTATTTATATCATAGAAGGTTTTTCAATTCTGCAGCAGAGGTGGGTTTCAGCAGGTTCTGATCAGTTCTGGGGAACTGGTAGGGGAAATTTTGAATAGTTCGGAGAACCAGTAAATACCACCTCTGACTGGCCCCGTCCCCATCTATTCTCTGTTTCCCGAATCCCAGCTGATCGGGAGGAAATGGGGATTTTGCAGTAACCTTCCCCTGGAGTGTGGAGGGAATGGGAATTTTACAACATCCTTCCCCTGGAGTGGGGTGGGAATGGAGATTTTACAATATCCTTCCCCTGCCATGCCCACCAAGCCATACCATGCCACACCCACCAAGCCACGCCCACAGAACTGGTAGTAAAAAATTTTGAAACCAACCACTGTCTGCAGGAGTAATGGGTCCCAAATTTTAGATACATTCTGTAAATTAGCCTATATAAGGTACCTTGGTTAAAAAACCGTTGTTCTATGATATACCATTTTGCTCAGTTAAAGATTATGGAAACAAGAGATTTAGTATCTATGGAGATTCTTAGTCATCCAAGTCATGGTTTTCCCAAAGGTGCTTTTTCAGGAGGCAACTGGACTTTTTGGTTATTCTTTGAAGACGTTTCACTTCTCATCCAAGAAGCTTCTTCAGCTGAATGCTGAAGATGATGAAAAAGAGAGCATTTTAACTGCCATAATTTGAATGCCTACATAAATAGAGGATTGGGTTAAATGATATAAATAGCTGCTTCTAACTCTTATGATTTTTGGCCAGTAAGCTCTTGGAGGAAAGGCAGAATATCAGTACAAAAAGGTTCTGATTCCCAGGTTCTCTTGGGATGACTCTAATATGGTTGGCTTGGCATGCTGGCAAGATCCTCCAAGTGAGGATGATTGTTTTCAGGAGATATTTGGCATCATATATAGGAACATCCGTTCATATGATTACTCACGCACATTTGAGATATAGTGGGAAATAATGACTTGATGTTCTCATTGGAAATGTGATGGCTTTCAGATGGAGCGCAAATCTGAATATTAAATATGGCTTAAGCTTTGCTTCTTTGGTGTTCTGTTTCCTCCCAGGTTCTTAGGATGCATTGTTTTAGTATTCAGGTAGTCCTGCACAGTATAAATCATTTTTCCCTTGATGGAAAAATAACAAATTAATCTACTTCTACCACTGCAGTCTAAGAAAATGAGGAGTTCATGCAATGAATCATACATCATCGTCATTATCATCATCACTCCATATCAGTCCATTGCAGAGTGAAGGATTCCTTAGTGAAGGTCATGAAGAATAACTTACCACACTGTCCAGTGCTTATTGGTAAATTAATATTTTTTAGTTCCCAGTCAAGGCTGAGAGAGCCTAAGAGAGTTCTGGAATCTGGCTTGACTCACTCCAAATCTAGCATCTTAATGATTGCATCACATTGGTTCTCAGATATGTGTGCACATGTTAATCAATTAACTCAATTTTAGAGAAGCTTATACATTTGGAGAATGGGACAGCATGAAGGCCTAGAGGTGAAGATGCTTGCCTCCCACTCAGAAGGTTGAGAGTTCAATTCTAGGTAGCGATAAATGTTTCTCTATCAGGGCACAAAGAGAAAATATCCAATGTGAACACCGCTTAGGCATCAGGAAGGGCATCTAGCCAGTAAACACTCAGTTCCAGTCAGTTGCTCTGACTCCACCTGAATAAAAAGGATTACACGGTCATAAAAAGAATATATTTATTTGGAGAACATTTATGGTCCAAGAATAATAAAAAGTGTTGACTTCGGTGTGATTTCTCAATTATTTTTTCCCAAACCAGAATTCTTCAGATATTTTGGATCAACAACTGAGAGAATAGTGTACTGTCAGAAGGTGATACGCTTTGGAGTGTGACACATTAGAATGTGAAGCAGGGGTGAAATCCAAATTTTTTCCATACCAGTTCTGTGGGTGTGCCTTGGTGGGCATTGGAGGAGAAGGATATTGCAAAATCTCCATTCCCTCCCCTCCTGGGGGAAGGATATTGCAAAATCTCCATTCCCACCCCACTCTGGGACCAGCCAGAGGTGGTATTTGCTGGTTCTCCAAACTACTCAAAATTTCCGCTACCGGTTCTCCAAACTGTTCAAAATTTCCACTACCAGTTCTCCAGAACCTGTTAGAACCTGCTGGATTTCACCCCTGATGTGAAGTAGCAATGAAATGCCTGAAATTTTATTGAAAGAAAATCTTGGAAATAAAACTCTTAAAACATTAATGGCATTAAATAAAAGAATTATTATTAAAATTCAACTAGCCTAACTGGCTATATGAAAACTGTGGCTTAAAAAAACAAAACAACTTTTGTTTTGCAGAGTTTATCCGGTGTCCTAGAAGAGATTTCTCATTGCCTCAAATGACTAAACAATTGAAAAACAATCTGCCTGAGACAGGGGTGCAGAAACTGAATATCAGGGTTGAAAAATGGCTTTTGAACTTCTGGTGTTTGTCCCACAGAAATAGCCTGAAATATAATGTAGTAAATATGTAGCAAATATAATATACATAATGCTTTGGCTCACTTTTTGGGGGGCGGGGGGAGAGGGAGGATTGATTGCAATACCAGTTTCTTGTTTACAAGCTAAGAATAGAATTCAGCCCAGACTAAAATGGTTCTAATTGTATAGTAATTGTGCTCGGGTTTTAATTGCAAGGAGTTTAATTGCAGAAGAGCTAAACTGCACTCCTCTGCAAAATAATAATAATAATAATTTTGAATAGCTGATGCAGATCTCTGTGCAGTATGGGATCCTTAATCCAGGTGGGTACTTCTGCTTTCTGAAGCTTGAAAAGCTGTCTGTAAATATCTATAGATTTTAACCTGCTCAATGGACTGTCTTCTCCATGGACGTTCCAGCGTTTCTATTTTGAACTTTTGGAGAAAGTATGGCTTTTGATCTTGGAATAATTTATTATTGATTCTTTCACCGTACAATAATGTGTAAGTGTTGTCAAGGCTCTTTTGAAGCCAATGGGAGTCAATGGCAGAATTACTGCTTCATCAGCATATAGTCATAGATTGATACGTCTGTGGATTGATTTAGGTGGATGAAAGGCCTCCCCCCCCCCCATTTTTCCTCTTTCACATCTTTTTCTTTGAGTGTACTTCTCATTATATATGTGAAATATTTTAATAACTTTTTTTAAAAAAAATCATTATAAGTGATCCTACAACTACAAAACTTCTCTGTCATTGACTAAAGTAGGGAATTGTTTTGGAATTGTGTTTAAAAAGGCAACTACAAAGTAAAAGGTAAAGGTTCCCCTCGCACATAGGTGTTCCCGAATCCATTTCAAAGCTGAAGAGCCAGCGCTGTCCAAAGACATCTTCATGGTCATGTGGCCGGCATGACTAAAGGCACAGAAAGCTGTTACCTTCCCACCAAAGTGGTCCCTATTTTTCTACATGCATTTTTTACGTGCTTTCGAACTGCTAGGTTGGCAGAAGCTGGGACAATTAACAGGAGCTCACCCCGTTACGTGGCACTAGGGATTTGAACCGCTGAACTGCCAACCTTTCGATCAACAAACTCAGCGTCTTAGCCACTGAGCCACCGCGTCCACAATACAAAATATACAAAGTATTTTTATCAAATAAGAAAATGAGGGTTGCATTGAGATACAGATATTTATGAAACCTATTGTGTGATGCCAACCCATTCTCGACAGGAATATCTTTTGGAATTCCACAAACTTTTCTTATTTTTCAGGATTCAATCTGAGTTGATCACCAGGACCAGAGGTTTTATCTTCCAAGTTTTCAGACTTGTGCTTGAACCCATCTTCAGGGAGCTTCTTTCTAGAAGAGTGTGTGCTTTTCTGTGTCCTGTGTGTGGCATTTATATGATGCCTGTTGTGTATCTTCCGATTTTGCCCACAGTTTGAAATAATCCAGTTTTAGAAATTCTATATAAAACAAGTTGCAGAAATGGATTTCTAGCTTTGGAATGTGGATTTAAATACATTGATACAAATTTGACGAGGAAATTTAAAATCTCTCAGACAAACACTTTTTCAAGGGTTCACCAATAAATAGTAATTATGAAAATCAATTGACTTTCCTGATACCATTTATCTGTCATGCTGGACATTTATTATCTCTTTTACCAAACTCAGCTGTAGGAAAAGGAAAAAAAGATGCTTTGGAACTTCTTGCTCAGAATACAGCACTTCACAAACCTTGCTCCACAGGAGTAGTTGTGCAACCACGCAAATTTGCACAATGTAATAGAAATCCCCTTATAAAACTAATAAAACCAAACCACTAGGTAACAAGAAATTTAATAGGAAAATGGGAAATAATGGAGGATACAATCACACGCAGGCATTTGAAATAACTCAATAGTCACACCAGCTAAACTGGTTGTTTATTATTTCCTGGAATAATTTGTTGGATTTGAGCAGATGTTCAGTGCAGAGAGAAGGGCTGAGACAATTCATCTGGGCCTTCTAAATTTTATAAAAGATGAGGAATGAGTGAAAAGTCTGCCTCTCTAGGGACACTTTGCTTTGCTCAGTCAAGAATAATGCTTCATCTCTGACATTTTGGGTTTCAACGGTAAATTGAAAAGTGTGCATATGTAGTCATCAACCTCCCCCCCTTTCAGGATAAGAAACAATATGGAAAACCCAGAAACAGAATGTGACAGAATGGGAGGCCTCCCAGACAAAATGGAATGATCTGCCAGACATACCAACTGTATTCTTGGATGATAGCCAGAATCCGGAAAAGAATCAGATTTGCACAGATAGTCTTAGGGGGATGGGGAATGGAACTGAAAAAGCTGCTAGGAAGTTGGTGATAGAGAAGTTGGAGAGGAGAGAACAAAATAATATGGTCAACAAATGAAGTTGGAATTAGATAGTCTGGGTGTGCTTCAGAGGTCCACATTCCAATGTGATTCAAAATTGACATAGGGGACTCTATGCAAGGAGCATGGCACTGTCTATTTTGCACAGATAACTCAGAAGATGAAGAGAAACTGAAGAAAAAAAGGGGGGAGATCAGATTTTGCTAACTATGAGCCAGCTAAGTTTTATTTAAAGTTCTTGATTAACTCTTTGAGGAATTTAGTAGCAGCTAGATTTTTAGAATCGGCACACTATCATTTACCAACCTCCGCTAGTTACTCTTGCCAGAAGAGAGAAAGTTACCATATTTTTTTGGACTATAAGATGCACCGGAGTATAAGATGCAGCTTAGTTTTTGGGGAGGAAAATAGGGGGAAAAAATCTGCCTACCAGGTATTCATCTGGTTAGCGTCCTTAGTCTGGTTAGCTTCAGCACATTAGTTTGCTGTTTTTTAATCCCCTGCTTTGGGATAAAAAACAGCTTCTAAAGCACAACTGATCTTTCGAGAGAGAGGCAATGAGAAAAGCAGGCAAAGCGCGGAAGATCGCTTCACTCGCTAGCGCCTCATTAGTGCTGAAAAAAAGTTTCACAGCTGAGAGTCAGAGGGAGCAGGCAAAGCACAGAGATCGCTTCACTCGCTAGCGCCTCATTAGGGCTAAAAAAAAGCTTCACAGCTGAGAGTCGGA
>WNWU01000021.1:3895139-3919089 GCA_012654045.1 Ptyas mucosa | reverse complement strand
ATATATATATATATATATATATATATATATATATATATATATATATAGACAGACTGTGTCCTGTGCCCTATCCAACAAAATGAAGTTTAATAAGGAGAAAAGTAACGTTTTACACTTAGGCAGAGAAAATGAAAGGTACAAGTACAAGTTAGATTAAACCAGGCTCAATAACAGTAACTGTGAGAGGGACCTCGGAGTGCTAGTGGACAATCACTTAATTATTAGCCAGCAGTATGTGGCAGCAGCCCAAAAAGCTAATACAACACTTGATTGTATAAACAGAGGCCTAGAATCAAAATCACGTGAATTGTTGGTACAACTTTATAAAAACTTAGTAAGACCACAACTGAAATATTGCATCCAGTTATGATCATCACGTTACAAAAAAGATGTTGAGACTTTGGAAAAAGTTAGCAAAGAAGAGCAGCTAAGATGATTAATGCGTGTAGACCAGGGGTGTCAAACTCATGTCATCACAGCGGCATCACATGACATCTCAGGACTTTTCTTCCTTTCGCTAAACTGGGCGTGGCCAGTGCATGTCGCATCTGGCCCGTGGGCCAGAAGTTTGACAGCCCTGCTGTAGACTAAAACATAAGAATGGTTGCAGGAAATGGGTATGGTCAATCTAGAAAAAAGAAGGATTGTGGGGGGACGGACATGATAGCAGTATTACACTATTTGAGAAGCTGTCACAAAAAAGAGGGCGTCATCTTATTTTCCAAAACACCAGAGAAACAATGGATGGAGACTAATCAAAGAGAGAAGCAAAACTTTCTTAAAGAGAAATTTCCTAATAGTGAGAACAATTAACCAGTGGAACAGCTTCAGTTGTGGATTGCCTCCGGTTCGCACCGGTTCTATAGAACTGGTAGTAAAACCAGCGGGAGGCTCCGCCCACCAACCCCAACGTCATCAAAATGCTTCTGCGCATGCGCAGAAGAGCACGCACATGAGTGAAGCGAGCACATGCATGTGGCCCCACTGCGAACTGGTAGTAAAGGTAAGTAGAACCCACCCCTGAACAACTTGCCTTCAGAAGTTGTGGGTGCTTCATCACTGGAAGTTTTTAAGAAGGGACTGGACAGCTACTTGTTTTCTGCCCCAGGTACAGACCCCAAAGAACGCAGCACACACAAACTCTATACAAAGCTTATTTTATTCAAATAACTTAGTCTTTATCATTCAAAGGCTGTTAATGAACTGTCTTAACAGCCTACCAGAATTCTAAGATAAGGTAATCACAGTTTTACTAGAGTTGGCAGAAATCCCAGAAGCAATTTTGCAGACGCGAAGGAGAGTGAACTAAAGTTGTTCTCTACAGCTTGTTGCAAGTGGTGTTCCTTCTTAAATAGGCTAAGGCCAATTGGCCAATTAGCCCCAAGCCTTACTCTCGAGGACACCTCCTCCTGAGGAGCCACTCCTGCCTTTTGGCAGCTCTGGCGCCTGTGCATCGAGAAGAGGCTCCTCCTCTTCATCCTCTTCACTTAAAGGAGGTTCTGGAGGTTCTGAAGGCCTTGGCTGAATCCCTGCCTCTGGCACCACATCTTCTCCAGCCTCCTCACTGGCCGACTTGAGCGCAAGCTGCACAGGCTGTTGACAGGCCACAACAACTTGTGTCAAATTGTAGGGTCACCTGCTTGAGCAGCTGGTTGCACTAGAAGACCTCCAAGGTCCCTTCCAGCTCTATTCTGATTGATTGAATAGTGTCATTGTTGGAGGTGGAACTAGAGGACAAAATTGAAGCTATGGCATGTAGTCAGTAGTTCAGAAGTTTTCATGATAAATTATCAAGCATTAGGGATTTTAGATCATAAGTACAGCATCTGTCTTCTGTCATAAATACACTCTTCCCATATATATATTCTTTATATGCTGTCTTCTCAGTAGGATACCTATGTATAAAGTGCAATACATGGTTTTTTTTTTCTCAGCATAATGACTGTACCAAGGCGATACTGTAGTGTAATTCAAAACAAGCATGTAACATATAATTTGATTCTCACAGGAAATAATGAAAAAGAAAAAGAAAAAAAGGGGGAAAAAACCCTCTCAGGATAAAAGCAGTGGTCCTAATCCAATTTTCTTCATTTGGCACAAGAAGTAAGACATAAACTTTGAAGACTATTACCACCATAGGTAATTTTCATTAGGTTAGGTAGGGAATTACCTACATACCTCTCATTAATTTGAAATGGAGTTGTACTGATGATTATCATCTATTTAGTACAGGTGTTTGTGTAATTTCCTTTTGCTTAGCAGCTAAATTAGACCACCGCATAGAGGAGATGAAACAGGGAAACAAAATGGTAACAAGGATATAAAGTGCAAACTTTTGCAAATTTATGATAAATTAAGATAATTTTTGCTACCAAACACAATATGTAAAGGTCAATTTGCTCCAGTAGTAAAAGCTAAGAATAATCCTTAATTTCTGAGAGCTGTTTGCTCACATAGATAGCATTAAAGGAAACGTTCATATTCAGAAATTGGAGACATAAGGAGTTACTGTTGCTAATTCCTAACACTTTATGCCTTATGTCAGTGTTTCTCAACCTTGGCAACTTGAAGGGGTGTGAATTTCAACTCAGGGGTGAAATGCTACCGGTTCGGGGTGGTTTGCCCGAACTGGTAGTGAAAATGCTACTAGTTCACCGGAACCGGTAGTAAAAAAATATGTTTTAAAAAGTAAAAAAAAGTTCCAAAGATCACGCGGCACAGCTGATCATCTGAACTTTTTTAAAACTTTTTTTTAAAGCATTTTTTTACTACCGGTTCAGACAATAGGTAGTAAAAAAATGCTTTAAAAAGGTTTTTCAAAAGGTTCCGACAATCAGTTGTGCCACACTTTTTTTTTGCGTAATTTTTTTTTTTTTACTTTTAAAGCATTTTTTTTACTACCTATTTCCTGAACTGGTATTTTTGTGTAAAGTGTGATAGTTTGTTTTTGAGCTCTCTGTGACTCTGTGAGGTTCCTGCTTGTTGCAGGGGCCATTTTGTGTGAAGTCTAGCTGCTTTTGCATTGTGTGTTAGTCAGTTGTGTAGTTTTTGTGTTATTTTTGTGTAAAGTGTAATAGTTGGTTTTTCCGGTCACATGAGCACCAAGCCACACCCACACAGTCACATGTTCACCAAGCCATGCCCACCAAGCCACACACACAGGGTAGGGAAATTTTTTTAATTTCACCACTGCTTCAACTCCCAGAATTCCCCAGCCAGCATTGCCAAGATTGAGAAACCCTGTCTTATGTGATTATGTCTGGGCATAGAGCAGGGCTGTCAAACTCCCAGCCTGCAGGTCGGATGCGTCACACACTGGCCATGCCCATGCCCAGTTTATCGAAGGGGGTGGGAAATCCTAATACGTCACGTAATACCACCATGATAACATGTGTTTGACACCCCTGGCATAGAGTGAGTGTAGTTGTTCAATTGTTTCTCTGTAAATTTCTTTCAATGAGCCAAGAGTCTTAAAAACTTCATGACTTGATTCCATGAAGAAAAATATTGTGGTAGAATTTGTATCACCTTAGATCATTTGTATCACCTTACATGAAGACTACAAAAATCAAAGAATAAATAAATGACTGAGTAATTCTCATAGTTGATTAAGGCAGAATAACTGGAAAGAGGTAATATAAATAACTATGACTTTCCTTAGTGTCAGAGTTTGTTGCAGCAATCAAATCCAGAAAGCACACACAGGTAACTGATTCAGCAGGATTCATTAATTTCTCTTTATAGATGCAGTGATTCACTTAACAAATGTGGCAAGAAAGGTCACAAAATAGAGCAAAACTCACTTAACAAAGCAATATAAATTTTGGGCTCAGTTGTGGTTGTAAGTGGAGGACTACCTGTATTTTGTGGATATTTTGCCTACTCTATATTGTACGTGGCAGTCTTTTTCTGTAGGTATATTAAAATGGCATTCCCAGAATTTCCACTTAGCCACTCACAACTCACCATTTATGAGATTAAATGAATGCTGTAACCAGATGCAGATAGGCTTTATTCAATAGATAAATCCAGTGCTGGGATTCAAATAATTTAACAACCGGTTCTCTGCCCTAATGACCAGGAATGGCTGGGTGATCATGTGACTGGGTGAGCGTAGCCAACTCGATATCATTCATGTCGAGGGGCACCTCACCTCACATGACCTCTCCTCGCCATGTCCAGCCCAGCCCCGCCACTCCTTATCATGCTCGGCCTCACCTTGCGGAGCAGCTTGCCCCGCCTGGCCCTTCACCTCAAAGGCCTCAATGAGATACATTTTCCCTCTTTATTTACTACTAGCTGGTAACCCAGCATTGCCTGGGTATTTATAGACATCAAAGCCTTTGTCTGACAGGGGCCTTTCTTCCCCCTACTCCCATGCCCATCATCCCTGACCTGTCCCTTCCCCCTCCCATGTACTCCTCTTTCCTGCCCTGTCTACGATCATGACACTTGGCCCCAAATCCATCAGGTGATTCCCCATTGGAGGGTGAACATCACAGCTGCCTTTCCAGAGGAAGCTGTGAAGGAACTGACATCACAAACAATTGCTGCTTTAGGATACCACACTCACTCTCCTTAACAGGCCAGATGTTCCACAGTTATGCTGGAACACACACACACAGACACACACACACCAGGGGTGTCTTACCACAGTGTTTTTTTCCAGATAGTAAGTCATCTGTGTACCAAGTCTGGTTGAAATTGCTCAAGGCGTTCCAGAGTTATGCTGGAACTTACATACATACAGCCTTTTTTATATAGATAGACTACTGAACATCCAAAATACACTATTTAATCCTACATATATATGACATATGCGTAGTGGATAAATCTCGTGGTCTCCCACTACAGTTCTAGGGCACATCAACATTTCTATTAGGATTGAATGTTTTCATTCACCTTGAACTATGTGGACTAGAAAAAGAGTGGAGGATGAAGACAATGGAATGATTGGAGAAAAGAGGGCTACTTCACATAAGCAGCCAACACATTCTCTAAGAAGTATGCCTTGGAGAGCAATAAAACTGATTCTCTATTGCAATGTTTTCTTTCTCTCAAATCTTCCCTTGATAAATAAATTGAAATCCTAATTACCAAATATCTGTGGCTCATCTGTTCATTTCTCTAGTATGTTTTCATAAATACCCTAGCAGGCCATTTTTAATGCTAGTCTAGCTTTTCTTTCTGTGAGATTTTTTTAAAAATTGTGCTGCAAATTTTGCACTTCTCTGTTTTGAAATTTTGCACTTAGAAAATGCATATTCGGTGTGATTTCTTTAAAAAAGAGGGGAGGGGAAAGAGAGAGACTGAACTAATTATCTGCTTATGAATATTCCTCTGACAACAAATCAGACTCTTAACTTTTTTTTTTTTGCACCAGATTTGCATTTTAGTGCCTGATTTCATTGCCATGAGTTGCAAAGAGGGAGAAAAATCAACAGTAGCAGCTGCATAGACTAAGAGAGTTACTTTTATTTCTCAACATATTTTGAACACTGGATGGAAAAAAAAGAGAGAAATGTTTGAGGTATAAATGATGCAATTGGATCTTCTCATTCTTCTCATTTTTCCTGGTTCATTGATTTATGGAAGCACTCAGAAGGACATATGCAAAACTCTCTTCCAGATGTTGAGACTGTCAGACAAAGTTTCAAAGTAACATTAACAGTAAAGGTAAAAGTAAAGGTTCCCCTCGCACATATGTGCTAGTCGTTCCCAACTCTAGGGGGCGGTGCTCATCTCCATTTTAAAGCTGAAGAGCCAGCGCTGAACGAAGACGTCTTCGTGGTCATGTGGCTGACATGACTAAACACCAAAGGCGCACAGAACTATGTTACCTTCCCACCAAATGTGGTCTCTATTTTTCTACTTGCATTTTTTACGTGCTTTCGAACTGCTGGGTTGGTAGAAACTGGGACAAGTAACGGGAATTCACCCCCTTACGCGGCACTAGGGATTCGAACCGCTGAACTTCCAACCTTCCAGTCTTAGCCACTGAGCCACCGCATCCCCAACATTAACATTAGGAATAGGCAAAATGTTTCATTTGGGACTCATATCAGGTCTTAGCTGTGTCCAGAAGACAACCAGATATAGTATTCTGCACTGGAAGTTGTATTTACAGAAAACTACTTATCAACCCAGAATTGTTGGATTTGTACTGCTCAGAGTAAAAAGGAATGTCCCAATTTTATATCAAAATATTTTTTGTCTCAGAAGGGTGCATTTTGTACTTCCTTAGTAACGAGCCTGATTGAAACAAGCTATGTCACCCCATCATCTCTGTGGTTAGGATGCAGTACTGCAGGCTACTTCTGCTGACTGCCGAGATGGCAGTTCAAATCCCACCAGGCTCAAGGTTGACTCAGCCTTTCATCCTTACGAGGTCGGTAAAATGAGGACTCAGATTGTTGGGCCAATATCCTGACTCTGTAAACCGCTTAGAGAGGGCTGTAAAGCACTATGAAGTGGGATATAAGTCTAAGTGCTATTGCTATTTCAGCAACAATTGCATTGCTTCTGCAGTGTGTAGTGGTTCATCCTAACCTTCTTTCATAAGCCTGGTTTTCATCCCTTTTCATTATTAAACCAACTGCCAATCTTCCCGATGGCATGAACAGCAAAAGAAAGAAAAGAAACTCCTAGGACATTTTTATTGCCAAGAGTAAAACTTTATTGTTCGATCCATACAGGCACAGAAGAATGCCAAGCCAGTTCTGAGGTTTTGGCGTGAAGCAGAGTATAATAAAATCCCCTTGTCTTCCCCCCCCCCCGGCCGCTCAGTGTCCATTGTCCACCAATCCAGGTTAAGCAGTTTATTTTGGAAAAACATCCTGCACCTTTCCAAAGTCTTCAGTTCTTGACCTTGGGGTTGTAAGATTTTTCTCAAGCTGCAAACGGTTCAACATAAATTCCTTGTCTCTCCCTCCCAGCTTCCCACACATTTCAATCATACCCCTCTCCCTTCCATACTTCTTCTTCGAGCTGTGTTTTGCAAGTCAACCTTGACACAACTATCAATGTTACCTGTTTTTTCTGAGCTCAGAGAAACTCTAGAAAATGTTAATAATTTGACTATGCCTTAGTCTGATCAGTAAGCATTATTTAAACTAACCACATACCCCTAAGGAAGTACCCCTCTTAGTATAAAATAAGGAACTTCCTTAGTTTGTTTAATGTACATTACATTAAAAGTGTTAAAACATATATCTCTTAAAAGTAATTTAAAAAAAAGAATAGAGAATGTTCCAAATGCTATTCACTTCAAATTACCAGACAAATGTCCAACTCATTAAGAGTCATTTTTATTATTTTACTTAAACTGAAACAACCTTCACTTTACTGACTGGATCAGGGGTGAAATCTAACATTTGTTACTACTGGTTCTGTGGGTGTGGCTTGGTGGTGGTGGTGGGTAATGTGACTGGGTTGGCGTGGCCAACTTTTTTTTTTTACTTTTAAAAGCATTTTTTCTACAACCTTAAGAGGTTGCAGAAAAAATGCTTTTAGAAGTCTCTGATGATCAAGCAAGTCAGCTGGGATTGCCAGAGGCTTTTAAAGGCATTTTTTTTCCTACAACCTCTTCCGCTGAAGGGGTTGCAGAAAAAAAATATTTTGAAAAGCCTCTGACGATCCCAGCTGAGCCGCGCGATCATCCGAGGCGTTTTTTTTTTTTTAACTTTTAAAAGCATTTTTTCGGCCGAAGATCTCTGGAGGGCTCGGGACAGGGGTTGTTCCTCTATCCTAGTCCTATTAGCTCTCGCAGCGGCTTTTGATACCATCGACCATGGTATCATGCTGCACTGGCTGGAAGAGTTGGGGGTGGGGGGCACCGTCTTACGGTGGTTCTCCTCCTTTCTCTCTGACCATGGCAGTCTGTGTTGGCAAGAGGGCAGAGATCAACCCCAAGGCCCCTTGTATGTGGGGTGCCACAGGGGTCAGTTCTCTCACCCCTCCTGTTCAACATTTATGTGAAGCCGCTGGGTGAGATCATCCATGGTTTTGGGGTGAAGTACCACCAGTACGCTGATGACACCAGCTGAACATCTCCACCCCAGACCACCCCAATGATGCCCTTAAAGTGATGTCCTGGAGGCTGTACGGATCTGGATGGGGAGTAACAGACTCAGGCTGAACCCATCCAAAACCGAGTGACTGTGGTTTCCGACATCCCGATATAGTCAGTTGGTGCCATCACTATCAGAGGTGAGTCATTGGCCCCCACAGAGAGGGCTCACAACTTGGGTGTCCTCTTGGACTCTCAACTGTCTTTAGAGGAACACCTGACGGCTGTGGCCGGGAGGGCTTTTTACCAGGTCTGCCTGATACGCCAGTTGTGTCCCTTTCTGGATTGGGACTCGTTAAACACTGTCACTCATGCTCTCGTCACTTCCCACCTGGACTACTGCAATGCTCTCTACATGGGGCTCCCCTTGAGGAGCACCCGGAGGCTCCAGTTGGTCCAGAATGCAGCCACGCGGGTCGTTATGGGAGCATCGTGGTGCTCCCATGTGACACCCCTCCTGCTTGAGCTGTACTGGCTCCCTGTGATCTCCCGGGTGTGCTTCAAGGTTTTGGTTACCACCTTTAGAGCGCTCCATGGCTTAGGACCGGGTATCTACGAGACAGCCTTCTGCCACCAATATCCTTTCACCGACCAGTATGCTCCCATAGAGAGGGGCTTCTCAGGGTGCCATTGGTCAAACAATGTTGACTGGCAGCCCCCAGGGGGAGAGCCTTCTCTGTGGGAGCACCCTCCATATGGAATGAGCTCCCCCGGAAATACGGACAATCCCAGATCTTTGTGCTTTTCGCCGTACCCTCAAAACACTTCTATTTCAACAGTCCGGCCTAGCCTAACTTCTTTTTAAAAAATTGCTTAGATTCTAAATTTAAATCTGTCCTATAAATTTGAGATGCCTTAAATGGTCTTCTGGACCATATTTATCTGACTATTTTAACTGATTATAAATATTTATATCACGTGTATTTTGTTTACCGCCCTGAGTCCTTCGGGAGTAGGGCGGTATATAAATTTAATAAAAAAATAAAAAAATAAAAAAAACAGCTTCTGATGATTGCGCGGCTCAGCTGGGCATGGGGGGGTGGCGCAGGGATTTTTGCTATCGGTTCTCTGAATCACCCGCTGCCATCGCTACCAGATCGGATGATCCGGTCTGAACTGGGAGCATTTCATCCCTGCTTTACAGACTGGATATTCAAGGATGTAAGAAAGACAAATCTAAGTATTAACTATGTAATAAATACATTACCGTTCTTGTCCACACTGTGCAAATCCATCTTGCTACCATGTCCATTGTTCCTTATACCGGTAAGTCCTCAACTTACAACAGTTCATTTAGTGACCATTCAAAGTTACAATGGCACTGGAAAAAGTGACTTACGACCATTTTTCACACTTACAACCATTGCGGTATCCCCATGGTTGCATGGTCAAAGTTCAGAGGCTTGGCAACTGACTCATATTTATGACCGTCGCCATGTCCCTAAGGCATGTGATCCCTTTTGCAACTTTCTGACTAGCAAAATCAATGGGGAAAGCCAGATTCAGTTAACAACCATGTTACGAACTAAACAACTGCAGTGCTTCACTTAACGACTATGGAAAAAAAGATTGTAAAACACTCACTTACCAACTGTCTCACTTAGCAACATAAATTTTGGGCTCAGTTGTGGTCGTAAGTCAAGGTCTACCTGGCAATGGTTCAAATGTCTTTACAGGCAGGAAAAGTCTAGATTTTTCTAGGCTAGTCTAAAAATCTGAATGTTTATATTACCAACTAGCAATCTCTTCAAAAAATGGGTTCAATAGAATTCTTGATTGGCCAAGTGGGATTGGACACACAAGGAATTTGTCTTGGTGCATACGCTCTCAGGGAACATAAAAGAAAAGATACATTCATCAAGAATCGTAAGGTACATAAGGTGCAATACTTAATGATAGTCATAGGCAGGGGTGGGTTCTAAAATTTTTTACTACCGGTTCTGTGGGCATGGCTTATTTTGTGGGCGTGGCTTGATGGTCATGTGACAATTCTTTAGGATTTAGCAGAGGTACTGGTCTACCAGGCTTTTAACTGCTTGCAGAGCTGTACCAGTCTACTCATTTGTTTTTGGAGGCACCAGTCTACCCATTTATTTTTGCAGGCACCCGTCTACTCATTTGTTTTTGGAGGCACTGGTCTACCACCACACTGCCTTTTAACACTGATCAGTTGTAGGGCGGCCCTTTGAAGCCCTGCGGGAAGAGTTTAAACAGTTCTTTTCCTTCTAGCCAATCAGCTGGGACTCAGGAGGCAGCAATAGATTGGGGGTGGGGCCAAATAAAAGATAAGAATAATGGGGGGGCGGGGGGAGAAGAACCGGTTTGGTGACATCATATTGTCACCGCTACCATCTCGGCTGAACCGGACCGAACCAGGAGGAACCCACTACTGGTCATAGGGTACAAATAAGCAATCAAATCATATTAGGAAACAGTCAATATAAATCGTAAGGATACCAGCAACAAGGTTACAGTCATTCAGTCATAAGTGGGAGGAGAAGGGTAATAGGTATTGAAGAAGCCATTGCAATGGTACCAGGCCAGCTTCAGTGCTTTCTCATGAAAGCCAGGTTAAAATACAAAGTCTTATGTAAAAAGTGAAAGATTGACATCGTCGGAAGAGAAACCAGCATCCTGTCAGACTGTCTCTTGTGCAAACTGAAGGGAAGAACACAATTATCTGGCTCATTGATCCATGAACTTCTACGTTTGTTTTGTTTTTGTTTTTTTTTTAATCTCTTTTCAACTGAACATGAATTTCTTTATATCTCTTTGACTGTCTAGCCTAACCAGGGCAAATTCGCTCTCCGTGCAGTACACAGCAAACTGCAATAAAAGCTCGCACATTTGGGAACTCCATAATCGATTGGGATATATTAGAAATAAAAAGTTGTTCATGTTCACCTATAAAGATTGTGTTTACAGAGATCTCCGGGAGGTGTTAAAAGCTGAACTGGGCAAATGGCAATTATGTACTCGCAGTGGGCAATGTTACTTGTTGCCTAAGGGAGTGAATTCCTGTTATGATATGCATAATTGCACTAGAAAATGTACAGATGTACACTTAACCACCCATCGTCCCTTTAGTTTTCTTCTTAAAAGGAAGAAAAACTGACCAAGCAGGACTACCATGAAATTATATCACTACCTACCTTGTGGCCTGGAGCACTAAATATGTCCAACAGAAGTAACGCTCATTTTAAAATAATAATAATAATAACAACAACAAACCTTTACATTGCTTTGTTCTACACACACACAGAATTTAGCATTTCTGGATAATAAAGTGCTGAAAAAGTAATGTAAACGCCCTAATAGCTGACAGCTGGGAACACCACTGGGATTAAGAGAAGAGATATAATTGCTTTTTGATTACCATGGAAAGGAAAGGAAAGGAAAGGAAAGGAGAGGAGAGGAGAGGAGAGGAGAGGAGAGGAGAGGAGAGGAGAGGAGAGGAGAGGAAAGGAAAGGAAAGGAAAGGAAAGGAAAGGAAAGGAAAGGAAAGGAAAGGAAAGGAAAGGAAAGGAAAGGAAAGGAAAAGAAAGCCTTATTGGAAAGTAATAGTGACATGCAGATAGAACGGCTTTCAGAGTAGATGAGCTGCTTCCCTATTGCTGTGCAGCTTCAATCTATTTGTTGGTGAGCTTGCACCACACATACGGACGGATGCTGGAATGAGAGATCTTTTGTAGATCTTTTGTAGAGGTATGAAGGCACACAATGTTCTAATGCTGTCGAGTTCTAATTGCACGTCACAGTTTGAGGCTATTAAATCAGAGGGAGAAGATAGCATTTTGAAAATAGGATTGAAAAGAAGGCTCAAGCCAGTATCCGCAGTTTGTGTGTGTGTCTCAAAATAGGAAGATGGCAATTGGAGCATTGCAATAGGAGTCTCCCTTTTCTATCATTGACACACGTACAAAAGGACCACGGCTTCAATTGCAATATCACCTTGATTGTTATCACACACACAACCCACAGATATCATTAGATGGGACAGAGGTTGTCAAGTAAGAAAGAACTGATTAAAAGAGGAACAGAAGAAGTCAGGTTGTAAATGCACGTCAACTTGCATTCACAAAATGGCAGCTTGTCAGTTTCATGCCAGACAGTCAATCCACATTCTTGCTGAGAGAGGCATAGCTTTGGATCGTGTGTAGGGGTAGATTACCTGAGTCCTACTTTGGCTGAAGATAGAATAATTTGAGTCCTATTTCATAAAAGCAGCATCTGAGATCCTTGGCAGGAAACAGGACGGGACTCTATATCTATTTCTTCAGAATTAATTGATTGAATTCTCAGAAAGTGAGAGAGCCAGTACAGGTAGTCCTCAACTTGCGACCACATGTGTTAAGTGAATCACTGCAGTTGTTAAGTTAGTAACATGGTTGTTAAGTGAATCTGGCTTCCTCATTGACTTTGCTTGTCAGAAAGTCACAAAATGGGATCACGTGATCCTGAGACACTGCAACCGTCATAAATGTGAGTCAGTTCCTGAGCATCTGAATTTTGATTACGTGATCATGGGGATGTTGCAATGGTCATAAGTCACTTTTTTCAGTGCCATTTCCATCTTGTGGGATGTGAGTTTAACTTCTGTTGAAGAACACCATTGTTGGATGGTGCTTAGACCATCAATTAATGTGGTCCTGGGATCAACCATATTAGGATAGGTGGAGAGTCCAGACACAGGCCAGTGGTCCAAATCCACTGTCAGTGATGAATACAGAAAAGAAAAAATATCAGCTCAGTTGTCAGGCAGATCAAGAAGGACCAGGCCTGATGCCAAGGCTCCTAGATATCCATTGATAAATGAGCTATAGACCCCTTTTCTAAGCAACCAGGCAGCCAGCTGAAAGCAACTGGAAATCTCAGGAAAGTGAAAAAAAAAAATAGTTAGACTGAAGAAAATTGAGCAGTCATGAAAATGCTACTTCAAAGCAAGTGTGAAGTTTCCAAAAGATGCTCTAATTAATTCATGAGCCATGAACTAAACTTTAAAACTAAATCTGTAAAATTAGAAATTTTTAAAACCGAATATATACAAAGCCTCAGCAAGACCACACTTGGAATACTGTGTCCAGTTCTGGTCATCACAATATAAGGAAAGATATTGAGACTCTGGAATGAGTGCAGAGAAGAGCAACAAGAATTATTGGGGGCTGGAGACTAAAACATACAAAGAATAGTTACAGGAATAACTATACAGGAAGGACTAGGGCAGACATGATAGCAGTGTTCCAATATTATATTTGAGGGGCTCCTACCAAGATGAGGGAGTAAAACTGTTTTCCAAAGCACCAAAAAGCAACACAAGAAATAATGGATGGAAACTAACCAAGGAGAGAAGCAACCTAGAACTAAGGAGAAATTTCCTAACGGTGAGAACAATCAACCATCTGTATAGTTTGCCTTCAGAAATTGTGGCTGCTCCATCACTTGAGGTTTTCAAAAAGAGACTGGACAATCATTTGTCTGAAATGGTATAGGTTCTCCCGCTCGAGCAGGGGGCTGGACTAGAAGAACTCCAAGGTCCCTTCCAGTCTATTATTCTATGTTTTGTGTTCTTAGTTCTATAATACTGGAAATATGAATACCCCAGATTAAGACATTGATATATTAATGGATCAATGAAGATTATGCTTAGTACAAAAGCTTTGACAGAATCTGAATGGCAAGAATTAGGAAAAATTAATTTTTCATCAAGCAAATGAAATTATTGAAGACCATCATGAAATTTTATTTATTTATTATTTTACTTATTAATCAAGTTTATATAGCCACCTGTTTCACAAAAGTGATTCTGGACGGCATGCAATAATCAATAAAAAGAATGCATATATAAAAGCAGACTTTTAAACATATAAAAATCAATATTAAAAGTAAAGATTAATTAAAACCTATACAACCTCCATAGTAGAGCCATGTAAAAGTTCTTTGATGCTCTCATGATGACATAATTAGGTTTTCAGGGACTTTCAAAGTATTTAAAGACAGATAATGGCAATTATGAAAAACTTAAAAACATTGAGGAAAGAAATGTTGCATGCCCACTCTTTGGCAAATAATGGAACTAAAGTGGGGAGGAAGCATATGAAAAAAATAAAGTAAAGAATTCAGCCTCCACCACTGAAAAAAAGATGAGTAGACTTCTGAAAGATACAAATTTGGCAGTAGAAAATACTGAGACAAACACATGGGCTAAAACCAATCAGCAAATTTATAGCATAGGAGCGATTATAACAACCCAGTTGGGATAAAACAGTGGTATAAAACAAAAACAACAAAATCAATCACCAAAATGGAAAATTCAGTTGGAAAGAAAGAACAATAAATTACGAACTGATATCAGCAATCTGAAGAATTTGAAGGGAAGAAAATGGAAAAATAATAAGATCAAGAAAAGTTTACAGAAAAGATATCATTTTGGCACTAAGACAATTAAAGAAGTCTCTAAAGAATTAGAAGAATGAGTCATGGTTATTTCAAAGGAAGGCAGAATAGAAAGGGAGAATAAATCAATTTTTAAGGAATTCAGCATTTGTTTGATAAAGGATTGGTTAGGACTGGAACAAATGTAGATGGTTACTCTGATAAAGATGAAACACTAACATTTGGGATTAATAACTGGGATAACCAATAGACCAGAATAAAGATGCAAGATTGATAAAAGATTTGAGAAGAACATTGGCTCAGTCAAAATGGATGATATGTCTTAACATTCAGAAATAAAAAAGTAAGCAAGGAAATATATATATATATATAACTAGAATGTGCCGGGAAAAGATAAAATACATGGATTTAGTCTTAAGAAACTGAGGACTGCCTATGAAAGATTATTTAACCTTTCAATTAATTTATTGAAATGTTACAAATGGGAAAAGTTGAAGAGCACATAACCCGGTAGAACTTTTTTAGTAATAAAAGAGAATGAGAAGAATGTAGTTTCAAGCAACTGTAGACCAATTACTTGCTTGCCGACGATATCCAAGCTGCTGACCGAGAATTTCCCAAGAGATAGTTTAGAACTGGAAACCAGCAAGCCTATTGAATCAGAAATTGTTTTATTACAGTACCCGAGGCAAAGTACAGTTTGAAAGTGTAGTGTGTATGTGTACAGAGTTATGCAAAGAACGATTGGATACAGTAAGAAAGCAGGACTATAAAAATTATGGCGTTGAGAAAAAAAGAGCAATATTTAATAAACACTGGTCTAGGCTATGATTGTTGATCAAAAGGTCGGCAGTTCAGCGGTTCGAATCCCCAGTGCCACGTAATGGGGTGAGCTCCTGTTACTTGTCCCAGCTTCTGCCAAAAGTAGCAGTTTGAAAGCATGTAAAAAATGTAAGTAGAAAAATAGGGACCACCTTTGGTGGGAGCAGCATTCCGTGTGCCTTTGGCGTTTAGCCACGTCGGCCACATGACCACGGAGACATCTTCGGACAGTGCTGGCTCTTCGGCTTTGAAACAGAGATGAGCACCGCCCCCTAGAGTCAGGAACGACTAGCACATATGTGCAAGGGGAACCTTTATCTTTACCTTTAGGCTATTCTACATAGCCTGGAGTTAGCATCATTGAAGCTACTTACAGTCTTAACTTTTGATCCAGAGTATACTGGCTTTTGATAAATGCAAATAAATGAGGAAAAATCCAGAACCAAGGGCACAATACGTAAAATACATTTAATGGTGCCAATATGTTTGGGCTTGGCTCAAAAATTTGGCAACGTTTCTTAAACAATAAAATCAGTGACAAACAGCTGACAAAGTGAAGAGGACATGTGGCTTAGAAGTTAATACATCTACCTTGCAAGCAGCCCAAGTTCGAATCCCAGAAGGGTATAGCTAGCTGATGAGAGCTAAATACCTTGAAATAGCTCTATACTGATCTCCATGTCAGCGTTCCAGAAAACCCCAACTCCAATTAAAATCTCCAAGGCAAGCATTTTCTCAGAGTTCCATTTATTAGAGTAGGTATACTGGCACATCTGGGGAAACCCGAATCTGAGAGTTCTGGGTTTTCCCTCAGTAAATCAAAATCCCAAATCCATCCCCTGCACTCATCAGTCCATCACATTGTCCAAACACTATCCGTCCCATCTCAAGATATCACTCCAACCACTCCTTCTCCAGATGCAGGACTGTCATGACCTTAACCTAAAAGAATAATGCTATTTTGTCTAACTACATTCCCTCTACTAAATCCCCCCTCCAACTTTCCCCCACACAAGAAGGTGGCAGCATGGAAGCTTCCGTTGCTAATATGGCTTCCAAAGCTGACACTCCCTTTATTTCTTTGTCAATAAATATAAATTTAACAATAAAATCAGTGGAGACTAGGAACTGGACCAGCCTTGGACAGAAAAGCTAGATTAAATAACTCCTGAAATGAAGTTTCAGAACAAAGTATGTAAGAATTGAATGAACCTAACATAGAATTTATAAGTTTATCCCTAGTAATGAACATAATTTTTGGCAGGCTCGTATTTACTTGATATTGTCTAGCAGATCTGCTTCTTTAACAATCCCATGATCAAAGAGATAAGTAGTCATGATTGTATAAAATAAAAACACCATGAAGGATGTAGGGGTGATCGGATCTGTATTGGAGATGGAACTGCATTGGCACTATTTTCTTACGAAGATTCTGGACCAGCCAAATTGCATTGGTCTTTGTAGGTTAGCTGACTGAATGATAACTTGACAATTAACTCATGACAAATGCCTGTAAATTGATCAGAGTCTTGTCAGGCCAGCAGTGTCAGCATTTCTCTGAGACAAACTTCCTTGTATCAATGAATGAAACACATATTTCCCCTTAAATTAATCAACCAAGAAGTCACATAAACATGTAGATTGTTAGACCACTGCACTCTGCAATTGAGCAATTGAGAAAAATATGCAGTTGCTTTGAGGATAAGCTTTATTTTCAACTTTCTAATTCTAGTTCATATCAATTACACACACACACACACACACACTCATTCATAAATCTATTCTTTTTAGATATTACTCTGCAATCCATTTGTATCAGAAGACATTTTAAACAAAAACAATGTATATTTATAAGCACAGTGTGTATCAAAGCATGCATTTCTAAATGTTTTGCCCTGAAAAATGTACATTTGGGGTCTGTTTTGAGTCAAGCAGTCTGAAATTTAAATAACAGGAAGTGCTGAGGGATGAGTAATATGTTGGGATGGGAGCTGGAGACTTGATTTTGAGTCAACTTTGACTCATTGAAACTCACTGGGTGATTTTGAATCAGCTACAACCTTTCAGCTCAACCTATTCTACAGAGTTGAGGGAGAGGAGAGGTGTAATATGACTCTAACAAACACTAATCATAAAATATAATTTAAGTAAATTCTGGAAGACCCGAACCTTGGCTATTCATCTATTTAACCAATATTGTTATTGATTCTATCATTAAAACCCTATCTAAAGGGAGTTTCATTTTCCGGTGGCACTGACTCCATTTCTATTTTGCTCTATAAGAGTGATACCATAAGCTTCTCACAAACTCAAGGTCAGCTTTTGCTGAAACTAAAGAAGAATAACAGAACAGAACAGAACAGAACAGAACAGAACAGAACAGAACAGAACAGAACAGAACATTGACCATGTGTGATTGGACACACAAGGATTTTGTCTCTGGTGCATAAACTCTTGATGTACATATAAATAACAACAGTGTTTACATATAAACATCATAAGATACTATTTGGAGAAGGTAGCAGAAAAGATGAGAATAATAATAATAATATAGCTGTATTACATGGGTAAATATCCTTAGACATAAGACAGTACTGTGGGAATTAGGTGTTCAGTAGAATGTTGGCATGAGGGAAAAAACTGTGTTTGTGTCTAGTTGTTTTGGCATGCAATGACCTATAGTGGCATCCTGAGGAGAGAAATTGAAACCGTTAATGTCCGGGATGTGAAGAGATTGTAGATCTTTTCTCAGCCTCCATTGTAATTTTTTAAGGCCTTAAGTTTGTCTTTCTGTAAGAATAAATGTACAATTATGATGATAATACTGATAGATAGAATAAATCTGAAAAGAAATTGAAAGAAAGTATCTACTATTAGAATACAGGAATTGCTCGGATACCAAACAAGGAGAATATTCCACAGCAAAGAAGATAGAAAGGAGAAAGGAGGAGAGGGTAGGAAGAGGAGAGGGAGGGAGAGGAATGGAAGAAAGGGAAAAGGAGAGGAAGGAAGGGTAGGGGACAGGAGTAGGAGAGAAGGTGAGAAGGGGGAAAAGAAGAGAGGAGTAGAGGAAAGGAAAGGGAAGTAGGATGAGGTAGGAGAGGAGGAAGGAGAAAGTAGGAGAGGAGAGGAGAGGAGTGAGGGAAGGGAAAGAGGAGAAGAAGAAGAAGGTTTGTTGTGAAATGAGGGAAGAAAAGGTAGAAGAGCAACTCCAAATGTAATTAAAATGCCTTATTTTAATGCTTTCTTTAAAGAAAACATGTATATGTATGATTAATTATGTATAAGAAAATGTACATTTTATATTATGTGTATAAGAAATAAAACTGAAAAACTTTTCCAAAAAAAATTGTCTTTCTGCAGGTCTAAAGCAAAAAGTCTTTATAAGACCTCTAGAAAGACTTTCCCCAAAGAATTATCAGGGGTTGAACTGAGCTTGATTATTTATCACACTTTTTTTTTGAATGAGATCAATCTACCAACAAGGCTAAACTGTACCAGAAAAGACTAGTTTTTTAATCAGTATTTGAAATGGCGAATTCTCGTTACCAAAAGCTGCATTAGTAACTAATAGTCACACAAATTGCCGTCGTTAGGACAGAATTAATGGCACTCTAATTGAACAGCCTAAACTTTTTAAATGTTTTGAGAATTTATTTCCAATCCTTCACTGCATGAAGACATCAATCCCATGACATTTTAAACGGTGCTTAGAAGACCTCCGGTGTTGAAATGAGTTTTGTCGGTCAGTGGAAATACCTTTGTACCTAGTGCTAGGAAGCTATTAAGAGGAAAGCTGCTGAGTCTCTTGTTTTATGTGGCACTTCTTCACTTGAAATTTGGCTTGGCCCTCAGTTGAGAATTCACCATTTCCTGCAGCTAAATTTCTTTGGAATATCCTTTCTATATGCCAAGGCTTCCTTTCTGCTATGAAAGAGGTGTCCAGAAGCCCTACACAACACAAATGCACCAGGGGTGGGTTTTAAATTTTTTTACTACTGGTTCTGTGGGCATGGCTTATTTTGTGGGAGTGTCTTGATGTCATGTGACAATTCTTTAGGATTTAGCAGAGGTACTGGTCTACCAGGCTTTTAACCGCTTGCAGAGCTGTACCAGTCTACCCATTTATTTTTGCAGGCACTGGTCTACCCATTTATTTTTGCAGGCACTGGTCTGCTGATGTATTTTTGCAGGCATCGGTCTACTCATTTGTTTTTGGAGGCACTGGTCTACCACCAAACTGCCTTTTACCACTGATCAGCTGTGGGGCGACCCTTTGAAGCCCCACGGCAAGAGTTTAAACAGTTTTTCTTTATAGCCCATCAGCTGGGACTCAGGAGGCAGCAATAGATTGGGGATGAGGCGAAATAAACGGTAAGAATAACATGGGGGTGGGGGGGCAGAACCGGTTCGGTGACGTCATATCGTCACCGCTACAGGCTTGGCAGAACCGGGAGGAACCCACCACTGAAATGCACCCAAACGATTATTCACTGTTTTGGGGGAATGGGGGTGGTTGGATACAGCACAACATTTTTTCCCCTTCATGCTGATGGCTTCACAGCCATCATACTGTTTATCTCCAGCTAGGTACCATTATGCAGATTACAGGAAAGGAGAAGGAAATAGGAGCAGAGGTTAAAGGCATGAGATTAAAATAATGGAAACATGGCCAATGCTGTACCTCTTCCTATCTCTGAGACTATCAGTCATTTGCAAGTATCTCCCACAGGACTTCACGTCCTGTGGCAATAGAAAGAGAGCTTTCTGGAAGTAGAAAGGTGAAGGTGGGATGTGTCAAATAGGGACTGTTAACAGCTAGCTGAAGGAAAGCTACTGGTGGCAGAAGGAGCTGCTGAACATTGAAAGATTGGAGATGGTTGCAGACAAAAAAGAAACAAAGACAAGAAGAAAAGGAGATGGAATTTAGAAGTGACAATGCTCATAAACTTTAGGACCTCAAGGCTCAGTTTAGTAGACAATTCAAGGAGAAAGAGAACAAAGTGGTGAGCTATAGAGAAAATATTACTATTTGAAGAGCCTCTCTGTATGTATGTATGTTTATAGGAAAGGCAGGGGTGGAAAACATATAATTAGCAATCCAGCAGACCAAAAGTCCTAGAAATTCATGCAAAGTTGACCTGGAAGAAAAGCAGATTGGAGGAATGAGGATGGTCTTGTCATTTGCTCCAGCTCTTACCCTGTTTCCCCGAAAATAAGACATCCCCTGATAATAAGCCTAATCAGGCTTTTGAGCACATGCGCTAAAATAAGCCTCCCCAGAAAATAAGCCCTCCCTGAAAATATTCAAACGCAGATCTGGAAATCAGGTAAGACGGCAAGAAGAGCCCCATCTTGTTCCGCATGCACCAAAATAATATGACCTCCTTGAAAATAAGGCCAAGCGCTTATTTCAGGGTTCAAAAAAATATAAGACAGAGTCTTATTTTCAGGAAAACACAGTAGTTATGCAAAGTCCATTGTGATAGTTGGCTGGGACGAAGAATAGAGGAAAAGGAAAACAGCTATGTCAACTCTTTTAAGGGCTACGAAAAGGAGAAGAAGAGTCCAACAAAAGAGATTGTGACATTCACTCAAAGAATTCCCGTAAAAGGATGAAGGCTGAGAGAAAGAAATGGTCTTGCAACAACAGAAGAGACAACCGAGAGACTTCTATTCTATTATGAGCAATTGCAGAACCAGATGCTGGAAAGAACAAATCAAGTGACTCTAGGGAATGAGGTTAAGAGGAGGAGGAAAACAAAGAGAGAAAGAGAGTAGTGAAAGTAATAAAGTTTAAGAACTGAGTTGTAAAGCAATAAAAGAGTCAAGAAAGTGTTAAGAGATAAATATTCTGGGAGGAACACTATCAGGAGGGACGAAGTGAAAAACTTAATGTCCTAGCCAAGAAAAGATGTTGCTTGACCCAGAGAAAGTCCCAAAGTAAAGACTGTTCTCTAAGTAAAATGAATTAAATTAAAATAAGATTGAAAAGGGGACATAAAGAGATAAAGATGATACGAAAACCAATGTTGATATTATGGGAGTATCCCAAGTATGTTGTATATACCGTGTTTTCCCAAAAATAAGAGCCCCCCAAAAAAATAAGTCCTCCCCAAAAATATTTAAATGCATGCACAACTGGTCCCCACCATTTCCTCTGGTTAGGGTTAGGGAGACAGAGCTGGAAATTGGGTAAGATGGCAAGAGGATCCCTGTCTTGCTCCATGCGCCCCAAAATAATAAGACCTCCCCGAAAATAAGGCCAAGCGCTTATTTTGGGGTTCAAAAAATATAAAATAGGGTCTTATTTTCGGGAAAACACCATATTTGAAAAATAAAGATCTTTTTATAATAAAAGCCTAATCTCCTGGTGATTCAGGAAAATGCTCATTTCTGTCCTTTTTGAGTATTACATTAACTCTGTCTTTAGTCTTCCCTTCTTCTCAACCTATTCATTCTTGCTTAATGGATGTTCCTTGGTGATCTTTTTTTTACTTTCTGAATATGAATTCATTTCTGCTCTATTCAATGTTTACTTTTATCTCACCCTTCTTTCCACATAACAAAGTGATCAAAGCACTCTTTTCTACTATCTTCACTTCTGACATTCTTCATTTCTAGCTACGTAACACCTTTCCCCCCACATTTTCATGTCTTAAAGTGTATTCATCCACTTTTTCATCCTTAGTAAGCCTTCTATCAAGGTTCATGAATCAATCTGATTTTTATACACAAATGCCAAAAATGAATGAAAATAAACAAACAAGCAAGTAAATGAATTGATGAGCATTTTCTTTGCAATTGTTCACTCTTTTTTCCTGGTAAACAAAAATATTTGGATACTTCTCAGTGACTAAAGTCAAGGAAAAGGAGTTCTTGCGGGTTTTGCTTGGTTAGTCATAGCCAACCTTTGGGGGGGGGGGTGTACTCATCTCTATTTCAAGGCCATTAAACTGGTGCTGTCCAGTGATGTTTCCATAGTTTCGTGGCCAGCATGACATCATGCCAGGGGTGAAATTTAGCCGGTTATATCCAGCTTGGGTGAACCGGTAGTGGCAGCTGCAGGAGGCTCCGCCCACCCGTGCGGACATCATGACATTGATTTTTTCCAATTATTTTAAGCCTCTGTGCATGTGCAGAAGACTTTGTGCATGCACAGATGATGGCGCGCACACATTTGCAAACCGGTAGGGAAGGCAAGTGAATTTCACTCCAGTATCATGCCACAGCATAGAGCATCTGGCAAAATATGGAGGGCTGTTACTTTCCCACTGAAATGGTTCCTATTTATCTATTTGCATTTGCATGCTTTTGAACTGCTAGGTTAACATGAGCGGGAGCAAGTAACAGGAGCTTATCCTCTCACACAGTGCTTGGGTCTCGAACCTGGGCTGTCAGCTTTCCAGCTGACAAGCCCAGCATCTTAACCACTGAACCATTGTGCTGCCTTCTCAGTGACTGGGGAAAAAATTGTCTGCATACTCCTGACCAGTCTGAAGCCACACCACCTTCCTAAATTTTGTTCAATGATGCCTCGTGTCTCCTTGAATGAGAATTTTAGCAAGTCCCTTTCTCCTTTGTACAGAAAACAGAAGCAAAACACAATTCTTTCCATTGTCATGCCCTTAAGCATGACAGATATCAAACAAGTCATTCCATAAACAAATTGCTTTAATATTTCTTCAATTACACCTACCTACACATATAGCCTTACAGTTTTCTGACATCCTTATATTATAATTTTTTGCATCATTTTTTCAAACTTGTGCAATTTTATAGTTTTCAATTTCACTTCATTCCTTGTTGGGTCACTGTAATTCTTATAGAGATTCCATTTTATTCCCAATCACTAGGTTTGAACATATTTTCGCTATTGATAAAACTGGTGTCAATTAACTATTTAATTTTGTCTCACAGCTAACCGATGCTAGTTTGATCAAAGATACATACCTGAAAACAAAGGCATATTTTGAAATTTTACATTATTTACCTATTAGATAGTTTTGTAATATGAAATGGATAGCAATGACAAATACTTTCTCATAAATATGTACGAGAAGCTGAAAGAGTCCAAGTTGCTTTACACAGAAAGCATCCAAGAATCACTTGTATTTATCTATTTCTTGCTTTAAGTCTGCATATCCTTGTCTCTTTTGATCTTAGCAGACTCTAAATTGTATGATTTGCATAATGATGGTTTAGTCAGAGACCTCTACCAAAAGTATAATAGCAGTATTGAAGGAGCTTCGTGGAAACATCTGGCCCTAGAAATACAAGTGCAAAAAATGAGGGAACCAACATCACTGCAGAAAAAATATTGACACATAGTTATGAGAAGGCACTCGTGGTGCCAGATGGCATTACTTGATAAGTATTCTACCAAAACACTTGGTAGAAACCATCAAATGTGATTAAATGCGTGTAGGTGTCAATAAGTAATGTACAGTGGTACCCAGCATCGAGCTGATGGCTTTATAGAACAAAGTCTCTGCATTTGTGATTGATGAGACCAAAGCAAAGCATAATGGATAAACCCAAAGTAGTGATGGATTAACAGTAACGTGACAATTAAGGTTTAGGTATGTAGAGGGCAAGGGGGGAAGGAAGGAAAGAAGGAAGGAAGGAAGGAAGGAAGGAAGGAAGGAAGGAAGGAAGGAAGGAAGG
>WNWU01000021.1:3872663-3895129 GCA_012654045.1 Ptyas mucosa | reverse complement strand
GGAAGGAAGGAAGGAAGGAAGGAAGGAAGGAAGGAAGGAAGGAAGGAAGGAAGATCATTTTTCATTCATCTCAAAATAATATAACGAAAAGGAATTATTTTTATTAAGTGATTTAGAATTCAACTTTGCATGCCCTGGTTTTCTGCAGCTATAAATTCAATAACATTCGAATCAAAAGATCTCAAGAAAATTAATAAAATAGCTTTGCATTTTTGTCTGCTTTTCTTGTCCGAAAGCTTCCCCCCCCCATGTCTCTATATATTACAGATGCTTACCAGATGCAATCATTACAGATGCTTACCAGAATCGCTCTTTCTCTGTAATGAAGAAGAGCATGCCGCAGGCATAGCTGTAGATAGACAGAAGTAAACTCATTTATTTCCTTAAAAAAGCTTATCATTGTCTTTTTTCTTTCTTTCATACAAGTACCATCTCCAAAGACTACTGTGTTCTTTTTTTTTTTTTTACAAAAAGCCATAGACTTATAACTTTTCCATTAGGCAGGTAGTCCTCAACCTGCAACAATTCATTTAGTGACCGTTACAACATCACTGAAAAAAAGGTGACTTATGACATTTTTCACATTCACAACCATTGTAGCATCCCCATTAGCTGCTTGAAAACTGACTCCCATTTTATGACAATTGCAGTGTCCAGGAGTCATGTGATCGATCACCTTTTGTGACCTTCTGACAAGCAGTCAATGGGGAAACCGGATTCACTGAACAACCATGTTATTCATTAAACAGCTACATTGATTCACTTAACAAATGTGGAAAGAAAAGTTGTAACTGAACAACATAAATTTTGGGCTCAATTGTGGTCACAAGTTGAGGGTACCTGTATAAAGCTACCTGCTACCCAACCTCACTCTGAAGGTAGAGTTATGATAGAGGTTTAAAGCAGGGGTGAAATCCGGCAGGTTCTGACAGGTTCTGGAGAACCGGTAGTGGAAATTTTGAGTAGTTTGGAGAACCAGCAAATACCACCTCTGGCTGGCCCCAGAGTGGGGTGGGAATGGAAATTCTGCAGTATCCTTCCCCCAGGAGTGGGGAGGGAATGGGGATTTTGCAATATTCTTCCCCTGCCACATCCATCAAGCTACGCTCGCAGAACTGGTAGGGAAAAATGTAAAATTACCCCCTCTTAGATGCAAAGCAGACAAATTAAGCAAGCAGAATGGCCCTATGTGATTCAGAAAATATTAAAATGTTGAACAACAGGAATTAAAGAAAGTGGTCTCTTTTTGCAGAAATGCTGCTGAATACTCTTGAAGTAACACCTATTATGTAACAACAAAGGCCTACAAAAATTGGGGAAAAGGAAGAGGAATGGGATTCTGGAAACTAACACTAAACTCTAAATTATACTCCACAGAGTCTCATAGCAAAAGAGGTATAGAATAAATGTGGGGCTATTTCATAAAGCCGACATGGCTTCTCAAGTATTCTTAATGTTGCCACAATGTAAAAGAAACTCAAAGTTGTAAATGAATTATCAGGGTTTTTTTTTTAATTCCATCCTGGAACCTTTACAGTGTATAACCAAAATGCAATGTTCTGAAAACTCATTAAAATAAGGCCTACTTCTTAATGATTTTCCTGCAGAATAGAAGGGCAGTAATCACTAATTCCAATTGGTAGTTATGGAGCATGTCACACTGAAACCTGCGTTACTCCAAGATGGGATCCTGCTGGGTTCGATCCTTTGCCCAATTTTGTTTCACCATTATATAAACTAAAGCTTCTAAGTGTGATCATCTACCACTTTAAAGCAAAAAGATAAAGTTTTGCCTTGTCCAATTATGTCCAACTCTAAGGGATGGAATTCAGCATTTTCTGAAGATACATCCATGATCATGTGACTAGCATGACTATATGCCAAGGCATGTGGAACAGGGGTGAAATCCAGCAGGTTCTAACATGTTCTGGAGAATCGGTAGCGGAAATTTTGAGTAGTTTGGAGAACAAGCAAATACCACCTCTGGCTGGCCCCAGAGTGGGATGGGAATAGAGATTTTGCAATATCCTTCCCCCAGGAGAGGAGGAAATGGAGATTTTGCAGTATCCTTTCCCTGGAATGGGGTGGGAATGGAGATTTTGCAATATCCCCTGCCTCGCCCACCAAGCCACGCCCACAGAACTGGTAGGGGAAAAAATTGGATTTCACCTCTGATGTGGAATACTGTTACCTTTCTCCCATAGTGGTACCTATTTATCTACTCGCGTTTGCATGCTTTCAAACTTTACAAGACAACCATCCTACCTGTTGCACTGTATGGCACTGAATGCTGGGCTGCAACAACAGGGACCGAAAGCTATCTCCATGCCATGGAAATGCGAATGCTCCAGTGGTGGGTTTCTACCAGTTCACTCCAGTTCAGGTTTACCGGTAGTGGTGGCAGCGGGAGACTCAGCCCATCCACCTGGACATCACTATGGATGCTCTGTGCAAATGCGTGCACATGCATGCTCCCGATTCTGAACCGGTAGCGAAGGTAAGTGGAGCCCACTACTGGAATGCTCCATTGGATATTGGGCATCTCCCTTCTTGACCACATCACAAATGACACCATTCGACAGCATTTTGGTGTGGCACCAATTACAGTGAAGATGAGAGAAGATTGGCTCCGCTGGTATGGACATGTCCTGAGAGTAGCACCTTCCACCATTGCCAAGCCAACCAACCAACTAGAAGTCAATGGTTGGTGATCTTGCGGGCATCCAAAATAAAGATGGCAAGACATCATCAACAAAGACATGCAAGCTGTGGGCCTGCGCCCTGAAGATGCAGCTGACCACACAAAGTGGTGTTTAATGATCTGAAAAGTGGACCCTGCATCTGTGGGAATATGCTAGGAAGAAGAAGAAGATTTGCATGCTTTTTGCAGGTGTGCGTGTGTGGCCCTGTTGCCAACAGGTAATAAAGGTAAGTACAACCCACCCCTGACTATCTCCAATATCCTGATGATCCCCACTGCTATATTTCCACCCTGAGCCATATGGTGAGTACAGCAGAAGTCCAAAATCCAGGATCTAAAAGGGACTGGATGGGGAGATACAGACTAAACTCATCCCAAGGCTTGATGATATGTTTATAACTTCAGAAATCTGATCATTCCATTTTTTCCCCTTACCTTGTTTTCCATCTAAGCCCATTCTGGCTTAATTCCTGTCTCTGGGATTTTTAATACATTTTTCTTCCCTACATCCTGGCTCAGCAAGACAACATGGAAAAGTACAAGAACAGTGCAGTACATGCTGGGCCACTCTCTGTACTACTACTTCTTTTCCTTTTGACCATCTACTCCCCCTGAAAGGGGGGAAAAAATCTTTCTTCTGGCTGCTGCACGTCTGTTTGCTGGTTGCTATAGGTCTCCAAAGACAAGCATTACAGTAGTCCCGCCTGGACTACTGTAATGCTCTTTACATGGGGCTCCCCCTGGGGTGAACCCGAAGGCTGCAGTTAGTCCAGAACGCGGCCGCACGGGGGATTATGGGAGCGATGGGGTGCTCCCATGTGACACCTCTCCTGCGCGAGCTGCACTGTGGTCTTTTGGGTGCGCTTCAAGGTGTTGGTGACCACCTTTAAAGCGCTCCATGACTTAGGGCCGAGGTATTTGCGAGACCGCCTTCTTCCTCCAATAGTCTCCCACCGGCCGGTTCGCTTGCAGAGAGAGGGCCTTCTCAGGGTGCCGTCGGCCAGACAATGCCGGCTGGCAACCCCCAGGGGGAGAGCCTTCTCTGTGGCAGCGCCTGCCCTCTGGAATGACCTACCCTCTGAGATACGCACAATATCAGACCTCCGGACTTTTTGTTGGGCCCTAAAAATGCACTTATTCCATCTAGCTGGGCTGGCCTGATCCCATCCTCTCAGTTTTAACTGAATTCGGTTTTAATTGGCTTGTTTTAAATTGCTGGGCCGAAATTGTTTAATGTTTTTAAATTGTTTTTAAATTTTATATGTTATGTTTTATCTTGGCTGTGCACTGCCCTGAGCCCCAGAGGAGAAGGGCGGTATAAAAATTTAATAAATAAATAAATAAATAAATAAATAAATAAATAAATAAATCATATGATGTATCATTGATATTTAACACCAGATAAGTTATCTAAGATGTATAAAGGTATGTCAAATGAATGCTGGAAGTATAAAAGTAAAGAGGGGGCCTTTTATCATCTATGGTGGACATGTGATAAAGCAAAAAAAAAAAAAATGGAGGATGATTCACATTTTAATACAATTTTTTTTAAAAAAATGGAGATAAAAATGAAACCAGAACTTTTCCTTTTGGGTTTAATGGAAAAAGAACTAGAGAAAAAATGTGGAACTTTGTTATTATATATGTTGTCAGCAGCAAGACTATTGTATGCACAAAAATGGAAGGACACTTTGATTCCTAATATGGGCGAATGGTTGCAGAAGTTAATGGAGTTGCTGATATCGCAAAATATATATAAAAAAACTTTGATTAAAGAAAAGAACATAAGTACTTTTGTTTCCACATGGAAACTGCTTCTGAACTTTGTGTTTGATGTGGAGAAGAAAGAAACTCTGATTTTAGTTTTTACCAATTAGACTGATAGACCTTTATTGAAATGGCTTGTTTACATTATTATGAAAAAGCAAAAAATTGTGATGTGATGTCAATGCCTTATTTTGCTGTAACAGAGAGAGTCGAAAGTCAATGCTTCTTTTTCTTTTCTTCCCCCCTATTTTTCCTCACTTCTCTTCCCCTTTTCCTTCCCACTGCTTTTCTATTTACTTTGTATTTTGTATTTTACATTACTTTATAACTCGATAAAAATGTTAATTGACAAAGACAAGCATCTCCACCCACCTCTGTGTCACAGTTGCTATTTTATAGGCAACTCTGCCATGCTGATGCTATAGAGAAGGCTCAAATGGAAGGAAAAGAGGCCCAGGTGCCTGAAATTTTGTCAAGGAGCTTGCTTTTCCACAGTATCTTCAAGAAAATCTGAGTCTGCTTCCCACTGCATTCAACCAGAGGGAGTTGCTCAGTGGTGGGATTCAAATTTTTTTGTTACCGGTTCTGTGGGTGTGGCTTGGTGGGAGTGGCATGTCTTGGTGGGCGTGGCAGGGGAAGGATAATGTAAAATCTCCATTCCCATCACACTCCAGGGAAAGGTTACTGCAAAATCCCCATTTCCTCCCGATCACTGGGACTCGGGAGGCAGAGAATAGATGGGGGCAGGGCCAGTCAGAGGTGGTATTTACTGGTTCTCCAAACTACTCAAAATTTCCGTTACCGGTTCTCCAGAACTGGTCAGAACCTGCTGAATACCACCTCTGGAGTTGCTACAGTTCTGCTCCCCAAATGTTTGACAGGTAGAATCATGGAACCAACTATTCTCTGTAAGGATTCCTCTCCTCTGGAGCACCTTGTCCCCCAGAGATAATAATATTTTTATGGAAAATTATAAAAATATGTCTGTTCCAGAAAGTCATTGGGGAGTAGAAAGGGAAAGAAACACATGTTGTCTGAACACAGTGATGCTTAAAAGCTTGCAACCTGTTTGGAGTCTTGAGTAATTTTTGCATAAATAGGGCTGCACACAAATATGTAGCTTTGGATCATTTGCCTCACTAAATACAGGTAGTCCTCGAATTACGACTACAATTGAGCCCAACATTTCTGTTGCAAAGTGAGACATTTGTTAAGTGAGTTTTGCCACATTTTACAACCTTTCTTGCCGCAGTTGTTAAGTGAATCCCTGTAGATGCTAAGTCAATAACCCGGTTGTTAAGTGAATCTGGCTTTCTGATTGAGTTTGCTTGTCAGAAGGTTGCAGAAGGTGATCACATGACCCTGGGGCACGGCAAGGGTCATAAATATGAACTAGTTGCCAAGCATTTGGATTTTGATCACATGATCACGAAGATTCTGCAAAGGTCGTAACTGTGAAAAACAGTCATAAGTCACATTTTTTTAGTGCCGTTGCAATTTTGAATGGTCACTGAATGAACTGTTGGAAGTTGAGGACTTTCTGTAAATCAATCAAATATAATGGGGTTGACTTCTTTAACTGGGTTCTCTAGTTTGTGGTTATGGAGAAGGAGAACAGATCATGTTTTTAGATCATATTTATGCAGAAATATTGAAAGTTCAAAACGGTTCATAAACCTTTAAGCCAATGCTGGTATTCAGCAGGTTCTGACCAGTTCTGGAGAACCAGTAGTGGAAATTTTGAATAGTTCGGAGAACCGGTAAATACCACCTCTGGCTGGCCCCGCCCCCATCTATTCTCTGCCTCCCGAGTCCCAGCTGATTGGGAGGAAATGGGGATTTTGCAGTAATTCAAAATCCCTATTTCTCCACTCCACTTCCCCTGGAGTGGAGCAGGAATGGAGAGTTTACAGTATCCTTCCCCCTGCCATGCCCACCAAGCCACGCCCACCAAGCCATGCCACGCCCACCAAGCCATACTCACAGAACCAGTAGTAAAAATTTTTGAATCCCACCACTGCTTTAAGCACTGCTGTAAGTATAATATCAGTTCTATTATACTGCAGTGTATCAATTTATTAAGATTTATAATGTAGTACATGTATATATTTGAGCATTTCTTAGAGTCTATTTATATGTAACTTTAGGAATGAATGAGTAATTGATTGCCCTACATTTTATTGTAAGATCATTTTTTTCCAAATATTGACAGTCATCCCCATTTCCTACTTTTCTATTAAAACTTAAGAAAAAGAATTTATAACAGACTATATTTTCAAATCAAAAGCATGGGCAGACAGGAACGTTGCAATGTGAAGATATGAGAACAATAACACTAGCACCACAAGCCCTTACCAGCCATAAAGGCAGCTAAAAAACACCCCCCACCCCCCGCCAGACATTCTAATGGATGTCTAAAGCTTCCCAAAAATCAAAAGGTAAAAAACCCAAAAAACCAGCTTCTTTGGCACAGGAAGAAAACTTTTTACAAAACTGGAACTGGAATTTCTCCACAGCAAATACACTTATATGTTTAACTCCTGGTGTATCTGCTCTGAGACATAGTTGCTGTCTTACATATCTAGGTTGATCTTGCTATTGTTCCTCGTCCTGCTGTTTCGCTGATCAACAAGCAGCTGGAGATTTAGCATAATTCCTGTGTGGTTTGTGAATGTTAGACAACTCTGGGGGAAAAAAAACAACCTTAAGGATGTTTTTGTTTACATTTCCTGTGTTCTAGTAGCTCTAATAAAAGATAGCAATAGCACTTAGACTTTAATAATAATAATAATAATAATAATAATAACAACAACAACAACAACAACAACTTTATTGTCATTGTACGTGTATTCACAGTATACCCATACAACGAAATTCACTTAACACCCAAAGACCAGGTTCAACACACATAACAATCCCCAAACACCCCCCCCACCAGTGGTGGGTTGCCCCCAGTTTGGACCGGTTCGCAAGAACCGGTAGTAAAATGGGCTGGAGGCTCCACCCACCGCCCCGGATGTTGTCATAAGCAATCTGCACATGGGCAGAAGCATGCGCAGAAGCTCAGTGCACGAACGAGCAATGCAAGCACGTGCGCAATCCCATTGCAAACCAGTAGTAAAGGTAAGTAGAACCCACCCCTGACCCCCACCCACCACAAATTCCCCACCTCTAAACCATCCAAACATCCACACAACAGACCAAGTAATGCTGTCCAACAGCTCACTGATGGTGGTCCTTTAGTTCATTGTTGAGTGCAATTATAGCTCTGGGGTAAAAACTATTCAGAAAATGTGTGGTCAGAGTTTTAATTGTTCTGTATCTTCTGCCAGAAGGCCACAGTCCAAAAAGATTGTAAGTAGGATGGGAAGAGTCTCTGAGAATGTTATGCAACTTCCTCAAACAGTGAGATTTGAAGATGTTGTTCAGGCTGGTAGCTGGGGCCCGATGATATTTTGGGTAGTTTTAATGATTCTCTGTAGAGCTTTTATGTCCGCTGCAGAGATGCTCCCACACCATGCAAGAATGCCGTATGTCAGGATACTCTCAATGATGCTGCGATAGGACAGAAGTAGATACTGAGATAGATTTATCTTCCTGAGCATTCTCAGGAAGTACAGCCTCTTCTGTGCCTTCTTCACAAGCATGTTAACATAGTCCATAGTTCATAGTCCATGAGAGGTCCTTCGAGATATAAATGCCCAGAAATGTAAAACTACCAACCCCCTCCACCTCCTCACCATTTATGTATAATATATATACTAAATATGTAAATATATACATATACCGCTTCATAGCCCCATAGAGGGCTAGATTTATAGCCCTCTCTAAGCAGTTTACAGAGTCAGCATATTGCCCCCAACAATCTGGGTCCTCATTTTATCGACCTTGGAAGGATGGAAGGCTGAATCAAACTTGAGCCAGTCAGGCTCGAACTCCTGGAGTAAGCAGTGAGTTAGCCTGCGGTACTGTATTCTAAACAATTAATGGCTAAATGAGCAGAGAGAATTAAAAATGTAAATATACATATATGTGTGTGTGTGTGTGTGTGTGTGTGTAATATACGTATATGTGTGTATATATATCCAAATGATGTCGTGTTCAGCATGAGTTTGATTGTACAAATGAAGGGCATTATGCAATTTATGATAGCATCATGACTTGAAATCATTATTGTTTACACCAGATATTTATGCTGCTTTGTGCATGTTTTCATTCTTTTTTTTCCCCTTGAAGTTATTATAGTTATTATTATATAGACACGTTAAGATTCTTCTGAGCAGTTTTCAATATTGTACCTATTGTATAGTGGGCTTCAGTAGGCAAGAACCAAACCAGCATAGTTACAACAGCATTTATTGACTCAAAACTGGAACTGAGGAACAGCAAGCAAATGCCTGTAATTCAGTGGTGAAATTCAATTTTTTTTACTACCGGGTCTGTTGGCGTGGCTTAGTGGACATGGTGTGACTTGGTGGGCATGGCAGGGGAATGATACTGCAAAATCTCCAATCTCCACCCCATTCCAGGGGGAGGATACTGCAAAAGCTCCATTCCCACCCCACTCCAGGGGAAGGATATTGCAAAATCTCCATTCCCATCCCACTCTGGGGCCAGCCAGAGGTAGTATTTGCCGATCCTCCAACATACTCAAAATTTCCACTACTGGTTCTCCAGAACCTGTCAGAACCTATTGAATTTCACCCCTGCTGTAATTTATACTCTGGGCCCTCAGGGTCTTAACCAATCATATTGCCTGAAAAACCCACCCAAATATGAATGTTCAAAGTTTCCCTCCAAAACAGTTGGAGCTAACAGTGAGCTCCATCTAAAGGTTAGTTTCACTTTAGCAGGGCTTAACACAACTATATACATTCAATGCATAACAGTACCTCACCTTTAGACAGAAATCTTGCCAAATTAAAAGAGGTTACTTGCCTATTTTACCATAAAACATATACTCTGGGAACTATTATGTAAAGGAACCGTCTTTACGTAAACTGTGCTGTTCCCTGCTCTCCTTCCCTCCCTCTTGGGAATCCCCACACAATATTCTATCACATCCTGGTTCTCAAAACTCTCTTTTCCTATTCAGCCGTTTTTAAATATTTCATTAAAAGTTAGCATTTAAAAGTATTTCATTATTATTGTTTAACTTAATATACAACTAACCTCATGAGGTAGGTACAAGCAGTCCTCGGCTTGTAAGAATTAATTTCGTGACAGTTCAAAGTTGAAACGTGATTTATGACCATTTTTCACTCTTACAATCGTTGCAACATCCATGTGGTCAGGTGATCCAAATTAGAACCCTTGCAGGGGTGGGTTCTACTTACCTTTACTATTGGTTCGCAATGGGATCGCGCGCACTCACTTCGCTCACACACACACCTTGCTTCTGCGCATGTGCCTTGCTTCTGTGCATACGCCTTGCTTCTGTGCATGTGCCTTGCTTCTGTGCACGCGCAGAAGCTTCTGTGCATGTGCAGATTGCTCCTCATGACGTCAGGGTCAGTGTGCAGGGCCTCCCACCGGTTTTACTACAGGTTCTATAGAACCAGTCTGAACCGGGGGCAACCCACCACTGAACCCTTGGCAACTGACTCATATTAGTGACAGCTGCAGCATCTAAGAGCCAAGTGCTCACCATTTGTGACCTGCTGGCAAGCAAAGTCAATGGGGAAGCCAGATTCCCTTAACAACCGTGTTCCTAACTTTAACGATTCACTTAACAACTGTGTCAAGAAAGGTTGTAAAATGGTACAAAACTCACTCAACAAATAACTTGCTCATCAACAGAAATTCTGGGCTCAATTGCAGTCATAATTTGAGGACTAACTTGTACCGAGTGCAGCGACAGGGTTAAAATATGTATCAAGAGGATAAAGATAAAAGCAAACATTAACTGTTCTTGCTTATGAGGGACCAGTCAACACATCATTTATTTGCAACAATTACTGCCTCTTAGAATTTATTTTCTTGAGATGGATTACGTTGATTTATACTACTTATGACCCAGGGGTGAAATGCTCCCAGTTCGGACTGGATTGCCTGATCCAGTAGCAATGGTGGCGGGTGGTTCGGAGAACCGGTAGCAAACATCTCAGCCTCCTCCATGCCCAGCTGAGCCGCACAATCATCAGAGGTTTTTTGTTTTTTTTTTAAAAGCATTTTTTCTTCACCCTCTTCGGCTGAAAAAATGCTTTAAAAAGTAAAAAAAAGGCCTCTGATGATCCTGCGGCTCAGCTGGGATCATCAGAGGCTTTTCAAAGCATTTTTTTTACAACCTCTTTGGCCAAAGAGGTTATAGAAAAAATGGTTTTAAAAGTAAAAAAAAAAAAAGTTGGCCACGCCCACCCAGTCACATTACCCACCACCACCACCAAGCCACGCCCACAGAACTGGTAGTAACAAATTTTACATTTCACCACTGGTAGGACCAATGCAGCAACATGAGAAATAATGCTGTTCAGTGTATAGTTGTGACTAATAAAGAGATTGACAAAATATTTATGCCTATGTACATTTTTCTTCTTTTTTTAATGGCCACTAGAATTCTCCCTGACATCAATGGTTCTCCCACATTTGCAACAAGCGCATATACAACATATCTTTATCGATTAAGGTCAACCTGAAGCACAAACACATTAGTAATTGGTAAGTCAAGAAAGAGGTGCTGAGTGATTTCTCATTCTTTTCACACATTGCTGATAGCACAATGTTGGCTGATTCTAATAGTGATAGATATGGAGTGAGATTTCGGTTTTTGTTTTGCTTCTTCTGTTCCACATTGAGGAAATCTCCATGGGCAAAAAGCAGATTCTTCAAAGAACAGGAAAAAAACCTGTTCTTCCTGTAGGAGAAATAATGGAAATAATGTCTTATGGCATTCCAAGATGATCAATTATTATTATTATTATTATTGAGTAAGAAATTATAAACCAAAACAAAATGCATGACCCACTGCATTCCCTTGGCAATGAATTTAGGCAGTCCTTGTTGTGCGTCATCTGTTCGATGAAGCAGGATCTGATCTATGATTTACTCTGGAATAAATCATTCAATTTGTTTTAAAGCTCTTTCTATGCCATGCATCTTTAAGTAACATCTTGATGATTCGATTTTCTAGGATCCACAGTAAGCAATTTTCTATGTTACATCCTTGGTGGGGGTTTTTTCCCCCTGAGAATTTGGAGGGAAAAGAAGGGGATGTGAGCAAACCTTAAGGGATCCAGTTGATGGGAGTTGTACAACTCAGTCAGAAATGAGCTACTTCCTGGTTTGAGATAAAATGGATTAGTTTGCAAAAACCGGTTCTGAACTGAATTAGGAGGAATATGGCTGACATGTTTTGAAGGAAAAGGGAAGAAAATTTTGAAGAGAGGTTTTCTTTTAAAATGTTTTAACATCTGTACTAGCTAAAAGTACAGCCCTACTAGGATTTTGTAGTTGATACTTTCTTGCAGTTGACACCAGTGGTGAAATTCAAATTTTTTTACTACCGGTTCTGTGGGCATAGCTTGGTGGGCATGGTGTGGCTTGCTGGGCATGGCAGGGGAAGGATACTGCAAAATCTCCATTTCCACCACACTCCAGGGAAAGGATACTGCAAAATCCCCATTCCTACCCCACTCTGGGACCAGCCAGAGGTGGTATTTGCCGGTTCTCCAAACTACTCAAAATTTCCGCTACCGGTTCTCCAGAACTTGTCAGAACCTGCTGGATTTCACCCCTGGTTGACACCAAACAAGCCAACAGTAAGCAGCTCAACCAAAGAACTTTTAAGATCACTTTCATCAATGCTTATAGGGCAAGCCACTAGAATATAAACTGAGAGCATACCCAATGATGTTACCTAGTTTGGATAATGAAACATCTGCAAGGAAACTATCAAGCTCAGAAAGCACAAGGAACCCTCATTTCAACCCTGAGCTACAAACATTCTTCTTTATTCATACACCTTTCTTAGTACTAATCAGGTCCAATCCACTCCTCTGCTCACAACAGAATATCTTGTGCTACCAGGCTTGAAATTTTGGGCTTAGACAATGTAGAATTATGCCGCCTAAGCATAGTACATAAAATTATCTGCTACAACGTCCTACCTGTCAATGACTACTTCAGCTTCAACCACAATAATACATGGGCACATAATAATTACAAACTTAAGGTAAATCGCTACAAACTCGATTGCAGAAAATACGACTTCAGCAACAGAGTGGTCAATGCCTGGAATGCACTACCTGACTCTGTGGTTTCTTCCCCAAACCCCCAAAGCTTTAACCTTAGACTATCTACTGTCAACCTCACCCCATTCCTAAGAGGTCTGTAAGGGGCGTGCATAAGCGCACCAGCTTGTCTATCATCCCTGTCCTAATGTCCCCTTTTATTCGTATCCATTTCATGTATTCATAATCATGTTTATACTTATATCTATAATATTATACATATTTGACAAATAAATAAATACTAAAAACTAAATACTCCTTAACTTTTCAAGATCAGTTAAAGTTGACTAGAACTGTAGTCAGATATACCAGCAACTTCAGTGGAGTCTATTTTCATTAACTTCAATCACCAATTTCTTTCTTAAAGTAGGATTTAGCGTTGGAAGCTAAAATGCTTCTTTGATGTTATCATACATGCAGATTGTCAAATGAACAGTTGCACACATTGTTGCCATTTGCTTCATCAGCAACTTTGAATGGGATTGAACCTTTTCCCCTCCTTTCTAATGCAAATGATGTGGTTAAAGTTTTGAGTCCATCAAAGTTTTTTAAACTCTGCAATTAAAATGAAAAGATTCAAATCCAATGTAAAATGTGTAATCTTGGCTGCGCATTGGGTCTTTTTTTTTTCCTTCCATGTTAAAGTGGCAAAATCCATTATACTTACATGGAATTTTAGAGCTTAAAGTCTTAATATAGACTGCAGAAGAAGCAGCTTAGAGAAAATCCTTTCTAAGTTTATGAGCATAGCGAGAACATAATTAAAGTTAACCATGAGAATAAAAGCTAGAAGAAAAAAAATGTATGAAATACTATATAATCTACCTGTGAATTATCCAGAGATCAATCCAAAGAAAGATTGGTTTTTAAAATACACTTTTATGTAAAAAAAAAATAGCCACAACAATACGATCAAAATATCTAATAATCATATCTCTTCTTTGCTTTTAATGCTAACTGCATAAAATCTTTAAATACTTTAAGTCTTCAGTATACTGATCCAATTGGTGGAAATGAACATAAATTGTAGCAATTCAACCACTTTTATTGTATAGTATATTTGGTTAAAGGTATAACTAACATGTATATGTTTGTAATGCTCAATGGAAAGCATCCATGAGGAGAATCTGTGGAAGGTTAATATATTAGATTGTTATTCAACTGATAATAAACAATTGATTTGAGGTCATTCTATTTTTTTTTTTTTAATATTATGTGTGCCATTCCCATTAAGAATTTTAAGTCTGTAAAAATAATTTAAGAACCAGTTTGATTTCGTGTTTAAGGCATCAGACTAAAAAACCAGGAGCCTGTGAGTTCTAGTTCTGCCCCAGGCACAAAGCCAGATGGTTAATCTTCAGTCACTTTCTCTCAACCCTATGGGAGAGACAATGGCAAATCACTTCTGAAAAACCTTGCCAAGAAAACTGGAGGTAGACTCCCAGAATTGGGCATGATTGGACAGAAGAAAAAAAAAAACATCTCACTAGAGTGAGCCCCATTGATTTCATTGGCATATAATCTCTGATGAAACATACATTTTCCCCCACCATTAATAAATAGTGTTTCAAATGTATATTAAGCAAGAAGTGCAAAAATGATATAAGACAATCCAAATGCACAAGGTTTGGGAATATTTGGAGATCATTAATTATGTATAATTATGTACGAGCCACGGTGGTGCAGTGGTTAGAGTGCAGTACTGCAGGCTACTTCTCCTGACTGCCAGCTGCCTGCAATTTGGCAGTTCAAATCTCACTAGGCTCAAGGTTGACTCAGCCTTCTATCCTTCCAAGATGGGTAAAATGAGGACCCAAATTGTTGGGGGCAATATGCTGACTCTGTGAACTGCTTAGAAAGGGCTGTAAAGCAGTGTAAAATGGTATACAAGTCTAAATGCAATTGCTATTGCTATAAGGGGCTCAAAGACCCTGCTACCAACAAACACAGATGGTAATCTTTCACAAAATGTTGGTGACCCATCCAAAGAACTCATGGGATTTTTTGAAAATGTTTGAAATCTTATGAGATTTGATATCAAATTACTGAAAACTCATTCATGGTTTAATATTATTTTCAGTAGAATTCTATTAGTTAATAGCTCACCAATGGGAGGATGGTACTCTCAGTCTTAATTTGAGAAATAATCAACGCACTGGTATAAAGTATTGGCTAAATGTGGGTGTCTTTTTTTGTTTGTATGTATTTTAAACCACTTTGGAATTACCTTTGGGAGTTAAAGAGAAAATATGGAGACAAGAGTCACTTGTCACAAAGAAAGAGAGAGAAAGGGAGAGAAAGGGAGAGAAAGAGAAAGAGAGCGAGAGAAAGAAAGAGAAAGAGAGCGAAAGAAAGAAAGAAAGAGAAAGTGAGAAAGTGAGAAAGTGAGAAAGAAAGAAAGAAAGAAAGAATATGAATTCTTTCTCAATTGTCTTTATTCCTGCTTTATTTCTTAACTGCATTCTGATCAATAGATACAGCTGCTACCTATACAGTACACGTTTCTTGCTTTGGGGAAGATGAAACATATTTGGGTGGAATGATTTTGATGGAAAACAATCCCGTTCCCTCTCCCCTCCCTGAGAAAATGTTATCCATCTTTTTCCAAACTCACTTTTTAGCCCTTGTGGATAAAAGGGTGGGTAAAAAAGGAGGGGGGAGAAATCATGGATCTAGGTGGCCTGTTGGAACTGAATCAGAGAACCTCATCTTGTGTGAATTCATACAACAGTTTGCATTCCCATAAGAAAACCTAGCAATAGACAATAGTAATTGCCTCCTTGGGTGCAATTCCAAAACATCAGGAACATCACTTGAATACCATCGACACTGGCAAAATCGCCATCTGACAATTGCAAAAGTCAGCTTTATGCAGAACAGTTTACATCTGTTTATGCTACTTTTAACACCATCACAAAACAACACCTGCCTAACTCGGGAAGGTCCTTGGGAAGGACTCCATAAAAATGCCAAAGGTAGTCGAAACATCTGGCTGCTCATAAGACTAATAATAATAATAATAATAATAATAATAATAATGATGATGATGATGATGATGATGATGATGTAATATTATTATAAATATTATTATAAATAATAATTTCCTGTATCCAAAAAGCTCTGCATGGCCAATACATGAAAAGTATTGAAGGCAAAGCTGACCAGAAACTAACTTGGAACTGGTTAAGATCAGGAGCACTGAAAAAAGAAACAGAAAGCTTTATTTTGGCAGCTCAAGAACAAGCCCTAGCCACAAACTACATGAAGGCAAAAATTCAATATGTTACCACCAACAGCAAATACCGCCTCTGTAATGAGAAAGATGAGACAGTCGACCACTTGATCAGTGGGTGCAGCAAAATTTCACAAACTGACTACCTACAACGCCATGACCGCATTGCTAAGATCATCTACTGGAAATAGTGCCAGAAGTATGATTTGAGTACAGCAAAAACCACTGGGAACATCAGATTGAGAAAGTTTTAGAGAATGAGAAACTCAAGATCTTGTGGGACTTCAGTATTCAGACTGACAGGCACTTGGTCCACAACACACCTGACGTAACAATACTTGAAAAGAAAAAAAGTATGGTTCATTGACATTGCAATACCTAGTGATGCACGGATTGAAGATAAGCAGCAAGAAAAAATCACAAAGTACCGGGACTTGCAAATTGAAGTTGAGCGACTGTGGAAAAAGAAATTGTGTGTTGTCCTGATTGTGATTGGAGCCCTTGGAGCAATACCCAAAGGGCTGCCCCGCTATTTAGAAATTCTAAATTTACCGGTCTTGAACATTTTGACTCTACAAAAAAACCACCTTACTTGGAACAGCTTACATACTCGATGTTACCCTTAATTTAAACTTAAAATTTAAAATGATTGATTTTTCCACTTAGTCTGATGTCATCCAAGGGTACCCCCAAGGTGAATAAAATCTGTTATGCTTTGTCACTTGGAAGGATGTTTGATCACAGGATGGTGATCAACAATTTGCACAACAAATTTCAAGCTGGTATAATTGATATAACTAAGTATAAACTGATATTTGTGACCGAGACCATTCAACTCCTATACAGAAAGGGATGGGTGAGGTCATAATATCAAAAATAGCTTGATTAAAATCAATAACTTAAAAAAGAATAAATGCTTTTCTTCTCTAAACCTGTCTGAAATTTATGCAGAAAAAATCCTCATAATTCTATCCAAACTTTGCTAATGCTTAAAATGAAAAGGAATTTTCTTTTCTTTTCTGCTTTACAAAACTAGATCCATCATTCTTGAGACGAATGACAAACCTTGAATCCCATGTAAGGCCAAGTGTATCAGGGGGGAAAAAAAAACTATTTCGAAAAAGCTTTCAGACCCATTAGATTTCACACAATACATCTTCACTCAGTAATCTAGACTAGTGCATTTACAAGCCACACCTAATGTATCTTTTTCATGTGTCCAGGTGATCAATGATACCTCTCTGAACATGCCTGGGTACCGCAGAAAGATCTGTTAGCAGAGTGGCTGAAAACAAGGATACCGGAAAATTATTGTGGAAATGTCTGATCTGTGATGCAGAAAAATACTGAATGTTCTGATAGAGAAATACAATACTTTAAGGACAAAATTAAGCAGTCCATCAGATATTTATAAGTCTATGTAATTTTAAGTATTTTTATGATTATTGTCATTTATTTTTATTTATTTTTTATTTTTTATTTTTATTTGATTTATATGCCGCCCTTCTCCGGAGACTCAGGGCAGCTTACAGTGCGTTAAGTAATAGCCTTCATACTTTTGTATATTTATACAAAGTCAGCTTATTGCCCCCACAATCTGGGTCCTCATTTTACCCACCTTAGAAAGGATGGAAGGCTGAGTCAACCTTGAGCCTGGTGGGATTCGAACTTGCAGTAATTGCAAGCAGCAGATGTTAATAGATGTTAATAACAGGGTGCTTTAAACCACTGTACTACAGGCTCTTTATTTATGAATAAAGTCAGTGGTGAAATCCATTTTTTTTTACTACTGGTTCTGTGGGCATGGCTTGGTGGGCATGGTGTGGCTTGGTGGGCTTGGTGGGCATGGCAGGGGAAGGATACTGCAAAATCTCCATTCCCACCCCACTCCTGGGGAAGGATATTGCAAAATCTCCATTCCTACCCCACTCCAGGAAAAGGATATTGCAAAATCTCCACTCCCACCCCACTCCTGGGGGAAGGATATTGCAAAATCTCCATTCCCACCCCACTCTGGGGCCAGCATCTGCCGGTTCTCTGAACAGCTCAAAATTTCCGCTACCGGTTCTCTAGAACCTGTCAGAACCTGCTGGATTTCACCCCTGAATAAAGTCAATAGTTGATATACAGTAGCTTTTTTCAGTTCAGTGTTTCAGTAGTTCAATGTTCTCCAGCGGATCTTGAAAATTCTTGGGATCCAGCCTGCTTAGCTGTGCTTGATATGAATTCTGGGAGTCAACCCAAACATCATGAGAATGCTAGATTGAAAGAAACTTGAATGTTTTTTCCCCAAAGATAATCATATATTTATTTTATTATTTTATTCTACAAACAATCTATTTATACAGCTGCCCATCTCATTGGGTGACACTTGGTGGCTAATAATAAATTAAAGCCATCATCACAAAACCCAGGCATTTTGAAAAATAGACACGGTTAATACAATGCAGCTGAGGGCCTCAAAAAGCTTTTCACCCTGCAGACTTTCAACTACATAACCAGGCTCCTCTTGTGTCCCACCCAATGCTTGAAGGATTGCCAAAGATTTAAAGCTTTTTGATTTCAATGTCAAGAAGTTCAGGGCCATCCAAATTTCAGGGGGAATATATTTCATGGGGCATGCACTGTGATTGAGAAGGCATTTATCCTGGATCGCATTAGATGACACTGCTACAAACCAGGAGTGGGGTCCTACTGGTTTAACAACCGGTTCGCTGAGCGTGTACTTCGCTGCGCGTGCACAGTTTGAAGAACATTGAACTTCTGCGTTGCTGAGAGCAAGGAAAACAGCTGAGGAACAGCAGTCCATTCTGCCACCCTGATCAGTTGGGCTTCAGAAACAGAAATATAGGTGAGTATAATGCAGGGACAGGCGGGGGGCGCGCTTCAAAGAATGGGAGAACCAGTTCGCTCATGGCTGAAAGTTGGAGCTAACGGTTCGCCCAACTGGTGCAAACTGGTAGAAACCCACCACTGCTACAAACCTGTTGATTCTGATGGGAAGATCAGAAAGGATCAAGTCAAGCAGGTCCTGACTAGTCCTATTCTACTTTATAAGAGACAATCAACCCCTTGAACTGGGTACAGAACTGCACATTAAGCTTCCTCCAACAACCTTCATAACCCCAAACCAGCTTAAACCCTCCAGTTTTGTATCTCCTCCAATCAATCATTTATTCATTTGTTGCTTTCACATCTTCAAGGACAGTAAGATGTAGCAAAAGAGCCTCCATGAGCCCAAAGCCTAAGAACACCCCAAAGTGTCCTCCCAAAGTTATCCCAAAGTTGCAATGCAGAAAGAAAGAAAAAAATGGCACAAGCAGACTAAAATAGCCACTGTTTTAAGCCCTTCGTGGATTTTCCTCTGGGTTCTTATAACTCTAGCTCAGGGGTGTCAAACTCAATTTCATTGAGGGCCACATCAGGGTTGTGATTGATCTCGGGGGCTGGGTGGGTGTGACCGACTGGGTGGGCATGGTCAGATTGACACCACTCCCCAAATTGCTGGCATGTTTCCTCTTCGCATTGGGTAGACCAGGCCAAAGCCATGCTGGCCCAATGTTTCCTCTTCGCATTGGGTAGACTGGGCCGAAGTGACATTGGCCCGATGTTTCCTCTTTGCATTGGGTAGATCGGGCCTAAGGCATGCTTGTTCGATGTTTCCTGTTCGCATTGTGTAGACCAGACTGAAGTGATGTGGGTAGACCAGGCCAAAGCAACATACACTGGCCCCTTACATTTTCCAGGATGGCCCTATGGGCCGAATCTGACTACATCTGGGCCAGATCCTGCCTGCGGGCCTTGAGTTTGACACCCCTGCTCTAGCTGAACAACTACTGCTAAGAGTGAGATGATCAGCAGTATCCTAAAGGCTACCGTGCTATTGATAATTGTCTACAGGAGCTTTGGAAACCATCACTCCAACTCCAAAGTTGATTCTAAAGCTCCTTCTCATGCTCAACGAACTCCAGCCACCCAACTGGGGGATTCTTCTCCTCCTTCCTCTAGTGTCACCATTGCTACTAATTTTTATATGGACAAAAAGCCAAGAAGATACTCCACTTTATACCACCATCACTTCTAAAGGTCCTCAAAAATCTTCCACAACAATGCAAGTTAAAATCTTCTAACATCCAACAACAGCTGGAGCCCTAGAACTGATATCTGGTCTTCTTGACATCATGTTAAAAACAAATAAAGTATCAGGCTCAGGGGTCAAATCTACTTACCTTCCCTACCGGTTCGGAAGTGTACTCACTCGCTCCGCTCGCACCATCATCATGTCTGATTTTTAACCCTCTGCGCATGCGCAAAGCCTTCTGTGCATGTGCAGAGGGTCAAAAATGGGTTACTTCCTGGTGTCTGGGTGGGTGGGCGGAGCCTTGCCCTGCCAGTGCTACCGGTCCATGCGAGCCAGACACAACTGGCAGGATTTCACCACTGATCAGATCCATAGTTGGTATGGTGGTTATGAACTCCTGAGATACTTTTGAATCTACACCTTGAAAGGGCTACCTCAATTCCACAAGTTGGGGAGAGCCACTGCTCACCTCACCACAGAATCCAGCAACTCAGGTACAGAAGCTACTAGGAAACAGAGAGGCTGGTACATCAGCAGGAATCCCATCTGATCTCACCAGATTCCTGTAGCCTAACAAACAAGGTCTCCTATTACTCTTATATCAGCCAAGAGGTTTCCACTGGAAGCCCCCAGACAAAAACTCTGGCCTTCTATGCCAAGACACCATTAAACTCGATTTTATTATAGGAAAGAAAATCCATTATTCTTTTTCCTATAGTTGTATGGGGAATGAAGAAATGTATTTTCTGGTTAGCACTGCAAGAAATATACTAGCAAAACAATCGAAAAATAAATGAAACAGGTTCCAGAACAGAACTAAACCGCCTGGAGCTCAGACCTCAAAGACCCCTTTTCTAGCTTTGGGGCTCCCCTCTATGCACCAGTCAAATTTCAATTTCCTACCATTCACAAGCAAACAAGCAATATTTCTCGCGCTTTCCCCCACAAACAAAATTCTCATCCTTCTCATCTTCACCATATCCTCTGCTACTTTGCCTCTTGAGTGCATTCAGGTTTTACTGAGTTGTCCCCCTTTTCTAGAGAAAACAAGATAATGGATTGGAAGAAAAAGGCACTGCTGAAAAAAGAAAAGAAAAAACACAACAAAACAAAACCTAAGGACCGGAATAAGGCATAGTTGAAAGAATAAGGTTTCTTTCTAATAAGAAAGCACAAAGGCCCAAAGAATGCCTTTTTAAACATTCCTGGCTTAGATAAGACAAAACGAACAAAGAATAGAGAACAAAGTGAGGCACAATATATAACCACCACCCCCGCCCCCCATCATAGATACTTGTGCCGAGATGGCTTTTGGTAAACCATTCCTTATGATTAGAAGGAAGTCATTGAACTCCTCTCCCTGATATTTTTTCAGACAAGGAAACACGAGGCGCCCCAAATCTTGGGTTTCAGAATTTGCCCAAGTCTTAAGTTTACCATTTATCCCAGTGTTTTTCAGAGTTGGTAACTATGAAAAAAACACTGATTTATTTCAATAAATGAATTGGAATTGAAAAAAAGGGCTGGGGCATTTAGGAAGTTCTTGAGATCTTGAACTCTGTGTTAATCCCTGGTGTTTTAGTTCCAGTCTTCTTTTCTAACCAATTCTGAAATCTGTGTATATGTAGAGTTTGTAAGTCAGCCAGAGGGGTGGGGCAGGCAAAACTAACCTGAATTGGAAACTAAAAACGGATAGTTGCATTATATCAGCTACAAATCTATAGAAATAAAATATGCACCTCATTTTACAAATGAGTCGCTTTTCTCAATAATCTCGTTACTTCTGTAATTTTCCCACTGAAAGGGTAGCAAGTTTTTCATTAATAACCAATTATTGGTTATGTAAAATAATTAAAGAGATTTTATTTTAGCAATAAATTCTGAACTTATTTTTTTAAATTCTCTCTCTCAGTTTGCTATTGATGACACTTCCCGTCTGCCTACTATTTGGAAACCTGCTCTCATAGATAGACGAATCTTAACACAAAATATAAACCATAGATCAAGGGTTCACCAAAAAGGCTGTGTTGCCACCACTTCCAGCATAACTTATCCACCCAATCAAAATACAGCTACATCATCAGCCAATCAGAATACAGCAACACTGTCGACCAATCAGAATACACCTTTGCCTCTTTTCATACAAAAACGTCAGTTACGATCACACAGTTTGCCCATAAGAACCAAACCGAGAACATCAGCCAGAAGATGACGAATGTGATTTCGTCGAAATGTCGCTACTACCCTTTTAAGGATATGGTTACAATTACACGGGAAGAAACCCGAGATATTAACTGTACACACACACACACACACATACACACACACACACACATGCTTTTCTATCTAGCCAGGTTTCTACCTATGTAAACTATGATGTTCTGCGTAAACATCATAGTTTACGTAGGTAGAAACCTGGCTAGATAGAAAAGCACATGAAGCCTACGAAAGAGAAAA
>WNWU01000021.1:3846279-3858877 GCA_012654045.1 Ptyas mucosa | reverse complement strand
TCTGCCTCTGCCTCTGCCTCTGCCTCTGCCTCTGCCTCTGCCTCTGCCTCTGCCTCTGCCTCTGCCTCTGCCTCTGCCTCTGCCTCTCCTAGGAAAGAAGTAATGGTAAAGTACTGCCTACATTTTCCCAAGAAAACTGAAAAGTCTTGTCCAGGGAGTCACCAGGAGCCAACATTGACACAAAAGCAGCGGTGAAATCTGGCCGGATTTATCCGGCTCACGCGAACTGGTAGCGCCAGTGGTGGGAGGCTCTATCCACCCACCGGGACATCATTACATCTCGGTTTTTGACCCTCTGCACATGCAGAGGTCCCGTTCCTGAACCAGAAGTGAAGGTAAGATGATTTCACCGCTGCACAAAAGCACATACAAAAAAGTATTAACACTGATTCTCCTTTGTTTTACCCTCAGAATAAAAATGCTATGAAATAAAGTGGGCTAGAAAAAGGAGCATGACCCTGTGAACTCTGTAACTAAGAAGTGATGACACCTGGATCCCTCCAATCTTTGGTCAAGATTTATGCCACTGTGCGCCTTTCAGTGTGCATATCACTAAACAGATAAAGTGAGTTTATACTATGAATATGTCCAGCTTTGTTCCATTCAGACCAGATATGTATATGTGGCTTTCAAAACCATTTAGAACCATTTTAAAAGGTTTTACAAAATTATAATTTGTCAGGCGCGAACAACAGATGTAATTCAAATTAGCTACTTTATTGTTCCGTGTCTATATCACAGGAATCTTTCCCAGACGGGAAGCTTTCATTTGGGGAAAAAACAGATAAGGCTCAAAGGAATTGGGAGTGGGACAGGGTTAAACCTAGCCCTCTGATATTTATGTGTAGCAAGTCTAGGCTAATTCCCTGCTTCAGCCCCCCTCCCAACCCAAGGGATGGTTGCTCTCCAACAAAATTAACATAATGGAAGAGAACAATTACTGAATAGTAGAATTGAGCCTATTGATTGCATTGATTTAATATTACATCAAATTTTAAATTAAATCTGAGTTTGCTTTTTTCTTACACCATCTTTTTTTTTAATGCATCCCCTAGTATACTGTCTGCAAACCAACGACAATCTCAGCCCAGAAAAAGTTGTCTAATCTAGATTAGAACAACCTAATCAGAATCCCCAAAGATCTTTGAGTGGCATTAAGATAAAAATAAGTCAACTTCTGGTAACCCTTTAGATATTACCATATTTTTTGGATTATAAGACGTACCGGTGTATAAGATGCACCAAGATTTCAAACAGGTAAGCAAGAAAAAACATTTTGCCCTCCCCGGCCCCCAGGAGCACTCTGCAGGCCTTCCAAAGCTTCTGCATGCCCCATTTTTTGAAAAATGGGATGAGCGGGGCGGGGCTCCAGGAGGCCAAAAATGTCTGTATTCAGTGTATAAGTCACACCAATATTTTCACCCTCATTTGGGGGGGGGGAGTGCATCTTATACACCAAAAAATATGGTAAGCAGGTGCAATTCCTGGAAATTTTATGCGTCTAAACATTGATTGTGCTGTTAACTTATGGCTTTTTGTCCTTCAGAAGTTAAGTGCTTCCAATACTACACATTTCAGAGTGTTCACTTCTGGCAAATCCTATTTGGTATTTCTGAAAATTAAGGCTGTGCATTGAGATTCTGAAGCAGTACACACTTTTCTTCTCGTTATACAAAAAACAGTCACAGGGCACAGAAGTGTTGCTTTGGAGATTTGTGTTTGAACAGTGATCTACTCTACCACCTTTTGATAAGGTGACAAATTGTGATCTTTAATAAAGTGACAAATGGTGATCTATTTGCATTTGTATTGAATTTATTTCCCTTTCAGTCTTCATAAATTTGAACAATGCCTTCTAAAGTCTTGTCTCTCAGCGGGTGTGATTGACACTTATTTAACGCAGCCTTCTAAAACAAGCACGACACACCACCCCTGGGCTACCCACACAGTCAAAATAGAAAAAAGAAGAAGAAGAAAGACTATGGCGCAGAATAAACAAAGCTTTTGATCAGTTTGTGGGGATTACGTTGAACAGGCTGATGAAGGGCAAACTAAACAGAAAGGCATGGCATATACAAAAATGACTCCCTCAGAACACAGCAGAGATAAGCTACCACAAGCACATTTCGGTACAAGTGATGTCTGAGGGAAATGTGGGAACCCTCTTTAAGAGAAAAAAACACACAAAGTTTGAGTACAAACCAGGGGTGGTATTCACTTACTTTCCCTATCAGTTCGCAAATGTGAGTATACAGGCGTCCATGCATACACCCAGTCTTCCATGCATGCGCTTTGCTGGCATGTGCCCGGCCTCAAAAATGTGCCTAAATAGAATGGCATAGAGCCAGGGCAGCCTGCCCTTGATTTCCCCTACAGATTCGGGTGAACACATCCGAACTGGCTGAATACCACCTCTGGTACAAACAATGAGAATTCTAATTAATGCTAAATTATGTATATATTCTATTTGGTCAAACTTTGGTCAAAGCAACCTAGACCTAAGGATGTCCCAAAGGTGCTTTTTCAAGAGGCAACTGGACTTTCTGTTTTTTTTTTTTCTTTGAAGATATTTCACTTCTCATCCAAAAAGTTTCTTCAGCTCTGAACTAAGGAAAAATTCCTAACAGTGAGAAACAATTAACCAGTGGAACTGCTTGCCTTCAGAAGTTGTTACATCACTGGACGTTTTTAAGAAGAGACTGGTCAGCCACTTGTCTGAAATGGTATAGGGTCTCCTGCTTGAGCAGGGGGCTGGACTAGAAGACCTCCAAGGTTCCTTTCAACTCTGTTATCCTGTTCTGTTATGCTCTGTTCTGATGAGATCTAAGCAAACTCAGGTCATAATCTAGGAATTGAAAGAGCAAATATAAAATGAGTGTGTGAGTGGGAGGAAGGAAGGAAGGGACTGAGAGAGAGAGGGAGGGAGGGAGGGAAGAAAATGACTTTGTAAGAAATCACAATTGAATTTTAAAAGCTGATGGGAAGGTAGCAATCATGGCCTTCATGTTTTTATGTTGTAAAGAAAGCTAATAGGTGTATTAATGACAAAAACACATAAAAGAAGGTGTGGAGATAAGTAGCCAAACTATAGATAATCATTATATCCAAAGAAAGTGATGACTAGTTGGAATAGTGATGAATATCCTATTTGAAAGAAATTATACTTTCCTGGTACAAAATATTGCTGTTTGAGGGTTTGAAAGGTATCCCTGTGCCAAAGTTGGGAAAACAGAATCTATACAAGGTATCAAAAGCGTGATAAATCTATACCCTGCCTTTCCTCAAAGGAATTCGTAATGTACATATTTCTCCCCACTTTTAGAATCACAATATTCACCAGCAAGAGAATGATGCTGATGAATAATGATTGGATCAAAGTTGACAATGAACTTTGTCATTGAATAAAAATGTGGATCCAGATTTTCCCTTTAAAAAAAATATTGAAGCTTAAAATGAGGACCCAGTTTGTGGGGGCAATAAGCTGACTTTGTATAAAATATACAAAAGTATGAAGGCTATTGCTTAACACATTGTAAGCCGCCCTGAGTCTCCAGAGAAGGGCGGCATATAAATAAAATTTTAAAAAAAATTGCAAAAATAATTTAAAAAAACTAATACCAAAAAAAATACAAAAAAAGAAAAAAGTAGAAAATGTAGAGAGAAATAGAAAAAAGGGGGAAAGGAAAAGGGAATAATGTAATATATATATATATATATATGCTTTTCTATCTAGCCAGGTTTCTACCTACGTAAACTATGATGTTCTGCCGCCCTGGTTCTGTGAAATCTCATTCACAAGTGCTGGGCTTTTTTCCTGCAACTCTCTGCTGCACTCTGGGAGACTCAGATGGACCATTTCTGTCTTTTTTTGACTTCGTCAGTGAGCCACACCCTTTTTTTAAACTTCAGAGAGTTGCAGGAAAAAAGCCCAGCACTTGTGAATGAGATTTCACAGAACCAGGGCGGCAGAACATCATAGTTTACGTAGGTAGAAACCTGGCTAGATAGAAAAGCATATGAAGCCTACGAAAGAGAAATAGAAACACACACACACACACACACACACACATACACACATACACACACACACAGAAACAAACATATATACATACATATACATATACATATACATATACATACATACATACATACATACATACATATATATATATATATATATATATATATATATATATATATGAAAAGAAATAGGGAAAAAATGACTTCTCCCTCTCTCAAGGCAAGGACAAACATTTTCAATAATGTAATATTTTTGCTAATATTTCAACCAAAAATCTCTTTATCCCATATCTCATTTTTTATCTATTGGCAAATAATAAAGCCTCATCTTTCAATCTTAATCAACAAACATTCATTAAGAGTTACAATGTCTGTCTGTCTGTCTGTCTGTCTGTCTATCTATTTCATTTTTCTATTTCATTTTTCTTTCCTTTACTTTATACAGTACTTTGCCATTTCCTTGAAAACTTCAAAGGACAAAAAATATTATTCCCATAAGATTTTGTAAACAAATCTTTAAAAGTTCATCATTCAAACTTAATCAAGAAAAATCCATTTTAGGAGCTACTAATATATATATATATATATATTAATCTTTAATCCCTTCAAATGAACCTGACAAATTATTTTCTTATCATCTTCTCTTCATCTCCTCTCAATTTTAACACCCCCAATTTTAACACTACAAATACAACAAAAACTTTCTTCCCGTCACATCTTATCTATATACAAATATTTAAAGTCTCATCATTCAGTCCTAACTAAGAAAAAAAACAGTAAAGGCTAGTAGAAAAAAAAATAAACATATACAATTTAACATTGTTGAAAAAGTCAACTTCGTAAATGTTCGTTTTATTTTTAAAGGTCTTGATCTTTATTTCTTTTACATAATATGCTGAAAGTTGATTCATTCACTTTTTCTCTTTTCCTTTTCTCAGGAATTATTTCGTAAGTGTAACACATCTCTTGTTTAAATCCAGAGTAAGAAAATTGTCCAAACCACTTTTCTGAATTAAAATCCACATATCCAAGTTACTCTTCTGGTTTGTTATTTGTGCAATGTGCATCCCTTTCAACTATCATAACTTAAACTGGTTTCAAGTATAGGTACTGTATAACATTGTTGTCAGTATCATTCTTGATAACTTACCAATTTTAAATCCCTACCCCAAACAGTCTGATTTTCAGTTAAAGCCTCTTCTCTTAAGGACATTTCATTGTATCAGTTCTGAATATATTGTTACCAAATAGTCTTGACTTTTTCCGGAGTTAAAATACTTCCCATTCTATATTAGTGGATCTTCTCCTTTAATTATAACCTTTAATTTTTTCTGGTTGTCTTTTAGTAACCAGCTTTCAAGGTCTTTTTCTTATTATGTTTTTCTCTCATCCAGAAGGCTTTCCTAGGAAGATATTTCTGATGTTTAAATTCAAAACTTTCATATACACTTCACATTTTTTAAAAAATTAAGCAAATTACAGGAAGCATTCTTATAATTTTTTAAAGTCATGTTTCCAGTTATTCCATTTTAAAAATTTTCCAGAATAAACATTATTATCACCCTTTTGCTGCTTATTTCCAAATAAAAATGTTTTCTTGATGTATTAAATTTATAGAAATCTTCCTTCGTTATGGATTGGACAAAAATTACCCAGTGTAATTTTGCTTCTGAAAGTTCTTAATATCCAAAAACCAAATTACAAGCCATTTCCAATACAAATAATTAAGAGAGAAAGTGGGCCAATCCACATCCTTCAGCCAACTCTTCTGGCTCAAAGCTCTAAAGCCCACCAGAGCTCACTCTTTATGGTCTCATCCAGGGAGCATCTGTAAAGAGCATGCTTGGTAATCCTAAATCCTCTCCTTCATCCAGAGAGGACTTTGGGCAACCAATTGCTTCACCAGTTCCACTCTCTGTGGCAATAATGAGAAGGCACCATTGCTTCCACAGATCTTTTTGAGCACTTTCTTCATTGACATAATTTCAAACTTAGGTGTGGAATTCCTCCTGGCTCTCCTTTCTTTATTGGCTACTTCCATCAATTTGATGTATAGATGCCTTCAAGTCAGTGTTAATGTTCTGACCCAGCCTTAGCAGAATAAGAAACAGACTCCTCGTTCATGAAAAAACCCTCTTTATTTTCCTCTTGTGAATTAATTGCATTCACCCACCAAAAAGTCCAGGCATTAGTCCTTCAAGGAGTTCACTGCAGTACAGACCTTATCAGTTCCTTGCCGTGAGCTCCCAGATGAAAAGCTACAAAGTAAGTTCTAGCAAGCAGTCTTTGTGGCACTAAACGCAATGAGCCAAAATCTTCAGAACTATGAACTGTTGTCTCCTATGGCAACCACTCCCCTTTCCTTCTATTTATTCCCCAGCCATGGGGGGTGGGCAGTCAGCATCCACGTGTGCCTTGCTTCCTGAGTCAACTCCTTGTCTTCAGTTGTTCTCCTCTCCTAACAGCTCTGCGCATACACAGAGCAGGCCCCAACTGTTCTTCCTCCCAACTTATCTCAGCCTCCAAAGGCAGCTGCCTCTCCAGTGGCTAGGAAATGTTGGATGGCCCTTGCTCTAGCTCTGTGTCCAACACAGAGCATCCATCAGAGCCTTCCCCAGACTCCAGAGCTGGCTCAAATTCCTCCCCAACCTCCTCATTGTCCAAGTCTGCCACCAGCTCCGCTTGCAGTTGGCAGGCCACAACACTTAACTCTTCATGTCTGTCTGGACAAATCCTTACAGTTTTCTTGACCATATATTTGGAAGTGGTTTACCATTCCCAGGCCTGAGAGAGAATGACTAGCCCAAGGTCACCCAGCTGGGTTCATGCCTAAGATATGACTTAAGCTCATGGTCTCCCACTTTTTAACCTTGTGTCTTAACCATACACCAAACTGTCTCTCACTCCATCGATTTTACATATTTCAAATCCCTTGGTAGCTGTAAAGAAGAAAGTAACAGGAAAGAATGAGAAAGAAGAAGTCTCTATACATTTTAATTCATGCCACTTAAATTTAAAAATAAGGTTCTTCATCACCGAATAGGGAAATGTCTCCTTTCAGTCAAGGTTGAATCCTGTTTCATACCATACCACTCAATCCATGCATATGAACAAGGAAAGAGGGAGAAGTAGGAGGACAGTATAGTTGGCTACAATTATAGCAGAATTCAACAACCACCTGTGAAGTCTAAAAATCGAGATAATGTAAAGTTCTGAGTATTCGGTCTCAAATCTCCTTATTTAGTTGGAAAAAAATAAAAATAAAAACCAGAATGGTGTAGAAGTGTATCATAAGAAAGGAAAATCAAGACAGGACATTTGGCTAAGGCAAACGTATTTGTTTACTAAATTCTACCACATTTTAGATGATCGTTGGTGTGTGATTATTGTTAAATGCAGATTTTAGTTCAAACACGCCCTTGGAAGTTCTCTGAGACTCTTGGACCAAGTTAGTTTCTCTTAACTTAAGCCTCATTGATGTGAGGAAAAACAGGAGGGAGAAAGTCTCAGATTTCTAGAAGAAAGACAGAATATACATCAAACAAAAGTGAATTAATCGAATTCACCCATCCATCTATGATTGCATGCATACATATCATCCGGTAGCTTTCTTCTTTGAAAGCATTAAACAGAAGAGTTTTCTCCTTAGAATCCAGAAAAGAGGCTGGAAACAGTGGAGCAATAATATCTGCCACATAATGCAACAAAAGGAATGGCTATTATCCTTGTTACTGTTTCCAGCCTCTTAACTGGCTTTAAAGGGGCAAACTATTTATTGTACTCAGTGCCTCCGAAGGAGGTGAACATTTCTTCTTTGTGGTCTATGTGAATCATACTCATGGATTATGTGCCTTGATGCTTTAGCTACTCAGTCTGCTGCTTTGATTTGTAAATCAAATTATAATTACAATTATAATTGTAAAGTGCCCACAATTATCCCAAAGGGGCTTTTTCAGGAGGCAACTGGACTTCCTTGTTTTTTCTTTTGAAGATGTTTTGCTTCTCATCCAAGAAGCTTCTTCAGCTCTGCCAGGATAGTGGGAAATGGAAGCTTGTCAGAGCTGAAGAAGCTTCTTGGATGAGAAGCAAAACTTCTTCAAAAGAAAAAACAAGAAGAAACTCCAATTGCCTCCTGAAAAAGCACCTTTGGGACAACCATGACCAGCGGTGGGTTTCACATTTTGTTACCACCGGTTCTTCCCGTGTGTGCATGCTTGCTTTGTGCGTGGTCCTTCCGCGCATGCACTTTGCTCTCATGCGGACTTTCTGCGCATGCGCCTGGCCTCAAAAAGATGCCTAAATAGGACAGCATAGAGTCGGGGTGGGAGGCGGGTAGGTGGGCCCATCTGTGATTTTCATTATCGGTTCACCTGAACCGATCCAAACCGGCTGAATACCACCTCTGACCATGATCTAGATCAGGGGTGGGTTCTACTTATCTTTACTACTGGTTTGCACTGGGATCGCGCACATGCATTCACTTTACTCATGCACGTGCCTTGCTTCTGCACATGTGCAGATTGCTGATGATGACATCTGGGGCAGTGGGCGAGGCCTCCCACTGGTTTTACTACCAGTTCTTGCGAACCGGACTGAACCGGGGGGCGACCCACCACTGATCTAGATGACTGAGAATCTCTACAGACTACTCACAATTATCTTAAGATGAGATGGGGCTTGGCAGGAGGTAACAAACCCCCATCCAGAAATCAAGCATGAATGTCTGAAGCACTTCCTCAGTTAGCAGAAGCTGTGATGCAGACTCCTGTAGTAGCTGGCTTTGCAGTTTGCTTCATCGGTCCATGAAACAGGTACCAGGTTTTGTCAGCACTGATAATCAAAAGTGCAGGCAAGAGAGATAAAGAGTCAGCATTTAGGTCCAGATAAAGATATTGCATCTGATAGAGTGTCTTTCAGAGAATGAAATAAGGGATAACTTTCCAGGCATCTTCTAAAAGCGCACTAATCACATAGGACATTTCTAAACTGTTCCACAAGGACAGGCACTCCCCTTCTTGTGTTTTCTGATGTGGATTCATCAGAAACAGAGGAAGTAAAAACAAACATGGGGAATTCTTAGCCTATTGTGGGAGAAATGTCTGTTATTCAGCCTATTAGCAAATACTAATGAGTAGAATCCAGAACCACAAACAATCACCTGAGGGTTAAAAACACCAGACTTTGTGTCAACCCTGAAGCAAACTTGGCTGAGGCCATCTTTCAGGCTTCAGGGTTGCCACAAGGAAGAAGAAGGGACAGGGAGGGGGAAAATAGATAGCTGAGGAGTTGTAGTCAAAACAAAAAGTTTTCTTGTGGGAACCAAGGACATTCCAACAGGTGGTTGGAGAGAGGAGTAGAGTAACCAAGCAACCAGCCAGCACCTCTACTGGACAATGTGAATGATGACATGGGGAAAGGGGAAACTTTCACTTTTTAATCTGGTAAAAAAATGTGAGAACTTTCAGAGTTGGTTTTCACCGGTTGTGCCAATATGATGTATCCAATGAATGTTCCTTGAGGACTCTACCTGCCTCGGAGTTCTGCTTTCTATGGGTGCATTACTTGGAACGCTGACACTTTGATTGTATCTAAGTCTTAAAACAAGGTAGTAGATGATGGATTCAGAAGCTTTCAGAAAGTTAGAAATGCTAGCCAATTTTCTCTACTCTTCAGAATGAGATGGGATCTGGTTCATCAATCATATCTTCATTTCAGCTGCATACTTATTTCTAAACTCTTGAAGTTACTACAGCTTCTCAAAATTGTCTGTGTTTAGTGTTGACTATTGCAGGGACGTGATGGTTCAGCGGCTAGGACACTGAGCTTGTCAATCAAAAGGTCAGCCATTCAGCGGTTCGAATCCCTAGTGCCACATAACGGGGTGAGCTCCTGTTACTTGTCCCAGCTTCTGCCAATTTAGCAGTTCGAAAGCACATAAAAAATGCAAGTAGAAAAATAGGGACCACCTTTGGTGGGAAGGTAACAGCGTTCTGTGTGCCTTTGGGGTTTAGTCATGCCGGCCACATGACTATGGAGACGTCTTTGGACAGCTCTGGCTCTTCGGCTTTGAAACGGAGATGAGCACCGCCCTCTAGAGTTGGGAACAACATATGTGCTAGGGGAACCTTTACCTTTGGTGTTGACTATTGGGATGGTCTAATCCAGGGGTATCAAACTCATGTCATCACGGCAGCATCATGTGACATATCAGGACTTTCCCCCCCCCTTTGCTAAATGGGGAGGGGGTGTGGCCAGCATGTGACACATCCGGCCCACGGGCCAGGAGTTTGACAGCCCTTGTCTAATCCATTGATCATGCTAGTGTTAAAGATTCTTCCTCAATGCAAACCTTGGAAACTTCCCTCAGGATCCAGGTTGAGGCAGATACCATTGAACCTTAACCCACGTTGGTCCAAGGATACCTTTTTGCAAACTATATTGCACTAATCAGCTTAGCATTTGGTTCATGAGATATCCATGCATTCAGTCCTTAAGGTGTCCCTTCCGAAAACTAATTCTTCCTTGGAAGCCAGGAAACATGAATTGGATCAAAGGCCTCTTTACTGGGGGCAGACATCAAGCATCTCTCCCCAATTTTTCTGTCTGGAAAAACTGTTTGATTATTTGAAGCAAAAATAAGATGACTTATTTGAGATCAAGTGTCCAGACTAACCACTGAAGGAAAGAGTTTTTAACAAGGCAACATGCCTGCCCTGGTTTTCGCAGTGATACCATTTACCCTCCTCAAACTGGCTTATGCAGCAAACTACCATCTGTAAATTTCATGAACAATGGACAAAAAAAACAACAACACCCTACCAATTATAGGATCAGGGATAACTAAGGATCTTCAATTGAATTCTATTATTATGGAGACCTCACAGCAGTGGTGAAATCCAATTTTTTTTACTACTGGTTCTGTAGGTGTGGTGTGGCTTGGTGGGCATGGCTTGGTGGGCGTGGCAGGGAAAGGATACTGCAAAATCTCCATTCCCACCCCACTCCAGGGGAAGGATACTGCAAAATCCCCATTCCCACCCCACTCTGGGGCCAGCCAGAGGTGGTATTTACCGGTTCTCTGAACTATTCAAAATTTCCGCTACTGGTTCTCTGAACTGCACAAAATTTCCGCTACTGGTTCTCCAGAACCTGTCAGAACCTGCTGGATTTCACCCTTGTCTCACAGTATCAGTCTTATGGCGAGATCCAATTTGGCTTGGATAAACATTCAATACAATGCCACACATGTTCCATTCATCTGAGGTGCTGATATTTGGGACCTGTAATTACCAGGCATGTCTTGCCAGATGCTATATTTCTTGGGGGGAGGGGAGGTAACAGAAAATAATCCCATTTTTCCTCACCATTGGCAGAACAACAGATTGAGACTATTTGAGACAAATAGAGGTAGGAGAACAAGAAAATGGCAGCTTCTATTGCTCTTCACGTGCAATGCTAAGATGGCTGCTTTGGAAAGGCTGTTGAATATTAAGACTGACAACATTCTGGACTGAGTTGGAAAGAAACAAACACCTTAACTATGATTACAGCTAAGATTTCCCATTGTGTCACACAATGCTCTGCTGTAGGCAGTGGTGAAATCCAAATTTTTTTACTACTGGTTCTGTGCGTGTGGTTTGGTAGGCATGGTGTGGCTTGATGGGCATGGCTTGGTGGGCGTGGCAGGGGAAGGATACTACAAAATCCCCATTCCCTCCCCACTCCTGGGGGAAGGATATTGCAACATCTCCATTCCCACCCCACTCTGGGGCCAGCCAGAGGCGGTATTTGCCGGTTCTCTGAACTACTCAAAATATCCGCTACCGGTGTTCTGAACTGCTCAAAATTTCTGCTACTGGTTCTCCAGAACCTGTCAGAACTTGCTGGATTTCACCCCGATTGCAGGGCTGTCAAACCTGCGGCCAAAGTGGGGAAAGTTGTGATATGTCACATGATGCTGCCATGACAGCGTGAGTTTGACACCTCTGCTCTATTAGAATTAGCAAAAGACTGATTTAAAACCCTAGAAAAGCTTGCATCGTTCTTCATCTTCTGGTTTTCATAAGTGATAAGAATCAGAAGTCTAGTTCCTGATCTGGCACCAACTGTAACATCTTTCAAACCAATAACCCGCTTTACATGTCTCATTTAACTGCTTCCATAGCAATCTTAATTATTATCTTCACAGATTCCTAGGTAAACAAGAAATATCATATTAAACCATGCCAACACCCTTTTCTCAGACTACTTAGATGCACAAATTCTAGTTCATCTCTCATGCAAGGAATATTTTCGTTTCTTTCAAACATGCCCACATAGAAACACACACTATACTAAACTAGGGAGTCATAAGGGATAATTTATTCTTATTATTTTATAGTACCCAAGAAGGACACAGATTTCTGCTCCATCTGATATCTCTGGAAATTTAACCTTTATTTATAACTTTTCAAGTTCATGCTCCAATACAGTATGCCCCAATATATCTATATATCTATCTATCTATATCTATATCTATATCTATCTATTTATCTATCTATCTATCTATCTATCTATCTATCTATCTATCTATCTATCT
>WNWU01000021.1:3793520-3805735 GCA_012654045.1 Ptyas mucosa | reverse complement strand
GATAGATAGATAGATAGATAGATAGATAGATAGATAGATAGATAGATTAGACATAGAGATATAGAGATAGATATATAGATATAGATGTCAACATTGTTGTAACAGGGCATCATCATTCAAGAAGAATGCTGCTAATAATTTTCCAGTTTTCTCTCCTTCCAGAATATAACAAATCTGACTCACGGAAATATTTCCTTTCTGTTGATCTCAATATCCACCCTAAACTCCTTTTTCAGAAGAACAGCTCTTTTAACTGTGTGACTGGCTAGTCGAATAAATCAAATAATTAGGGGAAAACGTGTGTGGATATTGAAGTGAACGTCTTGCGTTTTCCCACACTGAAGTCAGTGACAAGCCTTTCGCTGAGTTAAATGATTCTGGATTACACCTTTGATTTTAATATTCATCAATAATAGCAGAGCTGATTGGATTAGAGCTATTCAATACAGAGTAATCAACAGTGGCAGGGCTGATAGGATTAGAACAGTTCAGTTATTAAACACACATGCACATATCCAACTGTATACAACATAGGCCTCAATTAATTGGCAGGTTTGGTAGAGCCAGGAACTTGCCAAACAGCCATGTTTCAAATGAGCAGGTGTTTAGAACGGAAAAGCGATTAGCACTGACTGCATTAAGCTGTAGAATTTACCCTGAAGAGCTAATTTAAGCAATGGATGCACACTGTGAACTATTAACTGTCAGCCAATCTGATTTGCTCTAAGCAGCTAATGGAGGGCAGCAGGCATCTTCACTTGATTATCATCTTTTCAATTCATTTTCTCTACTAGAGTCCTAAAACTTACATTTTACTATAGTTTTTAACAAACTACTGGGCTGTTTCTTTTCTTTTCTTTCTCTCTCTCTCTCTCTCTCATCATTATATTTCTATGTCACTTCAACCCTTAATGATGTAGTTACAGAGAAATATGTTATATTAATAATGGGTCTTAATGAGCTATTCTGGGGGGGAACCAAAGGTAGGTTAAAAAAGTACTTTTAAAAAGGACCATTACTATCTCTTACTGTAAGTGATTAAGGTAATCTGTCTCCAGTTTTTAGCTTCCAGAAGAAAGACAAGTTGTTAAATTGAATGTAATGGGAGAAAAGAAGATGAGATTGTCTGATTGATCAACAAGAAGTATCTACTGATTGAATAGTTGTTAGGAGTAGACAGTGTTAAATAGATCTTGACAAGGGCCCTTCCAATATCACTAAGCTCAGAATCTTAAATAGGATAATGGTTATGGCTTACCAAAGAGACAATGCAAGTGCTTTTTAATTTCTTTCTTTTTTCTTTATTTTGTATCTATGGGTCAGATTTAATTCTTGGAGTCTACCTGAACAAGAGCCTGCAGTTTTCTTGACAACATTTTTGATGGAAGTCGATCCTTGTCTTCTACATAGGGCTGAGACAAAGCTCCTGACCCAACATCACCCAACTGGCTTCATTCCTAAGGCAGAATTAGAACTCACAGTCTCCTGGTTTTTAATCATTATACCAAACTCACTAGTATAGTTTAGAAATACCCCAAAATGCCACTGCTTTGACTTTGTTCATGTTCCTTTTGCCCATTTTATGGTAAAATAGTATGTGATACTTCCTGAAGGTACATCTTCAACTCTACGATCTTGGGTGATAGAGGGGAGATTCTGCTAGTGACTTTATAACTGCAGTATCTATGAAAATGAAAACAAAGGCTTCCAATGTTATAACTCATCAACTGATGGCAGTGTGGCTATGCAAGAATCTCTGACATGTTCTTTATCATATGTTTATCATTTCACTTGGCAAGAAGTTGCTATGAGAAAAAGTCATGTTGCTATTATTTGTGAAAAGGAAGCCTTCAGTGAGTACTACTCAGTGTGCTTTAAGCAACCAATGCTGCTTAATTTTTTTACTGCCAAGAAAATCCTTCCAATCCAAACTCATTGCCAAATGCACATTTCTTTTCTTTTTTTTAATGACAATGTCTGGATTGACATGAGTATTGTGCATTGTTAGGCCAAAACAAAACAAATAAAATGAACAACGAAAGAGCTGATTTGTATGATCAAAAACAAAGTGGGAGACTTGTGATAACAATTGATGAGTTTCACATGAGAAACATTAATATTAATATTAAGAACAATTAGTGAATCACTCTAAGGAAGATCGCTGTCAAGGTTTGCATTGTGTAGGGTTGTGTGGATCACATTATTAATGTTCCCCAATATCAGAAGATTTGTGCAAGATAAATCCCTCACATGTTGATGGGAAAGATAAAAGCACCAGGAGGTGAAAATGGCCAGCAATTGTTGTCACTCTGTAAGAATAAAGGTCTGGAATTTTTCACAGCATTGTGTCAGTATATGAACTATATTGTTATCATTATAACACATCAATGAATAGTCCACAGAATATCATCAGAAAGTTTCACTTATAGGAATGTGAGATCAAACCTAGGAAAACTCATAATTAGGATTTTTTCTTAATCCTAATATAGTGTTGTAAACATGGACTTCTTTGAACCTGGAATGATTTTCAACACTGAGTATTTCATTAAAGGTAAAGGAGTCCCTGTGGATTTTACTCTGGTAGTCATTGCTAACTTTAGGGGGTGGTGCCCATCTCCATTAAGACAGTGTTGTCCAAAGACATTTCTGCAGTGATGTGGCCAGCATGTTGTCATGGAGTGCTGTTACCATCCACCCAAAGGGGTACCTATTTATCTACTCACATTTCATGCTTTTGAACTGCTAGGTTGTCAGCAGCTGGGGCAAGGACAGGAGTTCACCCCATTAGGTGGCACTCAGGTCTTGAACCCAAGCTGCTGGCTTTCCAGCCGACAAGCCCAGCATCTTAACCACTTAGCCACCACAGTGCCCGAGTATTATATTGCAAAACTCAAAATTTAAAACAATGATTAAGCAGAGTTTGGAAGTACAAGAATGAAATGTTGCTGCCACTTGATAATACTATGCCTTGAACCTCATGAACCACCCATAACTGCAAAGTTGGATCTCATTGATATGCCCCATCTATCACACAGTGCAGAGTTGACACTATACAACTTTCACCTTTTCCCAAAGTTGAAGGAATATTTCTGTGGGCCTCTGTTGGACTCAGATGAAGAGGTGGAAAGAATAGTCAAGAGTTAATTGAAGAGACAAAATATGGAGTTCTTCTGCAACAGCTTTAACAAACTTGTCCACCCTTGGTAGAAATATGTAGCAATTGATGGTTATTATGCAGAGAAGTAAATGCAGCTAATAAAAGAGCTCATTTTAAAGAATTATTATTTTTTATTTCATTTATTAAAATATACTTAATTATGTTAGTATCATGGAGGCAAAGGCATTCTTTTTTTACTTAACCCTTGTAGAAAAAGTGGAGGGAAGGAAAGACGAAGTGTCCTATCCCATATCTAAAGGAATTGTCAAGAGCACTTTTTTTTCTTCAAATGAAAAAAGATAAATTTTATGTATACATAGCAATCTGTGTCAGATCCCTATCATGATACTGCCATTTCTGTAGGGAAGGGGGGTGGCTGTATCATTTATTCACTTATTACCCCTTTTCTGTTTCCTGCATATCCTGTAACCCCGTAGTTTATAACCGTAGTTCTGACACTTATCTGCCCTGTGCTTTGATTTACCTTTAGGGAGTGTGTAAGGGGAGGAGGGCCATCTGTTTTGTCTGAGTTCTGAAACCTCCAGAGAGAAGGGACCGGGGAACAGTCCCTTATCTCCTTCCCAGGAGGACCGTTTTCACAATATCTTCACACCTGTGGATCATTCAACATCGGATTGAGGGGCGGGTTTTCTAACCCCTTTATCCTATCTTATCTCTTCTTGAAAGTCTCAAGTGATGAGACTCCCACAACCTCCGAAGGCAAGCTGTTCCACTGGTTGATTGTTCTCACTGTCATAAAGTTCCTTCTTATTTTTAGATTGAATCTCTCCTTGGTCAGTTTCCATCCATTATTCCTTGTCTGGCCTTCAGGTGCTTTGGAAAATAGCTTGACTCCCTCCGCTCTGTGTCAGCCCCTCAAATATTGGTACACTGCTATAATGTCTTCCCTGGTCCTTCTCTTCACTAGACTAGCCATGTTCCAGTAACCATTCTTCATATGCTTTAGTCTCCAGTCCCCTAATCGTCCTGGTTGCTCTCCTCTGCACATTTTCCAGAGTCTCAACATCTTTTTTATAGTGTGGTGACCAAAACTGGATGCAGTACTCTAGGTGTGGTCTTACTAGGGCTTTTAGAATGATATTAGTACCTCACTTGATCTTGATTGTATCCCTCTGTTAATGCAATTTAAGATTGCATTGGCTTTTTTGGCTGCTGCCACACACTGCTGGCTCATATTTAGCTGGTTGTCCACTAAGACTCCAAGATCCCTCTCACAGTCACTGCTATTAAGCCTTGTTTCAACCAGTTTATATGTGTATTTTTAGTTTTTCTTACCTAAGTATTACTTAATAGTTACTTACTTACTTACTTACTTAATTAATTCTTACCTAAGAATTAGAGCCTGCTTTGCTTTTGTCTTGCAATCACTCCCTCTCAATAAAAGGTTCCTTTTGAAATGCTGCTGTCTCAAGAGTCTGTACTTTTTTGAAAGGGGAGTAGAGGCAGGACCTTACAATCTGACTCTAGATTGTAGGTCTAGATTGAAAGGTCTAGATTGGACCTTTCTTATAGGTGCACAAATATAGGACACTTTTTCCCTCGGCTCTCCTTGAAAACTAAGATCCCTTACATAGAGAAGGCAATGCTCCTCTGATTGTGGACGTGTAGGAACAACACAACATGTTGTTTCTAGTGCCTATACTGTAGTTCTGGATTTACTGTCGTCATTTTACTATTGTTGTATAAATACCCAGGCTGCCCAGAACTATTTTACATCTCCCTGCTGCTCTTAGATATCAACCCTGTTACAACATATAGTGCTGCTAGGTTTTCTGCAGCTGCACTTGAAATGCATCAGAAGATGACCCGATGTCACAAATTAATTTTAATGAGTAGATTATGATAGATTTAGTTTGTTTTTTAATGTCCATTTACTCCTTTGGACCCTTTTTAGACTTTTGAAGACATTTTCAGCTCTTTATTTTTATTTATATTTAAATAAATTAAATATAAAATATCTTTATATTTATAATTTTTATTTTTGTAGTTTGTAATTTTTTTTATGTTTTTAATTTTCTTGTATCCCACCATCCTTATGCAGATCTTTGACTGTAATAAGCAATGATTGATAGCTAGGTAGCTAGATAAATAGAAAGAGAGACAAAAACTAGATAGATACAGCTGTTTTACTCAAACAGTAAAACTCTGGTTGGTGTATAACGACAACAAAACAAGAAACTTTGAAGCATAATAATAAAAAACAAGGGGACTCTACTCAACCAGATCCAAGTGCCCAGGGAAAAAGTCAATGAAGTCTTCAAGTTGAGGATTGTGAAAACCTGTCATATATTGGGGGAGAGATATGCAAAACATAATGGAATACATAATACAATTTCCCTCCCTCCCTCCCTCCCCCTCCCCCCCTCATTTAGTATCCTATGACTATCACTAAGTGTTGAATTTCATGATTCACGATGATCATGATGACAATGATCATGATTTATGTACACTGAAAGCTTATGCACCGAAAACAAATTCCTTGTGTGTCCAATCACACTTGGCCAATAAAGAATTCTGTTCTGTTCTGTTCTGTTCTGTTCTAATTCAAGAAATATATTATGCTACATCACCTGTTATCATTCCTATTAATGAGTTATTTTGGTCTAATAGTTAAGGGTTTAGGCTACAAACCAAGAGACCAAGTTCCATCTTAGACATGGAAGCCACTGGATGGGGTTTTTTTGCCAGTTACTTCTCTCAGCCCCCAAAGCCTGTCAGTTAATTCCTGTTGCAATCAACAAACCAACATTCCTCAATAAAATAGACTCTGTGCCCACAGGAAGAATGCTATGAAGAAAGAAAAACCATTCATATTAATAGAGTTTAAAGGGTTAGTATTAAAGGGTAGTAATAGCCATTTCCAGCCTTAAAAGTGAAAGATAAATATGTCAAAATACAACCAGAAGGGAAATCTATAATAACACTGTATTCATTAGGTGACTGCTTTTTCTTTTCTTTTCTTCTTCTGCGGGTTTTCATCTCATTTGGAGCAGGAAAGTAAAACCACAAGCATCTGCTAATTTTATTACAAAATAGAGAATAAGGCCATCAATACTGAATCTTCTCATGAAATTATTCAAATAAAGTACTTTCTCTTGTCTGGAAAAAAAATAGCTAAAATCTCGACTAAAAATTCAGGAATCATTTTGAAAGAATGAAGCTAGAAGGCTTGTTCAGTTGGCTCACACTTATTGACTTCTATATGAAAGTTGTTTTTTTAGGCATAGACAGCAGGGATACCCTCCAACTCGGAATATACCTTAAAATACTTTGGTAATCACTGGCTTTGCTGCATTACCCAGAGTCAAACATACCAGACTCCAAATGGTTTGTGGCCAGAGATGAATTATACTGGAAATACGGAGAAAGATTTAAAAAAATTATAATGTCAGGGTTCCAAGTAATAGATCCATAGCAAGCAAAACTCTGAGGCAGTTGGATTCCTCAAAGGGTAGCTTTATTAGAAATATCAAATGGACACATATCTGGTGAAAACCGACTCTGAGGATTCCCACGGTTTTCACCTAAGTAAAAGCAACAGTTTTTCACTTTCTCAAAACAATCAGTCACATGGTCCAATCAATGCTCTGTCTGGTAACATCACTCCTCCTCCCAGGGACCAGGTTTGAGAATGTCCTTAGTTCTCAAGAAAAAGTATTTTGTTTCGGCTACAAAGTCCCACCTATCTTAATTTCCCCCTCCCTATCCCTCAGCTCCAGTGTGGCAACCCTGAAGCTGCAAGGTGGCTTAGGTCAGATCAGCTGCAGGGTTGACATATAACTAACCCCTGATACATGGAAACGTTTTCTGTAGTTAGGAAACATTCCCAGCTGCTTGTTTCTCCTTCTCTTTCCAATCTTTAGCTTGTCTGGATGGATGTACTGTAGCTTTGGTGATCTGCAGGAAAGAGAGAAACCACAGCCTTCAGGTGCATCAAATCAAATATCAAGCAAGACAAGAAAAACCAGACAAGCTCTTGTTTCTTTCTGTTACAATGCAAGCATTCATATATTTTAGCAAGATATTTTACCCAGTCAATATAGATTTTAATTGGATGACCAGCTTAGTCAAATATGTGACAACTGCAGAGATGGATACAGTAGTGTATAGTGTATAGCAGGGGTGGGTTCTACTTACCTTTACTACTGGTTTGCAATGGGGCCGCACATGCGCAGAAGCTTCCTGATGACATCGGAGTCAGTGGGCGGAGCCTCCTGCCGGTTTTACTACCGGTTCTTGCAAAACAGTCCAAACCGGGGGCAACTCACTACTGGTGTATAGATCTTGAGTCTATCAGTGATGTCTCTCCAAAAATGTAAGCATCTTTCAGTTGACTCTTTTATAACTTCATCCAGCTCCAATGGATCATTCCTGATAATTTAAGATGGTAAGTTGGGTAGTTGTTGCTTCCAATTAGTCAAGGTACACAAGGAAAACTGTGCGGCTTGAGATTAGCTAGTTCGTCTAATCAGGGGTGACAAAATGGCGGCCCATGGGCCGGATACAGCATGCACAGGTCACACCCACCCCAGCTCCGCAAAGGCAAAAAACATCGTAACATGTCACAATACCTCAAGTGATGCAATTGAGTTTGACACGCATAGTGTAATCCATCTGGACATTTTCGGTCCTGTCCCTCATGATAAGACCTTTAAGTCCCTTTTTCTGATATTCAAGGCTCCACAAAGTCTCTATCAGTTCATTCCTGGTCCCATTACTAAGTTTCTGTTATTGTTTCTTTACCTTCTCTCCTATATTTAAAATTGTTTTTCATTTTAATTTCCAAATTTGTATAAACACAATTTACTCTTAACTAAATCACACAAACTATATATTTAAGGCCTATAGAATTTCATGCATTCATTGAAGCCTGATCCAATGTTCAAATTATCAACCTTTGTTCCGAATCTTTTAACCCAATTCCTTAATTCAAAACTATGCAAAACTATGCGCAGAGATGGATAGGCTGACAATGGAAATAAAAGATAAAAGAGAAATGGAATATTATTTGACTTGGAATGTATCAATGAGCCGAGATGGCGCAGTGGTTAGAGTGCAGTACTGCAGCTACTTCAGCTGACTGCTAGTTCAGCAGATCAGTGGATCAAATCTCACCGGCTCAAGGTTGACTCAGCCTTCCATCCTTCCGAGGTGGGTAAAATGAGGACCCAGATTGTTGGGGGCAATATGCTATTTAGTATACTGTCTTTGGTGTAAGCCACCCAGAGTCCTCGGAGAGTGGGCGGCATAGAAATATGACATATAAATAAATAAATAAACAAACAAACAAACAAACAAACAAATAAATAAATGGTATAACTGGTTAGATAGTAGATGCAAAGATTAGGAGATGAAAAATATATAGCATTGTATATGTTATACAATGTAAAAAGTAAAAAATATTCAGAATAACAACTACAGATTGTATACATAATAGCATATATAAGGTAATGTATATTGGTACAGGAATGTTGCAAAGATGGAAATTGCAATGTAAAATGAAGAAAATGGTTTAATAAAAACAATAATAAAAAAACAAAACTATGCAAAAGAATAATCAATGCAAAAACCAGACGTTACTGTGTCTTAGCAATGTAATACAAATACAGAAATATTTTAGGCTATCAGGAAAGAGAGTTGTGATTTAAAAAAAAAAAAAAGATGAGAACGGGAAATATCACCTGAAAACTTGGCATTCAAATAGCAGAACAAGCAGAAGGTAAAAGACGTGCAGGAATATCTGGAATTAACAAAAGGCAAGGAAGGTATACCAGTGGAGATTAATTTCCTAAAAGTAGCATGATAATTATGAGCATTTATCAGAATATAAGAAGTCCAGAAAGGTGATTGGAAAGCTTCTCTACGTAGCCGCATCACAAGGCCAAACACTGTTGTAGCTGTGGAGATTTTAAGGAGTAAATCAAGGCCGCTGATTAAAAATGAATGGCAACACTTGTGAAAGCCAGACTGTCGCCAAGCAGTTATTGCAGACTAATGAAATAGATGGAAGCTAAACTCATCTGGTTACACAAACTGTTCCTGCATTTTGGAATTGATGAGCCAAAGCCAATCAATGACAACCAAGGGTGTTTCAAATCCCCAGAGGTAGGGGGGGAAATTAAATCTTGGATTAAGCACATCAACCAAAAGCACCGTGATATATGAGAACATGGCAGATGGTTCACTAAGCCACCACCTAGGGGCTACTACCAGACTCTTTGAGTAATGATGATGGGAATCCTGTATTCGTTTATTTTTTTAGGATGGGTGTACAACTTTCAGAGAAGCAGATGGAGATGCAGCTCTAGAACGTTTGCAACTAAGAATATATCATGCCAAAACAACTAGAAAGAGACTCTGTTTTAGCTCCATTCATCCAGCCTGCTTCCTTCCTTCTTTTTTCTCCCTTTACCCCAGCTTGAGGACAGAAAGCTCATAGCTGTAGTTTTTCTATATGAGCAAGTAACTTCCTGTATAAATGTGACTCATCCTTTTGGACTGTTATGTCCAGAAATAGTGATGCCTGTTCTTGTAACTATACACATAATACATATTTATTAGTAGTAGTATTTTTCAAAGATATATGCTGCCCAACTCACACTGATTCTGAGTGGTTAAACAAAAGGTAATGTTTCAGGATGACTTTCAATAGTTCTTAGCAAGGACACTGCTCTGCAAACTTAAATTTTTAACCGAGAGGCATTAAAAGGTGAGAAAAGGTAATGGAGATTACAGCAATCTTTCTATCCATAGCGACATCATTAATGTGACTAAAAACTACATAAAACCCTTAAAAAGTACAACCTAGAACTTCTGACAAGTATACATGCTTTCCTGTTTTTTTAAAAACAAAAAGAACAAAAAAAATTGCCCACTTGATAACTAACTAAAGTTGACTCAGCCTTCCATCCTTCTGAGATCGGTCAAATGAGGATCCAGATTGTTGGGGGCAATATGCTGACTCTGTAAACTGCCCCAGTATTCTCATTTTAACCCTTAATCTCTGCCTCATAATATGTTGCTTGAATACCAGTACTTGAGTATTACTATCTGTACAAGTGTTCCTTCTGGAATAGGCAATTTTTACACTATTGTGTACTTACCTATGTAAACTCTTGGAGAAAAAACACTCTAATAGTTAAGGAAATAACATTGCCCTATTTACCTGGCATTAATTGAACTGATCATCTATGGAATTAAGTGAATAAATCATATTTTATGTGATCCTCTGATTTTATTGTAGTTAATCCTTATTTTCTCCCTCTTGTAAATGTTTAGGCACTCTTAATGGGATTGGACAGACATACTATGTTACATTCAGACTTTAGGGGATGAACTCTTGTTCCATTTTCTAGTTCTAATCAGTGTTACTATGTTTTCCCACCCTGCTGACATGTTACTAGTTTCAGATCTCACTGATGGACACTACCTCCCTGAGGGTAGTACTTAGTGCTCAGGCTGATGATGGTGATCATAATTCAAGTTTCTGGAGATATTAAAAATGTTAAGATATATATGTTATATATATGTTAAGATATGTTCTGAGAGCTCTAGATAATTACTGCCCAAATGTGTTAATTATGGCACTTCTCCAACATGAAGGTGCTATGGCTAAAAAACTAATACCCTGTTTTCCCCAAAATAAGACATCCTCTGAAAATAAGCCCAATCGGGCTTTTGAGCGCATGGCAATAAGGCCAAGCGCTTATTTCAGGGTTCAAAAAAATATAAGTCAGGGTCGTATTTTTGGGAAAACACGGTAACAATAGCATTTAGGCTTATGTATCACCCTGTAGTGCTTTACACCACTCTGTGCATGTATTATAATGCAGTAGCATTAGTTGCATATTGACCCCAACAATCTGGGTTTTCATTTTTACCAACCTTGGAAGGATGGAAGACTGAGTCAATCTTGAGTCACAGGTTCAAACTCTAAGCTGTGGGCAGAGTTTGCCTGCAATATTGCAGCTTAACCACTGCATCACCAGTTAGTCTAATAACTAAGTCTGGTAAATCGTAGCCTCTTCTGCATCTGTTGAGATCACAGATCCCCTTTATCGCAGGGAAGAGAAGTGGAAATTTTGATAGGACAGGTAGAAAGCATAGTCTCTGGGGGTTTCTATGCAGAGGGCGGTCCATGTTCTCCAGCATACTTATTCCAAATCTGTAGCAATAGCACTTGGACTTATATACTGCTTCACAGCGCTTTATAGCATTATCTATAAAGAGTCAGAGTTAGCATATTGCACCCAACAATCTGGGTCCTAATTTTACTGACCTCGGAAGGATGGAAGGCTGAGTCAACTTTGAACAGGTCAGGATCTTTCAAGAATGCACTGCTCACAGAGACAGAGGAAATAAGGGCGGTAGAAAGTTCTCTTCTACTCATCTGAAATTTTGTCAGTACTTCAAAATATAATATAAATAGTAAGAGGGCTTGTGTAATTCAATTTCCGTTTCAAGAAACAGTTGCAACTTTGAAATTACACTGTTTGATGTGCTTAACCTCAACAAACTAAAGGCATCACCTTGAAATGTTCCTGGATTGTTAACATAATCTAAAATGCAGAAAGGAGAATGTTACAATAGGCTTCCAGCTGGCACAAAAATGTTTGTGACAAGAGATGCTCTTGGTTTGAGGCAAAATGTTTAAATTCTAAACTGAAATGTGGTCATGCTTCGTCTCTCATAAAATTGGCTATACATCTAGTGGAATGCTGGTGAACGTTTAATAATCTGTTCTTTGGGGGGAAATGTATACTCACACACACACACATACACACACAAACACATGCATACATTTATACACGCATATATATATCTGAAGAACTGCCAGTACCTAGTCTTTTGCAGTTTTCTCACCCCAAAGGATATGTTCTTTTAGTGCAGGGGAGTCAAACTCAAGGCCCATGGACAGACTATGCCCTGGGTTAGGGTTAGGGTTAGGGTTAGGGTTAGGGTTAGGGTTAGGGTTAGGGTTAGAGTTAGGCTTAGGCTTAGGCTTAGGCTTAGGCTTAGGCTTAGGTTTAGGCTTAGG
>WNWU01000021.1:3748629-3779327 GCA_012654045.1 Ptyas mucosa | reverse complement strand
GTGTGTGTGTGTGTGTGTGTGTGTGTGTGTGTTTGTGTGTGTGTTTTGCTTTTTCTCTTTCGTAGGCTTCATATGCTTTTCTATCTAGCCAGGTTTCTACCTACCTAAACTATGATGTTCTGCCACCCTGGTTCTGTGAAATCTCAATTCACAAGGAAAAAAGCCCAGCACTTGTGAATTGGGATTTCACAGAACCAGGGCGGCAGAACATCATAGTTTACGTAGGTAGAAACCTGGCTAGATAGAAAAGCATATAAAGCTACGAAAGAGAAAAAGAAACATTGTATCTTTAACAGGGAAGTTTTAAAAAAGGGTGTGGCTCACTGACGAAGTCAAAAAAGACAGAAATGGTCCATCTGAGTCTCCCAGAATGCAACAGAGAGTTGCAGGAAGAAAGCCCAGCACTTGTGAATTGAGATTTCACAGAACCAGGTGGCAGAACATCATAGTTTATGTAGGTAGAAACCCGGCTAGATAGAAAAGCATATAAAGCCTACGAAAGAGAAAAAGAAACACACACATATATAAAGTTATTGTATATGGGTATGTATATGTATATGTATATGTATATGTATATGTATATGTATATAAGGTAAAGATAAAGGTTCCCCTCGCACATATGTGCTAGTCGTTCCCAAGTCTAGTGGTCCCTATTTTTCTACTTGCATTTTTACATGCTTTTGAACTGCTAGGTTGGCAGAAGCTGGGACAAGTAATGGGCGCTCACTCCATTACGCGGCACTAGGGATTCGAACCGCCAAACTGCTGACCTTTCTGATCGACAAACTCAGCGTCTTAGCCACTGAGCCACCACATCCCTGTATATGTGTATGTGTGTGTGTATATATGTGTGTATATGAAAATTTCAGTCTTAGCTTCTACTGTACTCTAGACAATTAGCAGAGTACAATACTGCTTTCCTCTTTTAACTGTAGAATCTTTCTTAAATCCTGTTAACTTAAAATTGTCAAATAAAGAGGGTTCAGGCTCTTCAGCTGCCAAACACAAAAAAGCACATAATAAAACTTAATCAGATGCATTCAGTATTCACAAGAATGATACATTGCTATTACCATCTTGTACCTTCTTTTTGACTTTATCTGTAATAGTTGTGTAATTTGCACATCACAATGATTCTTTTCAGATGTTCATAAACCAAGGTAGAAATCAAGGTGGAAACACATTGCTGCATTAAGAAGAAAAGCTTGTAGTGAAAGGGTAATCGTATTTTGCTGATTATAGTTTTATCTCTCTACAGAATCTAGAACCAAAGGTTCCCAATCCTGTAGGAGATTATAAAATGGACAACCAAGTTCAAACACATCTCTAACCTTACCCACAAACAAAAGGAACTCAGAAATGGAGAACTGGGCAGCAGAGAACATGTTCCCTTACTTTCTTTATATCAATGGCTCAAGAAGTCAAAAGGCAACTGTATAAGTGGATTCACACTTCCTTTAACTTCAGCTTTAAAAAGGATAAATATCAGGTGAGGAGAGTGATGGATGTAGGAATCATATAGGGCTCCACATCCAAAACCATAGTCAGGAAGAGTCTTGTTTCTAAAGTAAGTAGCAAGGAAGACATGCATTTCTCCTGAAAAATGAAGCTAACAGTTAGAGCTCAAATATGAGACTTGGGTTGCTTATTAATGTAAAAATGTTTCCCTATCACCAAAGTTCACGGACATTCCTCTAAAAGTTGAGTAAGAAACACCAATGCCATCTGTGACCTTCTGTAATTATAATATGAAGATGAGGTCTCAAAAGACATGGATGTTTTCTTCTCCTAAACCACCATAAGAATGACTCTTATGGGAAGTTATCTGATATAAAGTTCTTCACTTTTTTCCTTCCAGACTACAAACATCCTTCTAACACTTTTCTTCCTAGAGAGAAGCAGTGTCACTTTTATTGCTAATAAACTGATTTTGCACAGCAAATATTGTTCATAACATACCAGAAGAACACTTTCATTCAGGAAAATTCCTTTCTGTTTTAAGTAAAAAGCAAAAAAATAAATAAATAATAATACTTGGAATAAGTCAATGTATTCTTTTAACACACACCACCCAGAAATAAGTGGTACTTCATTTTTATACATTCAGACTTTTTTGTTGTGGTGGTTTGGTAGTTCATTATAAACTTGTTTTTTTTCTTGAAGCATCTGAAGAAGTACACATCTATAATTTGAATAAATTCTGGTCAGATCCATAATGTAGTTTTCCTGTTTTCATTCTAGGGTTGTTTCATTGTTCAATAATAATAATTTAGAACTCAGGTATCTTTTGCTCCCCAATAGCATGATGTCAATGTACAAATTCTTATCACTTGAACCAGCGGTGAATTCTTCTGAAGTCTGCTACCGGTTCTGATACCGAGCATGCATGCATGCGCTCCTGAGGTGTACCCATGCAGTGCTAAAAAAGGAACATTTTGAAGCCTTCCAAGTCTGCAAAGGTAAGTAGAACAGTGAGGGGGGGATCTGCTGTGCCACATGATTTAGATTAGCTAGAAAGCAGGAAATCCAATGATTCTAGCTAATATAAATCATACGTCACAGCTGATCGTCACCCAGCTGATTGTCGGAAATACCGGTAGCATTTTTTACTACCAGTTCAGGAGAACCAGTCCGAATCTGTAGCATTTCACCCCTGACTTGAATTCCTAATGCTGAACCAACTGTGACAGAAAAATGGCATTTGTAACAAAATGTTACAGTATGTTTTCCTTCCAATAGGTATGCTGCTATTAGATTCCAAGCAGCCTCATTCAACATATGGGCATCTGCAGAACAGATCAGTGAATGTTCAGAAGATTCAGGTTGCTATTGCAACAGCACACCTACCATCTTATAGATTCTGATTCTCTTGACTGAAAGTTGTATTTCTAACTGATACTTAAACTTTGTGTAACTAAATGATTGTAGGACAATTGCAGGCAGAGTTGTAGGGGTGGGGTCAAGCATGTCATCAGCTTAGAGTCCCTAGAGCAATCCAAGACCAACCCCTTCTGAAGTCCATTGACACTTATCTGCACCAATTCAGTGTTGAACTATAGTTGACTAGATTCTGGTGAATAGACTTAAATAAAGCTTCTATGCTGCTACCTAATGGATGATCCTTCGTGCCTGACAGTGATCAGTTTTTTTAATTTCCCCAAACCATGAGATTCTCCCAACATACATTTCTCTTTTCTCCCCCATGATTCTTTCAGAATTCCATTCTCTCAGTACTCCCTATCCCAATTCATCATTATGAGAAGTAATAGCAACTTACTGTCTGAATTAACTGGCAGAAAGAGTGATAATTACTGCCTTAGAGGAGTAATGCCTATTTTAAAACTTGTTTTCCTTCTGCTTTCTCCTTCAAACATCATTCATCCCATGTCCCTAGGGAACCTTTGCCCTGCCTACTCATCTTAAACTAGCCTTGGAAAAGAAAGCAATGTTTTATATGGCCTTTTCTTTTCCAGTGACCTTTAAGGATTGACTGTCCTTTAATCTTATGAAAGTGTGAGGGTATTAAGCCCTTGAAATGTTTGTGCTACTATTACTCATTCAAGGCTTATGTCTCTCTTTTTCCAGCAACTACCTAGCACTTGAGAAACTACAAGGGATTTAGACCAGTGTTTTTCAAATTTGGCAACTTCCCTACGTGCTGGCTAGGAAATTGTGGGAGTTGAAGTCCACACCTCTTAAAGTTGCCAAGTTTGAAAAACACTGGTTTAAGTGTTTCAGGCATTTGATTTTAACAAAGATGGTCTTCCAGGATGCAAGAAGTGTAAAAGTAAGATGCAACAAAAACGAGTAACAAAAGGTATGAGTTGAGATGAAGCTAAGATTGCATATCATTTGATCAAACCCCAACAAGGAACCAATGAGGGAGAGATGTGAGGACTCCACATCCATAAAATTGGTCATGCCTTATAAAGTTCTGCATGCCATGGGCCCAGATTACTTGAGGATGGGACTCTGATGGGACTGGCCCACCCCATTCACACCAGCAGAGGTGGCATACATACTGTAGATCCCATCAGTCAAGGAATTGCAATTGGTGGGGTCCCAGAAAAGACCTTTCTTTGTCATGGTTCCTGCCCTTCGAAATATCTTACTCTGTGAGGTGAGATCAGTTTCCTCACTTCTGAACTTCTGCAAGACCTGACTCTGCCAGAGAGCTTAGGGCCCCAATAGAGGAGCATAATACTGGAAGTGATTGATTAATTAAGAGCCAATCTCACTCCACAATCCGTCTCTCACCCTTTCCTTATGATTTTACTTTGATTCTATTTTCATTTTATCTCTGATGGTTTTAATGTGTTTTTTTAATGCTGTAAGCCACCCTGAGTTGCTTTGAAACAAAATGGGTGACAAATAAAGAAACCAAACAAACAAACAAATAAAGCTTGTTTAAGTCACAGTTCTCTACTCATACTAGAGAGTTTCAATTATCTCTGGGTACATTCCTATAGGCCCAAGGTACATTACATTTCAAACCTCCCAATGCTTCCAAATAAATACATTGCACCAGTGATGGAATAGGAACAGGCCTAAGTGAGAACAAATCATTTGAAAGCTGAAGTACTCTTATTTAAAATAAATGTTTAAGAGGCTCAATAAGTATGGCTCAATAAGTAACAACGATTGTGAACAAATTGTACCCAAACAACTTACTAATAACTCCAATGGAAAAGTTCAGCTATTCAAAAAAAATTGGAACACAAACTTTCAAGAAAGTAGTACTACCATTTAAAATATAATCAGACCCCCCTCTTTGTTTTTTCTTCCATGTTTGAAGGACCAAATGAAAATCTAGTAGACAAAGAGCTACTTAGTTTTATCGCAGTTGGAATAGCTTCTTCTCAGGAAGATGAAAATGGATAAATGATTAAAAGGTGCCATAAACTTTTGTGGCAACTGGCAAGGGCTGAACAGTTAACTAATAGAATAAAAGCTGGAAGTGGTTGCTCATACATAAATGATGTCACCATTAAATAATCAAAATGTATTTCTTACATTAATAGGAAATTGGACTGCATTCATCAACCAGTTTTTATGGCAGGTTTTAGGTTCATTTATTGAAATGAAGTCGGAGGTTTTAGTGATTTTATGAGTATTTCGATGGTGTACGTTGCTCATTGTATTTTTTTTTCCGCTTAGATTTTATTCCCTGTCTTACTGTTTGAAATGAAATAATTATTTCAAAAAGGGGTTAAAGCTATTTTGTGAAGCATTTAGCCTATTGTAATATTTATGTAGAAATAATGCATTTTTCTGAGCTGAAGGTATTGCCAACAGTTGGACAAAACACACACTGAGTTGTCCTACAATGTTCCTTATGAGCAGAGGGAGAGGTCCCCAAGGACAGAGCCTTTAATGCTTCATTACATATTATTGCATGTGAACAAGTGAAGTCTCCTTCAAAGCTATCTCAGCTCCTGGGGACTTTGTAAAAACATCCGCAGAGTTTTCTTGGCAACAGTACAACAATGGTTTCCTGTCTTCTTTGATGTTTTCCAACTTCCTAGTCTGGTCCGCAGGCCTGGTACTCTCCAGAGGCCCCCTAAGCAGGTCTGACCCCTGCTTAGCTTCATAAAGGTCATCCAGCTTTGTCACCAGCTATACATACCTGAAACTAAATATATCTCAAGTAAATTATTTGTAAGGAGAAGAGTGGGAAAGCTCCAAAGAAGAATCAAGCAAGAAACTCAATATACAAGTATCTATGAAAAACTACAGGAGCAAATGTGTGATGCAAGGGCAAAGAGAAAAAAGAGAGAGAGAGAATATTACCACTAAAAGAACTCAAGGCAGGAAGTTGTCTTCTTTCCTATTTACTTGCAAAAGTGTCAATTGTTACACAAGGACATAGGAGACAGCTCAATCTGCCATTTCCAGTGATGGTCTATAATACCTGTGCATGTTCCTCTTTGCCAATATGATCTCCTATCAGCTGCCTGAACTAATCTATTAATGCCACATTGTCGATATGTTGATCCATGACTATTTTTCCATAAACAAGTTGAATTGAAAAAAAAAAATAAGAAACAATTTGAAAAGGACCAACATTCTTGAACTATTTGGGGGGAGGGGGGGGAATCCCATAACATGTCTAGCAAAATAAGCTCTGAAAAGAGTATTGATGAAGGAACAACAAATGACCCCTCACAGGTTTTTTGTGCTAAGAAGTATGACAAGAATGAAAGGATTTGTTGTTCAAGTATCTGCAGGGATTTTATCCAAATGTTGTTTTGTAGCAGATGTGCAAACAACACTTCTGATTATTTTAGGATACTTCTGGGCTAGATTCATTCATTTCCTTCAGAACTATTCTAGATAGGATTTGCTCTATGCATTTATTACCAAGCTTAAAATAATATAAAACAGTTCCACATCTGGAAAATGTATAGGACTTAGACATGAATTAATCAGAAAATGGCCCTGAAAGACCAAAAGGAGAGGCTGATTGTATGCATATTTGAGTTGAAGTCGCTTGTTCAGACACTGCTTAGCAGTTTTATAATCAAATAACCAAAATCTAAGTTTTCTTCTTTTGATTCCAATAAGAAAGGGGGGGAAAATGAAAGAGCCTATAGGTTTCCTACAATGGCGGTGATCTTCCATCATTTCAGTAGCAATGAAAATCAAACCCACCATTGGTTCTAGCAGAAATGAAATTGTAAATTTGGCTACATCTAATCCACAGTGGATTTAGGAGGATAAAAGCTAACTAGAAAAAAAGTTGAGCTACTGTTTAGAGCAGGCAAAGTTTATACAACAAAACTGGTTTCAATCCTTCAAAGAAAGATACTATAAACCCAGAATGCTTTTACAAGTACTTAGACTCTTTCCCAGTGTTGTAAGTGGTCCTTTCCCCACCATTGAGCTAAAGAGGTTTCCATTCCTCTTTGAGTCACCAGAAACTTTTATCAACATGACATTTGCTATTCCTGTTGTTGATCTCAATCCTGCCTCATTATCTCCTTCAAGTCACTGTAGTCACCTGACTTCTCCCAAAGCAATGTGTGACAAAACATGACAGATTTTACATGCTTTAAAGCTGTTTTTAACATTATAAGAATAAGCAGTATAGGAGAGTGAGAAACACTACTTTAACATTAACAGAAATAGGGATGAATTAAACCTAGCTTGGACAAGGGAGAAGAGGAAGGCAGTGACATAGGGCACAGAAGACAAAATATATTGGTAGCCTCACATTGCAGTGAACAAGGACATACATTCAATTTCACAGCTATTAAGATTGTTGGCTGAGCAGGTACAAAAATAGCCATGGAAATGATTGAAGCCTGAGAAATGAGCCCCTTGTCAGTCAACAGGAGTGCTGACTTACCACCAGCTTACAGGAACTCAGGTGCCAGGACTTGAAGCACAAGGAAACAATACCCAATGATTTAATAATCAGCCATCAACACTCCAGCCAAATGTGACACACACAATCAGGTATCACATAAGTACTTTTTTGGTTGATAGTTGCAAAGTCATGTCCAACCCATTGGGACCCCATGGACAACGTTCCTCCAGGCTTTCCTGTCCTCTACCATCCTCTGGAGTCCATTTAAGCTCACACCTACTGCTTCAGTGACTCCATCCAGCCACCTCGTTCTCCGTCGTCTTCTTCTTTTGCCCTCAGTCTTTCCCAGCATTAGGGTCTTCTCCAGTGAGTCCTTCCTTCTCACTAGGTGGCCAAAGTATTTGAGTTTCATCTTCAGGATCTGGCTTTCTAAAGACCAGTCAGGGTTGATCTCCTCTAGGACTGACTGATTTGATCGCCTTGCAGTCCAAGTACTACACATAGAATAGCCTAAACCACACATTGTGATGAGAGAGAAGTTCCCTAAGGATGAACTCCAGCACCAATCCCAAAGCTCAGAAGACTAAACCTCTGGCCCCAGTATAACATTATCCTAGGGTGTTATATTTGCTTTCATTCATGACAAAATATACAGTATATACATTTATTTGCCAACCATAGGTTTTAGCAAAATTCATATAAAATTACAACAATCCATATCAGTTCAATACATACCCTTATAGTATCAGCACTATTTCTCAACATATTCTTTTTTATTTTCCTTGTGACCATAGCAAACAATGCAACTTGCTTTATTACATGTTGAGCTACCTCAGTCAACAGAAAATAGATAGTTTCTTCCAAACTAAACCATTTCAGTTGGATTAACAAAGATGTGATGAATCTAGCTCTAGGTTCCTGATATAATTTGCAATGTAAGAACTAATAGATTAAATCTTCCATCTGTGAATAATTACGAATGTATAATTCCTTGCATCTTCCATCTAAATGGGCTGTTGGCATTGTTTGAAAACAAAGTTCTGTGAAAGCTTGTCTCAAGGAAAGGGATTCAAGAAACTGTAAATAATATGACACTCCTTGTCCATTTTTAAAAGATCGATACCATTAAACCAAGTAAAGCTTGCATACCTGCTCTCCATCTTGTCTAAAATCTTTAAAAATAAATAGTCCTTGAATAGTGTTTGATAATTTATGTCACTCAACAGTTTTTGGTCTAAAAATAATTGTGAGAATAGACACAAACTCACCCGTCTGTACAGTTAAGTTGTTCATGGATGCATTGTTTTGCCAAATAAGTACTGTGAATGCAGTCTGATTTTCTATAAGTTTATTGCTTTTTTTACCCTTTAATTGATGGAAGGCCTAGTACTAATCTCAACATTGCTGGTGGTATACATGGAGGTAAAGCTAAGATTGATCTCACAAATTTATACTCCACCATTTCTAAGTATTCTAGAACATAGAATATAGAATATCACAGTTGGAAGGGACCTGGAAGGTTTTCTAGTCCAACTCTCTGTTCAAGCAGGGGATCCTATACCATTTCAGACTGGTGGCTGTCTAATCTCTTCTTAAAAGTCTCCAGTGATGAAGCATCCACAATTTCTGAAGGCAACCTGTTCCACTGGTTGATTGTACTCATTTTCAGGAAATTTCTCCTTCATTCTAGGTTCATTATCTCTGATTAGCTTCCATCTGTTTTTTCTTGTCTTGCCTTAGGATGCTTTAGAAAATATGTTAACCCTCTTTTTTTGTGTGTGGCAGCCCCTCAGATATTGGAACACTGCTATCATGTCATCCCTAGTCCTTCTTTTCATTAACCATACCCAATTCCTGCAACCATTCATTTTATGCTTTAGTCTCCAGTTCCCTAATCATTTTTGTTGCTCTTCTCTGCACTTTTTCCAAAGTCTCGACATCTGTTTATTGAAACCTAAATTGCAATTCCATATATCACCTGTGTTTTCCCCTGGGGGATATTAAGCTCAGCCTATTGTCAACTTGCAAAGCTTTCAAGTTGCCACGAGCAGGAGGGAGGGAGAACTGATAGAGATGATTGATTTCTCTAACTGAAGATATATTCCATACATGCTTCCGTACTGTAATCAGAAGGAGGGTGTTGGATTTCACAGCCAGCCAAAGCGGTTAATTGGAGAATGTGATTTATGACATGGCCAGGGAGGAGGGGAGAGACAGGGTCATAGGGGAACGTAAATCTACATGGGATTAGTTCTAACTGCATCCAAATATTGCCGAAATAGTACTCCTAATAAATGACTGTTGAAGTTTGGCTCATGGCTCATGAATTAATTAGGGCATCTTTTGGAAACTTCACACCTATATTCATTGTCCTTTTTTTTTTTTTTGAGTAGAAGAAGGAACAGATAGTTCTCATTGATCTCATAGCCATTGTGCTTGTTGATGCCATATGAGTTGTCCATGACAGTCTTTCAATAAACTGGATAGCCAAATTCTTATATGACCTTGTGCTATCTCTTTAGTATTTCTAGTATTCATCTATATCTCTTTGGTCTTTAAACAAATACTATTGCCTGAAATTTGGAATAATTTATCTGTAGTATTTGTCTACGGAGGTTCTCAGTCATCCAGGTCATGGTTGTCCCAAAGGTGCCTTTTCAAGACTTTCTGTTTTTTCTTTGAGCTGAAGAAGCTTCTTGGATGGGAAGCAAAACATCTTCCAAGAAAAAACCAGAAAGGCCAGTTACCTCTTTAAAAAAGCACCTTTGGGACTATCTGTAATATTCTTTCCTAGGGTTAATGTCAAATTCTGTCAGGATTCTTCTCATTCCAATTAATGTTGTCATGAGAACCGTGTCACCTGCTGTAAACCCTAATTATTCTTTTAACTTCTGCATTAGTTACTGGAGGCCATTTTAATGATGTTTTTAATATATCTGTACCCATGAACTTTTGGTTTAATATTCCAATGTCATCACATTTATCTTTTTAAATAAGCTATCAAATCTTCAGATGAAATCTGTGCTTCTGCTATTACTTCATTGCTCTCTGACCTTGGGAAACTAGGTTCCAGAATTTTGTATCATTATTTTGTTTACATGGCTGGATTAATTCTTGCCATGGACTTTCATAGTAATCTTATTTATACCTCCTTAACAGTCCTTGATATGTTTATCCTTCACTGCTTCTGTCAAATGGTATACTCTTCTTAAGTTGTCTGATTAATCTAGCCAGTTCCTTTCTTTCATGTCTACATGTGTGGTTAAATCATAAAAGTCTGGTTTCGGTCATTTCCCCTTGTCTTGCTTTATATCCCAGAGGTTTAAGATTGCCAACATCATCCTCAAATATGATACTTGCATTTTCCAATTTTTGAATAAGTATATAACCTTTTGTTATAGCATTGTTTTTACAACAATATACATATCATTTTTTATTCTTTATTGCGCTTTCTATATTGCACTTCTCTTGCGCTACATTATTTTCACATATTCTCATTAAGCCCAGGCCAAGTGGTAAATGATCATTCTGGTCTATGTATAATATCAAAACACCGTACTAATAGGTTCAGGGAAGGTAATATGACTATATAATCAATGACAGCTCCCCTCTGTGGCTGACAGATATATAAGAACCCCGATCTCATTTTAATCCATGAAAATAGACCACTTGTAATTTATATATTAATGTAAGTAGTTCTGACCAGTGGCGGGTTTCAAATTTTTTTACTACCAGTTCTGTGGGTGTGGCTTGGCTTGGTGGGCGTGGCAGGGGAAGGATACTGTAAAATCTTCATTCCCTCCCCAATCCAGGGGAAGGTTACTGCAAAATCCCCATTTCCTCCTGATCAGCTGGGACTTCGGAGGCAGAGAATAGATGGGGGCGGGGCCAGTCAGAATTTTTATTACCGGTTCTCCGAACTACTCAAAATTTCTACTACTGGTTCTCCAGAACTGGTCAGAACCTGCTGAAACCCACCTCTGGTTCTGACCCATGATTATCCTGGAACTTTTCATATGATATATGACCCCGAGTTCATAATAAATAATTTCCAGATCAATATCTTCTCTTCTCTCAGCAAGATCTATTGCAATTAGATTCATTAAGCGTCCTTTAAGTATACCAGGTTTTTTTGGTTCCTCTTGGCCGATTTATAAAAAATAAGTTCATCTACATAATGCCATCACATCATTTTCCATCAGCCAAATTTGTTGGAGAAAAATCATATTATAATATATATAATACGGTCACAACCATAATTCATTCCTTAACTTTGGTCGCAACCTGATTTGGTGGTGACCCGAAACTAATTTTGGAAATTTGGCACTTACCAAAAAAAAAATGGAGTGGAAGGGGAAATTGTAGAGGTCTTTATGTTAGTTTTTTTGTCAATTCTGCTGATTAATCTCATTTTGGATTTGGATCGGTTGACTATTTTATCTACTTCTCCTTCAAACATCATTGTGTTGGAATATGATATATCAACTGTCCTCTGGTCTTTTCTTCCTTTGAGGTATTTGAATCATCCTGTGGCACTGGTGAAATCCTATTTTTTTTTTACTACCGGTTCTGTGGGCGTGGCTTGGTGTGGCTTGGTGTGCATGGTTTGGTGGGCATGGCAGGGGAAGGATACTGCAAAATCTCCATTCCCACCCCACTCCAGGGGAAGGATACTGCAAAATCCCCATTCCCTCCCCACTCCTGAGGGAAGGGTACTGCAAAATCCCCATTCCCACCCCACTCTGGGACCAGCCAGAGGGGATATTTGCAGATTCTCCGAACTACTCAAAATTTCCACTGCCGGTTCTCCAGAACCTGTCAGAACCTGCTGGATTTCACACCTGTTCTGTGGCCTTTTCACTTGTTCTATTACATTTAAAATTCCTTTGAGTAGCTTCAATGTATTTTTAACTCCAGGAAAATTTGAGGTAAACTTGTATGCTGCATCCTGGGCTTCCCTGAAGGACCTCAAGTTTGATTCAAGTTCTGGTTGTTTTGTTCTGTGGATTTCTGCAGCAGTCTTGTAAACTCCTGCACTATTTATCTTCATCATTTTATAAACATCTCAGCTGGCAGTAGATTCATGGTGCTCTATGAATCACCGGCTGTTCCAGATTATGTCCATTTGTATAACTCCCTTCACAATCATTAACAATGTTTACTCTATATTACTGGCCAGAACTCTTTCTTTTGATAACATGCATGTTACTGGGAGGTTTATTTCTGCATTAATTAGGCTTTTCCATTCTTTCACACTCCCTAGCTGGGTTGTTATGTTCAAAACCTCCACCTGTAATATATATGCAACCTCAGTTCTTTGCATTTTCAGTGCTAATTGGCTCAGGTTATTTTTATATAAACTTCAGAAAGGATGTAATTTTGAAGTTTCTTATTATCCCTATCATTTTTTTAAAAAATACATGTTCTGTTTCTTCTTCATCAAACTAGCTGTTGCTGTAGATTCAAAAGTCATGATTGCTGTGGCATCTATATAGTTATAAAATGGATAGTCACCTTTATTTATATCCTTTCTTGAAAAGTCAACTGTATCCAAAGTTTGCATCGAATGAACAAAGTACATTTTTCAATCAAATAGTTAGCTCTGCAAACTATTAGGTTTGGGATAGTTAATAAATATCAATTTGGTAGGGATCATCTGTAAATGCCAAGGGTTTTTTTTTTTTCAATCTCAATATCTATTGGATAGTTCTTAAAAGAGGAAGTTTTGGTAGAATCAACTTGTGTATTTATTAAATTCAAGTCTGGTTTGAATTTCTTTTGCAAAACTCGGGATTTTTAATGTTTTTATTTTTCTTGATTTGATTTTCCTTTTTATTAGTCTTATTTGTTGGTTTAATGTCTCCCTTAGCTGTTTTGTTTTCCTAGTTATTATTACTATATGTTCTTCAAGATTAAGAATATAGTCTTTTCTACCTGGTAGATACCCCACTGGGATATCTATTTTGTTTCTTTGCCATTTATTGCTCTAAGTGTCATTTCCATTGATGTTTGTAGTAGGTCTTTATACTCTGCTGAAAAGGGTTTCATCATGGAAATGTCGTGCAGCCAAGTGTGGGGTAAGTTATTTAAATATTTAAATGTTTGTTAAATATTCATTCATTCATTCATTCATTTTGTCAAGCATGTATAACAGATATAAGATATAAGATATAAGTATAAACATGATTATGAATACAGGAAATGGTTATGAATAACTGGGGACAGTAGGACAGGAACAGTAGGCACATTGGTGCACTTATGCACACCCCTTACAGATATCTTAAGAATGGGGTGAGGTCAACAGTAGACAGTCTAAGGTTAAAGTTATGGGGGTTTGGGGATGAAATCACAGAGTCAATAGAGTATTCCAGACATTGACCACTCTGTTGCTGAAGTCTGAGTGGCGCAGTAGACTAAGGCACTGTGATTAACATTCAGTTGCCTCCAATTACTGCAAGTTCTAATTTGACCAAGCTCAAGGTTGACTTAGCCTTCCATCCTTTCTAAGGTAGGTAAAATAAGGACCCAGATTGTGGGGGCAATAAGATGACTTTGTATAAATATACAAAAGTATGAAGGCTATTGCTTAATGCATTGTAAACCGTCTCCGGAGAAGGGCGGCATATAAATCAATTTTTTTTAAAAGTCAGATTTTCTGCAGTCAAGTTTGGAGCGGTTTACCTTAAGTTTGTATCTATTGTGTGCTCGTGTATTTGTATTCAGCATTTGAAGCTGAAGTAGTCATTGACATATAGAACGTTGTAGCAGATAATTTTGTGTACTACACTTAGGTTAGACCAAAGAAGATTAAGATTAAGAATATACCCGTGTTTCCCCGAAAATAAGACCCTGTCTTATATTTTTTTGAACTCTGAAATAAGTGCTTGGCCTTATTGCCATGTGCTCAAAAGTCCGATTGGCCTTATTATCAGGGGATGTCTCATTTTGGGAGAAACAGGGTATATGCAAACATTAGCAAACTTAATGATAATAATTCATTAGTGGAGGGGTCCCCAACCTGTAGGCTGCGGCCTGGTACTGGGCCATGGCCTGTTGGGAACTGGACCAAGCAAGCAGTGGGAGAACATGTGAAATCATCCCCTCCCTCCCCGGCCACCACTGCTGCCAGTCCACAAAACCAGAAAGGTTGGGGACCTCTGCATTAGCATTTCCAATTGTTAAACCAAGAGTTGGAAGGACATTTATATCCTCTTCATCTCCCAGCCTAGTCCAGTTCCTCTCTATGGGAGAGCTATTTGTTGTCAATACATAAGATTGTTAATCCATGAAAGTAAATTCTTTGGCTAGGTTTACTCCCATTTCAACTGTTTCTATTGTAACTATACAATATGTATATAAATGAATACAAATATTCAGAAATGAGATGACTTCCCTCTACAGTTTTCATTTTGGGTAACTGAGCCTGAGAGTTAAGTGATTCTCGTTGACAGGAAAAAAAAATGTGATCTTGGCCTGGCTTCTTCCATCTTTATAATCTTCTGCTACTCCAGTCTCTGCCTTTAAAGTTAGTTGACAATAGCCACCTCTTGCGAGGACCATTTTAAGTATTTAAATAATAACAGTACTCCTCGTTATTTTCAAATATTCTTTCATCCTCTTGTAGCAAGTGCTCTCACCTTTCTAATTTGGCTGCCTGTGTTATATTTGGGAGAGCTAAAATGGGTATTGTCAGATAAGATTCTTGCAGTTGTATCTTTAGTTCACATTTCTTGTTATTGGCATACCATAATTCTGCAATTACTTAGCTTGTCACTATTAGACCACATTTAATTGACGCTGTGTGCTTCAATTAAAAAAAAAATCTATCCAATGTGTATGGTATAAAATTTAAAATTATCAGGTAATGTTCACAAACATACAACCTGTTGTGTTGCCATCTTACCAAAAGTCCAAGGATAATTTCTATCTGTTACTGGTTCATATTTGGTGAAATTTCTTAAGAAAAGAAGAAATTAATTACTTTAATTAAAAAACAAAAACAAATGAATGCCCAGGTTAGAAATTCTGCAATAAGTAGACTCTTTCTGAATGTTTCTTTTGTTCTTTTAAACATTTCCTATGGTTGTTGATCCATAAGAGCAGCAATAAAACATTAATAATAATTATTAAATAATATATTATCTCTGATTAATTGTACTAATTGCTATTTAAAGGGGATCCTTTTCCATAATGCATGTGAAGAAAGATAATTCATATTAACTCCTCTGAAAATCACTCCTTTTCCCATTATTCATCCACCTCCTTTATCCTTAAAAATTGTGGCAGAAAGACCTTTAGAATATTTGTGATTCAGCAGTGTCCCAAAATATGTCTACATCTGGAAAAAATACTCATAATTCTAAATACCACATGCAGAAAAAAACAGAGCATACTTATTAAAGTAAATAATTAGTGTGCGTAATTTTAATGCATTCTTTTTGACATGAATGGCTTGAAATAGCTGAACACAAAATTGTGTTTAATTTCTATGGTTCAGTAATTATTCTGCCTTCTTCAATAACTCAATGTCATATTGGATTGTCCTTTCAAAACTCCATCATTGGAAATACTCAGCAAATCTCTTAGTGTGGGCAACACTGGGAAGTACAAAAGAAAATGGGAAAAAATATTCCCTAATAAAGGCAATGCAAACTACTTCCAAAATATTTGCCAAGAAAACATCATGGATATATCCACCTGGTCAGCAAGGAATCTTCTGGAGACGATACATGAACTTTTAGTTTCACTTTTAGGAGTAAGGGGACTTTGTGAAGGCACTTTATGGAAGTGCTTTACTCAAGCTTGCATTGAAGCAACTAGTCACTTGATTGACTCTGCTTGGGAGGTTATGGAATATCCTGAGATGGTAGTGAAAGTAGCAGGAAACACACTCGCCCCTCCAAGTTGTGATAAATGAGTGTTTTGAGACTGGCACATTTAACCTGTGGCAACCATTTTAGTTTAGGGCTTTTTTATCCATATAATTTAACTTTTAAGATTAAGCAAACCCAGAACCATAGTGAAGTAGGCCTCCCATGGCAGTCATTTTTGTCAAGTGTTCATAATATTCATTCAAAGCAAAGGTTTCCACTGACCAGGAAAACTAGCAATTGTTCTAATAGCAGATATTTCCAGAGTCCACAAATCTTTCTTCAATGTAATAGCTTTAATACAAAGTACCATATACGGAAGAAAAACAGCCTCTATTATTCCAGAAATGCTTAACACTGCAGTTCTACAATTACCTCAAAGTAAATTCAGTGATTCAAGAATCATGTCTAGATAAACATATCATCTGTTCTGTTGTAGCTTGCACAATGAAGTGAGTAACTGAATCAACAGCAATTTTTGGAAGCATGGAAATTAAAATTAAATGTTGGATGAAAAATACTATAGTACAGTGTTGGCAAACCTTTTTGGCACCAAGTGCCGAAACAGGAGCATGTGCGCATGTGCATATATGCATGCGCTGGAAATCAGAGGACCATCTGCCCGGTGCACATGCATGCACTGGGAAGATGATCTTCCGGTTTCTGATGTGCACATGAACACTGGCCAGCTGGTCTTCATGCGCGCAAGCATGCCAGAAACCAGGTGGTCGGTACGCATGAGCGTGCCAGAAACTGGAATATCATGTTCCTAGCATGTGCATGAGCACCAGGTGGATTCTCTTCCAGTTTCCAGCATTCCCTCGCATGTGAAGATCAGCTGGTCAGCGTGCCAGAACCTGGAAGAGCAATGGGCGATGGCTCGCATGCCCAGAGAGATGGCTCTGTGTGCCACTTCTGTCACAGGTGCCATAGGTTCACCATCACAGCTATAATATAAGCTATAACACGGCCAATGATTGGTTTTACTTATCATACTAAGTCATGCTATGATTTCTTTATTTTGGTTTAGCATAATAAATTCTCAAGTTATGTAACCCCATCAGTGGTGGCATGTTTGACAAATTATAATCAAAGACCTTAGCACACTGTATGTCAAAAACTTTCTCTTTGGTGCATGGAAAATAAACTTTTAATATAATTTCAAGTGGTAATGTACTTAGGAATGGGGAAAGTGGCCAATATTTTTGGGTTGGGGGGGGGGGAGAATCTGATGAATAAATAAATAAATTCTTTTTTTTTTTGCACTGTTTTTCCTTTCTGCTTTTATGATCAATGGGTTGAATTTTACCATATATATATTATGGTTTCCGGACCGGAGATTTTTCCCCTGATGTTTTCTGAGTGCTGCAACTTTAATTTTTCAAAAATCACTAAGGTGTGTTGCTGTTGATACGAAACAAGATCAAGGGATTAGTAAGGATGACCTTTTTCAGTTCCTTATAGCCCTGCAGTGTCATAATTCATTGCATGGAATGTTGCAACATAGCAAATGCAAATGCAAATGCAAAATACCAGCCATCCGATCAATGTTCAGTTATCATTTTGTGTGTGTATGGGGGTGGGTAGGTGAGATTAATTTGGTTTTTCCCCCCTCTCTCACTTCCTTTTTTTCTTCAAGTTTGCCATTCCTCTGGCATTTCATATCACATTTGTTTCCTTTGGCAACAATCCTGTCAGGATTTACTGTTTAAAAGACAGATAATCCAAATATTTAAACCAGAGTTTGGCAAACCTTTGGAAGCTAAGAACTCTTTCTTTCTTTCTTTCTTTCTTTCTTTCTTTCTTTCTTTCTTTCTTTCCCAATGTTTGTTACCATAATATAAAGCAGGTGGCGATATTTTCTTCCCCTTTCTTTTTCAATTAAAAGGGGGGGAGAGTTCTTTGTTTGTAAACTTATTTATTAGGTTTATACTGTGGGGTTTTTTTTAATTCATTGTGGAATACATTATGGTCTTCCCACCTATTTTTGAATACAAAAGTAACTCTGTGAAAGTTTTTGGGCTGAAAGATCAAAGTCCCCCCAGTGAGTTTATGTCCAGAATATGTAATAGATCCTGAATCTCCGCAATCCAGCATTTTAACCACTATACCATATTGGCCCTTCTAACCAGTGGTGAGATTCAAATAATTTAACAACCGGTTCTGTTGTGTTCTGTTACATTTTGGCGGGAATTTCGAATAAGGGAATAATTCCTGATTGGCTGACAGTCCCTCCAGAACTGTATATAAGGAGGGCTGCAGCCTCAGTTCTTTGCTGAAGTCTCACTGTATAATAAAGAGCTGTTGTCACTTGCCTGCTTGTGCCTTCGTTAATTCCCAAGCCACCACATTGGCGACGAGGGTGGGATAGAGTCACAAGAGGCAGCCCAGTGAGACACGAGCTTCAGCTAGGCTATGAGGCGAACAAGAGGAGGCATACCAAACATGTCTGCCTACGTTCCGCCCAAGCCTTTTGACCCGGCCCGCGAAAAATGGGCTTCATACATGACTTGGTTCGAGTGCTCACTCGAAGCCAGCGATATGCAGGGGCTCTCTGCAAACCGAAAAAGAGCTCTCTTCCTGAGCCACTGCAGACAGGACGTGTTCGAGATGGCAGAGTCACTCAGCGAGCCAACGCCGGTCCAGACTAACCCCTGGGACACCCTGATGACGACCCTTTGGGCTCACTACGCTCCCATGCCCTCCAGGTTTGTGCAACAGTACCAGTTCCAACAGCGCATCCAACGGGAGGGAGAGCCGGTCAGTGCCTATATGGCAAGCCTCCGCAAAGCCGCGACCCACTGTGACTACAGAGATCTAGACGATGCATTGCTAGAGCAACTGATCTGTGGTGTTCGCGACACAAGACTACAGAGGCGGCTGCTCGCCAAACCGGACCTGACACTTTCGGGCGCCCTAGATGAGGCCAGGGCTCACGAAGCCTCCACGAAAGCCGCGGAAGCCCTGCAGCGCCCATTGGCCAGCAAGGACAGTTCCAAGTCCTTACCAGTCCACAGAGAGGATGCCCGATCCAGCTCGGAGGCTGATTCAGACGAGGACGTTTTCCGGATGGAAAAGCGGAAAGACTCAAGCAGCCCCCGACGAAGCTGCCGGAGTTGCGGCGGAAACCATGATAGACTGTCGTGCAAATACAAAGAGGCCATTTGCAGACGTTGCAATAAGAAGGGGCATTTGGCGCGAGTCTGCAGGGCCGCCCTGCCCAGAAAAAACCAACTACGTGACCACCATAACCAACCAGAATCGACGCACCAAAAACAACCAACCAAAGATGGCGGCGCGAAAAACCGGTGTGAAATCCAACCGCGAGATGGCTACAGCACACACGTTGACCAAGCCAGCACAGTGGTCGAGGACAAAGTCTCCACGATCGTTGAGATCGACGGCAGACCCTGTGAAATGGAAATTGACACCGGATCGGCTCTTTCCATAATGTCGTGGGCGACCCTGAAGTCAATTCTACCATCGTTTCAAAAAGACCAGCTCGCAAGGCAAAGGCTGCGGATTCTCGACTACCAGGGCAACCGAGTTCCTGTCGAAGGTGTTGGCATGTTCCGAGTAACCTATGGTGACTATGAAAGAACCCTGCCACTGACCATTGTGACCAGACAGCTGCCCAGCCTTTTGGGCATGGGGTGGTTCCGAGCCCTTGGCATGGGTTTCACCAGCATCCACAGCATGCTCAAGTCACCTCTAAAGGACAGCCTCCTGACCGAGTTCCAGGACGTCTTTTCGGATTCCTTGGGCAAGTATGTGGGGACCCCTATTTCTTTAAATATAGACCCCAACGTGCCCCAAGTCAGATTAAAGGCTCGAAGAGTTCCATTTGCATTACGGCCAAAGATAGACATTGAACTGGACAAATTGATTAAGCAGGGAGTGTTGGTTCCCATTGACCATGCTAAATGGGAGACCCCCATAGTCACCCCAGTAAAATTGGACGGGTCGGTCAGAATTTGCGCCGACTACAAGTGCACAATCAATAAGGCTTTGCAGCCGAGCGCCTATCCGGTGCCGATTGTGCATCATCTACTACACTCCCTGGGGCCAGGCAAAATTTTTGCAAAATTAGACTTGGCGCAAGCCTATCAACAATTACCAGTTGATGACGCCACAGCTGAGGCACAGACAATTGTGACACATAGGGGGGCGTTCAAATGCACCCGGCTCCAGTTCGGAGTTAGTGTCGCTCCGGGGCTCTTCCAGAGCACTATGGAGCGCCTGTTGCAAGGCCTTCTGGGGGTGGTGCCCTATTTCGACGATGTCTTGATTAGCGCCCAGACCGAACAACAACTGGGATACAGAGTGAGGAGCGTTCTGTCACGATTCAGGGTAGCAGGACTCAAATTAAAGAAAAGCAAATACATGTTCGCTGTCCCCTCCGTCGAGTTCCTGGGTTACAAGATCGATGGCGCAGGCATCCACCCCATGGAAAGTAAGGTTAGGGCTATCAGGAATGTGCCCACCCCAAAATCCAAAGCAGAACTCCAAGCCTTCCTTGGACTGCTAAATTTCTATTCAATGTTCTTAAAGGACAAAGCCACCGTGGCCGACCCACTTCACAAGCTTTTGGGAAAGAACACACCGTGGGTTTGGGGAAAACCTAAGTCTGCCGCGTTCGAAGCGGTAAAGAGACTGCTAGCGGAAGACAGTTTCCTTATACAGTATAACGCTAAATTGCCACTCGTTTTAGTGTGTGATGCTTCTCCGTTTGGAGTTGGTGCTGTTTTGGGCCATAGACTGCCAAATGGCCTAGAGGCGCCCATAGCATACTACTCCCGCACTCTGTCTAGCGCTGAACGGAATTATAGCCAGCTAGACAGAGAGGCATTGGCCGCAATTGCGGGAGTGAAGAAATTCCACGAATATCTCTATGGCAGGACATTTGAGTTGGTTACTGACCATCGACCGCTGCTAGGACTATTGGCCGGAGACAAGCCCACCCCCGCTGCTCTCTCTCCGCGTATGACTAGATGGACTATTTTTCTGTCTGCATATTCCTACAAACTGGTTCACTGCCCCGGGCGAGCCCTGGGCCATGCAGACGCCCTCAGCCATTGCCCCCTTCCCGAGCTGCTGAACGACCCGACACCGGAGGCCCCTGTCCTTCTGCTGGATGCTCTGACTCTGGGTCCCATTTCCTCTAGAGAGGTAGCCAGGGCCTCTGCGAGAGACTCTGTTATACGTACTGTCTGTGGTTGGGTTTTGAAGGGGTGGCCGCCCAAGGTGGATGAAGGGGAGTTTCAAATGTTTGTCAATAAGCGTAATGAATTGTTCATGCAGGGGGGATGTTTACTGTGGGGTTATAGAGTTGTCGTGCCATCCAAGCTGTGCACCAGGGTTCTGGAGTTACTTCACGAGGGACACCCGGGCATAGTTAGGATGAAGAGCCTAGCGAGGGGCTACGTCTGGTGGCCCAATATGGACCAAGACATCTCTCAGTGGGTAGGGACATGCACGCTCTGCCAGCAATCTCGCCCCGATCCCCCGGTTGCCCCAATCCGAGAGTGGGAAAAGCCAAAAGGGCCGTGGGGGAGGATCCACATTGACTTTGCAGGCCCATTTCATGGCCAAACATTCTTGATAGTAGTCAATGCATACTCTAAATGGCTTGAGATCATTCTCATGTCTTCGACCACGTCCAAAGCGGTTATCAGGGCCCTTCGGAAGTTATTTATCATACACGGCCTTCCGGATACTCTGGTATCCGACAAAGGCCCTCAGTTTACAGCCACCCAGTTCGAGGGCTACCTGGCCGAGCTGGGCATTCGCCATGTCCTCTCGGCCCCTTTCCATCCGGCTTCGAATGGCCTTGTTGAACGTTTCGTGAGGACGGCTAAGGAAGCCCTGTCCAGGCTAGATAATGGTGACTGGCAAGCCAGGATAGATCAATTTTTAGCGGTTCAGCATGCCTCACCATGCACAGCTACAGGGAGAAGCCCTGCAGAGCTACTCATGGGGAGGAAACTTAGGTGCATCTTAGACAGGCTTCACCCCGAACTACTCCCACGATAGTTTTAAGGGTGAAATCACGGGACTGAGACAATTCCAAGCCGGGGACTCAGTATATGCCCGAAACTATGCAAACGGCCCACTATGGGTCGCAGGAACAATTACTGGGGTAACTGGACCAAAGTCCTACACTGTAGATGTCGGGGTTGACAAAATTTGGAAACGCCACATAGACCAGCTCAGGAGAAGAGTAATTAGCGAGGTCGAGCACAACTCAGAACTCACTGACCCTAACCATGACAACTTCTCTAAAACAGCTAACTCAAACCCGTTGCCGAGGGAATACTTATCTGAGAAACCTTGGGTCCAGTGCTGCCCCAGCGAGTCGACACTCCCAACTGGGGATAACCCCGCCCCGGACCAAATCCAGGAGGTTCCATTGGCAGAGCCGGAAGAGACAGAGGGTCCCTCCGACCAGCTCGATGCCTTACCAAAGACTGATCTGCGCAGGTCAGCCCGAACGAGATCACGCCCAAGGCACCTGCGAGATTTTGTTTGTACATATGTAAATATTTGAGTGTAAGTGCCTTCTGGGAGGGGAGGGGTGTTGTGTTCTGTTACATTTTGGCGGGAATTTCGAATAAGGGAATAATTCCTGATTGGCTGACAGTCCCTCCAGAACTGTATATAAGGAGGGCTGCAGCCTCAGTTCTTTGCTGAAGTCTCACTGTATAATAAAGAGCTGTTGTCACTTGCCTGCTTGTGCCTTCGTTAATTCCCAAGCCACCACAGGTTCTGTGCCCTAATGACTGGCTGGGTGAGCATAGCCATGGTGGGCATGGCCAAGGGGTGGGGTGTGAAAGGCAGCACTCAGCCTTCTGCACCAACCCCCCCCCCCCGGAGCAAAAATGGGCCATGGGGGGATGCCCTGCCCCCCCCCGTGTCCTGTTTTGGGCCTAGTAGGCCTCCTTGAAGCCTCCTGGGAACAAAAACAGGCCACCGGGGGGTGCACCCCCGCGCCCCCTTTTTGGCCTAGGAGGCCTCCCTGCACTTACTTGGGAGCCAAAATGGGGTGCATGAGGACTCATGGAAGGGCAGGGAGGGGAGGGGCAAGGCAGCCAGCAATTTAATTACCTGTTCATCCAAACCTGGATGAGCCGGCTGAATCCCATCACTGCTTCTAACTGTATTAAGCTTATTCTGGTTTGAATCTGTTTCCTGCATCAAAATGGCAAGGAAGAGTGTCAGTCTTGTTCAGCAATAGTGGTCAAAAGTAACTTTGCCCATTTAAATTCATACCTATAGGAGATTCTCAGTCATCCAGGTCATGATTGTTCCAAAGGTGCTTTTCCAAAAGGCAACTGGACTTTCTTGGTTTTTTTTCCAGAACTGAAGAAAGCTTCGTAGATGTGAAGCAAAACATTTTTAAGAGTAAAAGAAAATGAAGTCCAGTTGCCTTTCGGAAAAGCACCTTTCGAACAGCTATATTCATCCATACAAAAAGTAAGAAAGTTAATATCTGCTAATTATTGATCATATTTTGTTTTAAATAAAATAAACCAGGAAGAAAAAAAATACAGACTTGCCTCCTGTATGAACAATTGTCAAAAATGCAAAACTGGATCAAAGTTTATTCCTTGATTTGGCCTGTCATGTTGTAAGATTAAGAAACTACCCATGTATTACCTATAGGACTTGGACCTCTACATTCCAAAATTGGGATTTTTGCATGGGGGGAAAAAAAGATTGTTGCTGGGAATTATTTACATCCACTGAGGGTTGAGTTAAATTTCAGGCATTTGAAAACAGGCTGATTGGGGGAAATTAATTTTCTGTAGCCCCTCTTAATCATTTCAGTATTTCTGAGCTGAGCTCAAAACTTTAGAAAAAGCTGGAATATGTTTAGGGGCTAAGGTTTGCATTACTTGCCAAAACCTGAATGGATATTTTTATGTGTTTCCTTTGTATCTCTGTGTACTTCTTTTCCATTCATTTATGGAAATCATTTAATTTTTCATAATAGCAACTAGAAATGGATGTATTTTTATATTAAGTGCACTGTCCTCAAGATTGTCTGAAGTCCTTGAATATTTAAGTAAAACACCGAAATTGATGGATGTTTATTTTCTGCACATTGCCAGTGTGAATAACAATAGATTTGATTCTTCAAGCACTTTAAAGTAGGTAGCACACTCCAGGAATTTTTATAAATTTCAGAATGATTAATCATCTTCGGGCTAGTGGAATATTATGGGATCCCTGTGAAGCCTGGATGAAAAGGGATTTATTGTCTCCAATAAATATTCTGGTAATATTGTGAGCATTTGACTTGGTTTATTTATGGTTAAGGAAGTAAACATACCTGCTCCATTTTTCCTTGAAATGGGATGCTACTCAATGGTGGGACATCAAAATTCACTGGTACACCCCCAGTTATGTTATTGTTATGTTTAAATTCATCTCACATTATTTTGTAGCATCTCTCTCCAGTCAAACCAGTGGTAGAATGCTGCCAGTTTAACAACCAGTTCAATGAGTGTGTGCTTCACCTAAGGCACTTGTGCACAGCACTGAAAATAGAGCATTTAGAAGCTCAGCTGCTTACCTTCCAAGTCATCAACAGTAAGTAGAACAGCGAGAGGAGGAAATCAGCTGTGCCACGCGATCAAGATGAGCTATCTTAGGAAATGATAATTACCTAACTTGTTGGCTTGGCAATATATAAACCATCAATATAGCTTTAAGACTGTATTGCTGTATTGCATCATGCTGTGTCCTGATTGGTTAGCTCTGTAGCCAATGTCCTTAAGAGGGAGTTTGAAACATGGATTATTTCTTTTTGCTGACCATGATTTCTCTTTGCTGACCATTGTTTCTCTTTGCTGATCGTTACTGCTCTTTGCTGTGTTTGCTACTGTTTGCAACTGTTTATTATGTATGACTACGATGACTGGTAAGAAAACTTTGTTACTGGAATATCCATGGACTATTGTTTTACTATCTACTGCTTTATCTGTGTATGACCTGGACTGTTCATTGGACTGTGCCTTATTACTATTACTTATTACTATTTCCTAAAAGTGAACACAACTCAGTGTATCTGTGTGTTGGCTGTGCTTATTCATAACAGCTCTCAGTCGCTTTCATGTGCATACCCTTACTGCTCTAGGGTTGCTCTGCGAATTCCTTAACAAGCTACAAAGCAGGAAATAAAGGACAGGATAGAGTGGGGGCGGGTGGATGGGGCTACCATCTAGTGCTACCGGTTGGTCCGAACTGGCTGAATTCCATTTCTGAGTCAAACTGAATTCACTCCACAAAATCCCTTGTTTCTGTGGACTTTTTCCTTCCATATAACAAAGTGTGCAATGGATATAGAAGCTGAAGGGTTAATTTTTAGTTTTGTCTTATCTGAATACACCCCAAACTAATTAATCTTTTGTTCTATCTTCCTGTGATATTGGCAAGTGTTAATGAACAAATTCCTACAGGTGTTCCTGATGACTGCAGGCATTTCAAATAAAGATGGCTTTTCCTCATAGTTTTCCAACCTGGAAAACCCTCTTCCTGAATCTCTAGGGATCAAAGAAAAGAGATTACTAAGAATCTCATAGGATGGTGCCCAATTTTCCTTTTCTAAAAAATGATGTATACTGGATTCAACATCCTCAGAAATCCAATATAAAAGGTGAATGTAAAAAATACTGTCCTATTTTGTATATCTTTTTCAGGTATTGATGTGATACGGATTTTAAAGATTTTGACAAATAAGATTGACAAGTGGATATTTTACTTAAGACTTTCTCTGATCAGAATCCAGTAACTTTAATACTTAAGGAAAAATCTACAATTCTTAGATAGGGATTAAATGAATCAATATTACAAAAACAATTCATTGTGGAGAATTATAAAAAAAATTAACTAATTGTTTTGATAATAATTTAGATAAATAAATAAGGATTGTTTGGGATACTAGTAAGGCAGTAATGAGAAGTTATTTTATTCATCATAACTTTGAATTGAAAAAGGAAATCAAAAGGAAACAAGATGATTATAAAAAAAGCACCAACAGATTCTGTTAGTTCATATCAAATTAAACTCCTATGTCAACAAATACCTACATTGACTGTGTGAAAAAAATAAGAGATTAAATTAAAATATGCAAAGCAGAAAAATCTTGCAGAGTAATATTGCTTTATTGACAGAAGGGCAAAATTTAATTACTGAATAATGACTATAAAATATTTACATCAATATTGGCTGATAGATTAAAGAAGATTTTACAGGATTTTATTCATGATGATCAATGTGGGTTCTTACCTGAAATAGGGGCCCCCAGCCCTCAGGCCGCGGCCCACTACCAGGCAGTGGCCTATTCAGAACTTGCAATTGAGCTGCATGGCATGCGCCCAGCCCCCCCACCCATATGAGTTGATCTGTGTGTGGACACGTACACATGGGCTCACCACTCATGCAGTCCAGTTTCCTTCTCCCCTTCCTCCAGCCAGTTCTGCCAAACTACAAATATTGGGGATTGCTGTCCTAAAAGGCAATTAGGAGATTATCTTTAAAAAGAGACTTTTTAAAATTGTGGAGGATGATCTAGGTTTGATTTTGCAAGAGCCTCAGAATGGTATGAATACTTAATGTCAGGCCCAAAGCCAAGAATGTGATGTAGTGATCCTTCCAAGCTGACTTTTTTATTGTTTCATACCTATAGACAAAATATTGCCAGACTGAGCATTCTATTATCTGCATGTAATATACCCTGTGAACTATTAGGGAGGGACTGTCTTCACCCTCTTTCTCTCACACATAGTATATGGACTGAATTGCCTCTTAGCCCTCTTACTATTTTGTACTGCACTACTCTCGCCTGGGAATACACCAGGGGCAGGTTTCAAAATCTGTTGCTATCAGTTCGCTCATGGACACTCGCATGCTCGTGTGTGCATGCCTGTAATGCTTCTGCGCATGCACAAAAGTGTCTGCGCAGGTGGACGGAGCCTCCCGCCGCCACTGCCACCACCGCTACCGGTTTGCCCGATCTGGGGAGAACCGGTAGCAACCCATCACTGGAATACACCGCTTTACTATATTCCATCACATTTAATGAAGAAATGGAAGGACTTTGGTGCATTGGCTGGCTTTAAAGTAAATAAACAAAAAAAAAAGATGTAGAATGTGAATATACAGGACCAAGAGACTTTGATAAAAATGACCAGTTTAAAATTGAGACCGAAGTTAATTACTTAGGAGTTATATTAATCAATATGACTTGTATGATATTTCAGAATAATTAAGTCAAACTATGGAATGACCTTTTATAAAAAGACTTATTGAGGTGGGACAAATTACAACTCTTGTTGTTGGGTGGAATTTCAGTGATTAAGATAAAAATTTTACCCGAGGTGCTATTTTTATTTCAAACAATACCAATTTTGACAGCTGATATACCATTCAAATAATGGCGAAAATATATTTCCAATTTTGCAAGGCAAGGTAAAAAAACCAAGTTGAAATTAAATTTAAATTATTATAAGATGCTAAAAAAAAAGAAATGGGCCAGGATTACCAGATCTGAAACTGTCCTTAGTTACTTGCTGCTTGGTATGAAAGAAAGAGTGGGCAACTTTGAGAAATAGGAGATTATTTGAATTGGTAGAACATGCTTTAAAATTCGGATGACATGGCAAAACTAAAACTAATATATATTTAAAATAATTTTATTATGCATGCCATATTGAAGGATTGGAATGGGTAAAAGAACAAGATTGACTTCCAAAATTCCACTATAACTGTGACCACTAGAAGTGTATTTTAGAAGAAAAATGATAGTCACACAATCTTGGATGATCTATGATTTATTGATTTTTTAAAAGGAGAATTTAACTTCAAATTAAGAGAAGAACTGGGTATGGAAAATCATACTTGTGAATGGCTTATTTATGCTCAGTTGAAAAAGATTTAAATTGGACAAGAAAAGTTTTGATTCTACAAATGAGATAACTGACTTTGAGTTGGATTTGAGCACTAATGATGAGCTTGTTATTGCTAAGATGTATAAGCTTTTATTGAAATGAATATGGAAGATGAATATGTCAAAGATTGTATGATTAAATGAGCAAAAATGGAGATAATATAATGCTAGATCAATGGGAGAATATATGCAGTAAGAACTGAAATTTACATTGGCTTAGAGTTCAAAAGAGAATTTTTTATAAGATGATGTACAATTGGTATTTAATATCTGATAAATTGTCAAAGATGGAAATCTCAAATATACTGTATGTTGGAAATGCAATCAATGTGAAGGTACTTTTTTTTATCATCTTTGATAGACAATAAGGTAAGAAAGCTGAGAAACATTAGGACCGGATATGTATTTTAATTCAGAGAATTCTTAAATAATTGCACAATTGAAACCAGAGGTTTATCTTTTAGGTTTGATGCAGTGGTGGTATTCAGCTGGTTCTTGTTGTGATCCAGGCCCAAGTAAGTAATAGGAAAATCAGTCAGTGAAAAAACAAACAAACTTTATCGAACAGCTGAGAATTACTTCATTCCCAGCATCTTTCAACTAAATTAAAGCAAATTCCTCCCAACACAAATTCCTCAGTCCTATCACAAACCTCGATCCAATTAGGCAAACTGCCAAAGACCTTTCTTGGCAAACGTTCAAAAGTCACAAAAATAAATGCAAGACATAGACGAAGAAGACGAAGCTACCAACATTGTTTTCCGGCAAAGCCCAAACGCCATTGCTGCTCTGTTTTAAGCCTTATGGGAGGGGCCAATCATCTTTTGGCCCTACTTCCGAGTTGTCCTCTTTGCTTGAGCTGCTCTTGCCTTCTAGCAGCTCTTCTCCATGCGTGCATTAGGAACAGGCTCCCCCTTTTCCTCTGCCTCACCCTCATCCGGGCCTTCCCCAGAGTCCAGGACTGGCCCATGTTCTTCCTCAGCCTCATTGCTGTCTCACTCCACTGCCAGCACCACAGGCTGCTGGCGGACCACAACAGTTTTATCCGGTTCAGGTGAACCGGTAGCGGTGGCTGCCTGTGGCTCCGCCCACCCACCCGGACATAATCATGTCCCATTTATCCATGTTTTTGACACTCTGCACATGTGCGGAAGCGCGGAAGGCCCTGCAGAGGCACCCATGTTCACATTTGTGAACTGGTAGCGAAGGTAAGTGAATACCACCCCTGGTTTGATGGATACATAGATTGAAAGGAAACATGGGACTTTGTTTCTTTATATGACAACAGCATCAAGATTTTTGTATGCACAAAGATGCGAAAATTTACAAATGCCTGCAAAGGAAGCATGCATGGTAAAGCTAATAAAATTGGCTAAGATAGCAGGACTTACTCTTCTGATTTTTTTTAAAAAAGACTTTAACTTTATTTCTTGGAAATAACTTATTGTTATAAACTGAAAAAAGAACATTTAAGTTTGAGATTTGATGACTACAACCATTTCTGATTATAGAAATAATGTGTATTATTGTCAATTGAAAGAGCCATGGTGGCACAGTGGTTAGAATGCAGTATTGCAGGCTAACTCTGACGATTGCCAGCAGTTTGATTCTCACTGGCTCAAGGTTGACTCAGCCTTCCATCCTTCCATGCTCAGTAAAATGAGGACCCAGATTGTTGGGGGCAATATGCTGATTTTGTAAATACCTTAGAGAGGGCTGCAGTGCACTGTGAAGTAGTATGTAAGTCTAAGTGCTATTGCTATTACAGAGGAAAAGTTATTTTATATCTGTACTGAGGAAAATTGTGAGTTTTTCTTTTTCCTCCCTTTCCCTCTTTTTCTTCTTTTTCCTTCTTTTTGCACTCCTGGTTTTGCCTTTTCTTTAAATTCTCTCTTACCTAACCCGTCTTTTTGTATTTTTGTATTTTATCCTTGTCTGAAACTTAATAAAAATTTTGAAACTAGTAAAAGGTGGCTAAAGATTAATAGGTGTTAAGCGAGTACAGTAAATTATATGCCCAATTTAGAATGCTGAATGTGTAATAGCTGCTACGTAAGAGGAAATAGAAAATACTGTTTTAAATGCCACTTTGTACTTCTCTTTATGATCCCTAATCTTTGGAATCAGAACTGTTGATTTGATTATGCTAAAACATATAGATCTGGAACTGGATATGTCTAGTCTGATGAAAAAAAGGATTAGGGGTGACATGGTAGCAGTGTTCCAATATCTCAGGGGCTGCCACAAAGAAGGAGTCAAGCTGTTCTCCAAAGCACCTGAGGGCAGGACAAGAAGCAAGGGGTGGAAACTAATCAAGGAGAGAAGCAACCTAGAACTAAGGACAAATTTCCTGACAATTAGAACAATTAATCAGTGGAACAACTTGCCTCCAGAAGTTGTACATCCTCCAACACTGAAAGTTTAAGAAGAGATTGGATAACCATTTGTTTGAAATGTTGTAGGGTTTCCTGCCTGAGCAGGATGTTGGACTAGAAGACCTCCAAGGTCCCTTCCAACTCTGTTATTCTATTCTATTCTATTCTATTCTATTCTATTCTATTCTATTCTA
>WNWU01000021.1:3726469-3744973 GCA_012654045.1 Ptyas mucosa | reverse complement strand
TAGATAGATAGATAGATAGATAGATAGATAGATAGATAGATAGATAGATATAGACAGACAGACAGACAGACAGACAGCTCAGACATCTGTGTATCTATATATGTTTTACATTTGAATATAGATATATAAAAAAGACAAGCAATTTCATAGGTAGGTAGGTGGGTAGGTGGGTAGGTAGGTAGGTAGATAGATAGATAGATAGATAGATAGATAGATAGATAGATAGATACAAAGAGACAGAGAGACAGAGAGACAGAAAATTGCTTGTCGCTTTTATATATATTTAGCTATACACATACACATACACATATGTGTATGTGTATGTGTATGTGTATATGTATATATACAAACAACAATATATAGCCGGGTCTCCTGCTTGAACAGGGGGTTGGACTAAAAGACGTACAAGGTGCCTTCCAACGCTGTTATTCTGTAATCTCTAAGCAGAAAATTTCACCCTGACCTCCACTTTTGATTAAAGTTTTCCTGATACTCTGGAACTGCACACCTACTGTTAATGACCGAAGTTTTCTTCCAGGGAATCTAAAATCAACTGTGAAAAAGAGAATGTACAAGTAGTTGTAAGCATAAAATTACTCCCAAATTTCTTCTCAGCCTCCCTTTAAAATTCAATGCTAACTTTTCTTGAACCTCCCCCCGAACCTCATGCTTAGTGGTGGGATCAGGAACTTTCCTCTCTTGAGAAGCAAAATTGATCTTTCCCCAAATGAGAATCTAGAATCATGAATCTAAAATCATATTTTGTTCATTTTTTCCCAATGCAACTGTAGAGAAAACATAACTAATTATCCGTTTTTACCATTAATCTACAGGGACGCAGTGGCTCAGTGGCTAAGATGCTGAGCTTGTCGATCGAAAGGTCAGCAGTTTAGCAGTTTGAATCCTTAGTGCCGCATAACAGGGTGAGCTTCCATTACTTGTCCCAGCTTCTGCCAACCTAGCAGTTCGAAAGCACGTAAAAAATGCAAGTAGAAAAATAGGGACCACCTTTGGTGGGAAGGTAACAGTGTTCCATGCGCCTTTGATATTTAGTCATGCTGGCCACATGACTACAGAGATGTCTTCCAACAGCACTGGCTCTTTGAAACAGAGATGAGTACCATCCCCTAGAGTCGGGAACAACTAGCACATATGTGCGAGGGGGACCTTTACCTTTACCATTAATCTTTCCCCTTTCTTGATCGGGAGTCCGTGTGCACAGTCACTCATGCCCTCGTCACCTCTCGCCTAGACTACTGCAACGCTCACTACATGGGGCTCCCCTTGAGGAGCACCCGGAGGCTCCAACTGGTCCAGAATGCGGCCGCACGGGTAATTATGGGAGCTGCATGGCACTCCCACATAACACCGCTCCTGCGCGAGCTGCACTGGCTCCCGGTGGTCTTCCAGGTGCGCTTCAAGGTGTTGGTCACCATCTTTAAAGCACTCCATGGCATATGACCTAGCTACCTTCGAGACCGCCTTCTGCCATCGACGACCTCCCATTGACCCGTGCGCTCCCACAGAGAGGGCCTCCTCGGGGTGCCGTCAGCCAAACAATGTAGGCTGGCGACCCCCAGGGGGAGGGCCTTCTCTGTGGGGGCTCCTACCATCTGGAATCAGCTGCCCCCAGAGATAAGAAGAATCCAAGACCTTCGTGCCTTCCGCCATGCCCTTAAAACTTTCTTCTTCCACCAAGCCAGGCTGGCTTAACAAATCCTTTTAAATAATTTTAATTGGTTTGTCTTTTTAAATTTGGGGCCAAACTGAGATATTTCTTTTAATTGTTTTTAATGTTTGTATTGTATGTTTTTATTCGGCTGTACACTGCCTGAGTCCCCAGGGAGAAGGGCGGTATATAAATTCGAAAATAAATAAATAAATAAATAAAATCTATATTGGGGCAGGTTAGACAATTAAAACAAAAGCAATAGGAAAAATTAAAATGTATATATAACCTTCTGAACCTAATATAGTTCAGAGATCATCTGTGGTTTTGGGGTGAAGTGTCATCTGTACGCTGATGATACTCAGCTGTACATTTCCACCCCAGACCACCTCAATGATGCCCTTGATCTGATGTCTCGCTGCCTGGAGGCCGTGTGGGTCTGGATGGGGAGGAACAGGCTCAGACTCAACCCTTCCAAGACCGAGTGGCTATGGCTTCCAGTGTCCCAATATAGTCAACTGGTGCCATCGCTGACTATTGTGGGTGAATAATTGCCCCCCACAGAAAGGGCTCGCAATCTGGGTGTACTCCTGGACGCACGGCTGTCTTTAGAAGAGCATATGATGGCCGTGGCCAGGGGGGCCTTTTATCAGGTTCACCTGATTCGCCAGTTGCAGTCCTTTCTGGATCGGGACGCCCTGTGCACAGTCACTCATGCCCTTGTCACCTCCCGGTTGGACTACTGTAATGCTCTCTACATGGGGCTCCCCTTGAAGTGCACTCGGAGGCTCCAACTGGTCCAGAATGTGGCTGCGCGGGTGGTTATGGGTGCAACCCAATATGCCCATGTGACACCCCTTCTGCGCGAGCTGCACTGGCTCCCAGTGGTCTTCCGGGTGTGATTCAAGGTGTTGGTCACCACCTTTAAAGCGCTCCATGCCATAGGACGCGGGTACCTTCGAGACCGACTTCTGCCACCAATAGCCTCCCACCGGCCAGTTCGCTCCCACAGAGAGGGTCTCCTCAGTGTGCCATTGGCCAAGTTATGTCAGCTGGTGACACCCAGGGGGAGGGCCTTCTCTGTGGGAGCCCCAGCCCTGTGGAATGAACTGCCCCTGGAAATGTGTAAGATCTCCAACTTCCAGGTATTTCGCTGTGCCCTCAAGACCCTGTTGTTCCGCCAGGCTGGGCTATCAATGTAATAATTTTAAATTGGGTGTTTTAAATTTTGGGGGTTTTAAACTGACCCAAAATTATTTAAAAATTTTAAATTATTTTAATTGATGTTTGTCTTGTGCTTTTAATAGGCTGTACACCGCCCTGAGTCCTTCGGGAGAAGGGCGGTATAGAAATAAAATAAAATAATAATAATAATAATAATAACAATAACAATAACAACAACATTTATTATTATTATTATTATTATTATTTTAAAAATGTATCATGAAATGGGTCAATGCTTCTAAAAGATAATGGCAGCATAGTATAGAAAAAATGGCATACAACATTAATATATATTTTTTAAACTGGGACAGGACAAAAGCATTTCACAATAGATGAAGTACTGTATACTACAATAGATATTTGTTGTTTTGTATGTTATTTCTTCCATTGTGATAGAAATGTTGTTTTCAGCCAGAATGTTTATTCTTTAAACTGCCTTCCAATTTGCATTTGATTTACAGGAAACTATTAAACTCCACTGCAGATAAGTGAACAAAACATTTCTCTGTTGGAAAAAGCATCCTTCTCCAATCAGAGACTATCTTTTTGATGAATGTGTAAATCAGTAATAAACAAATACATTTATTCCGATTTGAACCATGGCACTGAAGCTTTCAGAATTAGGTGAAATGCATGTTCTCATTCTTGGACTTCTATCTGAAAGAGTTCCCACAATAGGTTTTGGCAATGAGTTCCTGTTGCTACCTCTTACATTCCAAAAGCAAGCATATGAAGAACGGCTGTAGGACTTGGGTTTGGCTAGTCTAAAGAAAAGAAGAATTAGGGATGACATGATAGCAGTATTTCGGTATTGCCACAAAGAAGAAGGGGTCAAATTATTCTCCAAAGCACCAGAGGGCAGGACACGAAACAATGGTTGGAAACTAATCAAGGAGAGAAGCAACCTGGAATTAAGGAGAAATTTCCTGACAGTTAGAACAATTAACCAGTGGAACAGGTTGCCTTCTGAAATTGTGGGTGCTCCATTACTGGATGTTTTTAAAAAGAGACTAGACAGTCACTTACCTTAAATGGTATAAGTTCTCCTACTTGAGCAGGGGGCTGGACTAGAAGAGCTCCAAGATCTGATCTGATCTATTCTATTCTATTCTATTCTATTCTATTCTATTCTATTCTATTCTATTCTATTCTATTCTATTCTATTCTATTCTATTCTACTCTACTCTACTCTACTCTACTCTACTCTACTCTACTCTACTCTACTCTACAACTCTTCCCATGTTCTGATGTAGTACATGTTCTCCTACCAAAAGAAATCAAACAAGATTGCACTATTGCCCCATTATTATTCAGACTCTACATTAATTTCATGGTTGATTAAATGGGAAAAAAATTCACCTACTGAATATTCTAAACAGGTTGATCATGGTTTCTCTGTATGCAGATGATACAATGATTTCATCACAGTTGTGAAATAGGACTGAAGAGAATGCTTCAGTTTTATTTTCACCTCTTTTGCGAGCACTGTTCAACTCCAATTAAATGAAGATGATGGATTTTTTTAAAAGGTCCAAAAGACCAAAGATGCTTATGAATGGGCAGTTGTTTGAGCAGAGGACATTGGAACTATCTCAGGATATTTTTTTAATTCACTAGGAACTGGGAAACTCACTCTTCCCATAATACCCAGAAGATATTTCTGTTATCATGAGAATCATAATGTATTCCAGCTTCCATCAACCTCCTTGTGACCAAATCCAAAGTTCAGCTCATTATTGAGTAGAAGTAGGGCTAAGAAGCAAGATCTATTTTTACTTGAGAGTTAATTGAAACTCTTGAGGAACGTCTTGCAGATGACATATTACATACTAATAGCAGCACTCCACTTGGTGATAGACCTACAGTGTTTTCCTGAAAATAAGACCCTGTCTTATATTTTTTTGAACCCTGAAATAAGCACTTGGCCTTATTGCCATGTGCTCAAAAGCCCGATTGGGCTTATTATCAGGGGATGTCTTATTTTGAGGGAAAGAGGGTATGCAAGTTTAAAACTAAGTCCCAGCTCAGTTCAATTTTTAATTAAAGCTTATTTTTTTTTCCATTGGCACTAGTGCAATCTTTTTCCACCAGAGGCAAACAAAAGATTCTGCTGTGTGAAAAGACTTTCTCCCAAGATATTATTGGGAACAACACATAACCATGCAAGAAACATGCCAATATGGTACAACCTATGACTGCAATTGAGCTCAAAATCTCTGTTGTTAAAAAAGAAAGTTGGTAAGTGAGTTTTTTTTTCCCATTTAATGATCTTTCTTGCCACAATTGTTTAGTAAAATACTACAATTGATAAATTAGGAACAAGGTTCCCAATTGACTTGGCTTGTCAGAGGGTTGCAAAAAGTGATCACATGACCCTGAGACATTGCAACCGTCATAAATATGAGTCGGTTTTCAAGCACCCGAATTTTAAACCTGTGATCCTGGGGATGCTGCCACAGTCATGAATGTGCAAAATGCTCATAAGTCACTTTTTTCCATACCATTTAACTTTGAATAGTCACTAAATTAATAGCTGTAAGTCAAGGACTACTAATATACTGAGACAGAGATTTTACAGATGTAAGCCACTGAGAAGATCAAGACAGGATTCTCTAAGTGCAGTAGGTAGAAATTGGTAGGAGAACCTTTCAAGCAGCCCATTGCCTAATTTACTTTTCCAAAATTCTGCAGAATGCTAATCCTAGTCTATTTTCCTACAATCCCTTCAGCAATTCTTGAAAAAATATATCCTGATAATGAAAAACTTTGCCCGTGAGGATTGAGTGTATTAGAGACAATGGCCCATGGATTTTTTTACGCTTCACTCTGTAAAAAAAAAAATGCTCATAGAATTCTGATTGCCTCAGGGCAAAAACATTTCAGAAATGCCAGATAAAATTAATATAAAGGGTTATTTGCAGATAAAGAGCTGAAAATCCTGTGGCAAGTAGTAAAAATTGTTTGGTGGTGTGCTGAAGATGCTGCTGTTATAAAGGAGGACTTTAACATTTAGTGATGTAATCTTACAGGATGAAATGTATTATATGTGTATACATTATAATGTGAAAGCACATTATTCACTTAGTATTTAGTATTTCATTCACAAATATTGTATTACAATGATCAAAAATACCATAATTTTTATATATATATAATTTAGCAATTTAGTTTTAGAGATTTAAACTTTTCAGTATTCCAGTATTTCTTGACCAAAGGCCTGGAAACTAAACCATATGAAAAATGGCTGCAGGTTTTGGGTCTGGCTAGTCTAAAGAAAAGAAGAATTAGGGGTGACATAAGAGTATTTGAGGGGCTGCCACAAAGAAGAGTGGGTCAAATTATTTTCCAAAGCACCAGAGGGCAGGACAAAAAATAATGCTTGGAACTGATCAAGAAGAGAAGCAACCTAGAATTAAGGAGAAACTTCCTAACAGTGAGGACAATTAACCAGTGGAACAGCTTGCCTCCAGAAATCCTGGGTGCTCCATCACTGGAGGTTTTAAAGAAGAGACTGGACAGCCACTTGTCTGAGATTGTATAGGTTCTCCTGCTTGAGCTGGGGGCTGGACTGGAAGACCTCCAAGATCCCTTCCAGCTCTATTCTAATTCTAATTCTAGTTCTATTTACAATACATTTTAATGTATTTTAGTTTGCTCTATCTTATTTCCAATTTATTTAGAATTTTCTTTGATGCAATATACTATAATCCTGTTGCAAAAACTTTATGTAATTCCAGCTAACAATAAAGATGCTTGTTTTTCACATGTTCCCCTGGGGATTAATCCTTGATGGTAAATTTATCCAGTAACCATGCATACAACAAATACTTTCCAACAATGTATAATCTAAACACATACACAAAAATCAAATTGTCCAGCTGAATGCTTTTAAGCAAATCATCATGGACTTAATTTGCTCATACAGAATAAATATTAAAATGTATTTGAAAGAATAAGAAACATGGCAAAATGCCATCAGCAGAAATTACAATAGCAAACGGAAAGCTACGTACATGCATGAAGAGGGTTGAAGTAAACCAAGCTTGACTGGGGCTATTATTCAATCAAAGGAAGCTAATTAGGTCAAGCTAAGGTAAGGGACACGGTGGCTCAGTGGCTAAGACACTGAGCTTGTTGTTCGAAAGGTTGGCAGTTCAGCGGTTCGAATCCCTAGTGCTGCATAACGGGGTGAGTTAAATAGGTTATATTAGGGGACACGGCGTCTCAGTGGCTAAGATGCTGAGCTTGTCAATCGAAAGGTCAGCAGTTTAGCAGTTTGAATCCCTAGTGCCGCATAACAGGGTGAGCTCCCATTACTTGTCCCAGCTTCTGCCAACCTAGCAGTTCGAAAGCACGTAAAAAATGCAAGTAGAAAAACAGGGACCACCTTTGGTGGGAAGGTAACAGCGTTCCATGTGCCTTTGGCATTTAGTCATGCCGGCCACATGACCGCAGAGACATCTTCGGACAGCGCTGGCTCTTCAGCTTTGAAACAGAGATGAGCACCGCCCCCTAGAGTCAGGAACGACTAGCACGTATGTGCGAGGGAACCTTTACCTTTAAGGTAACAGAACATTTAGGAATTTAGTGAAAATAACAAATGGATTTGATAAAGGGAGAACTAGGATTAGAGAAGTTACAGAGGTTGTGATGCTTTAAGATTAAGATGAAGATTAAGATTAAGACCGAGGCTGAAATAAACCAAAGTAATGCTTACAAAGAATTTGTTCGCTATCACTGTACTATAAGTTCACCATATGGCTACTGCTGTTCTTTCCTTTCCTTCCACCTTTCCCAGCACTAGAGCTTTCCTCAGAGAGCCTGAAGTGGGATAATTTGAGCCTGATCATTTGTGCCTCCAGTGAGAAATGTGGGTTGGTTTATCCAATGACCTATTTGTTTGTTTTCTTGGCTATCCCTGGTATTCTCAAGAGTCTTTTCAGGAAGAGGATAGTTGAGGGGGCACCGAAATTGGGAGAAATAACATTTGCTTCAAATAGGGCAATTTGAATGTTTATTTTTCCAGGAGTCATTTAGATCCTCCTGTAACGAGCTTTAATAAGACAAAATGTCGGGAGTGCTAAGGAATTAAGCCAAAAATGAAGATTGGTTAGTGATTCCTTTGCATAGAAGAACAATATAGACTTCCTTTTATAGTCATAATTTGATTGCATAGGGTAGGAAGACTCTTAATAAACACCCTGAGAAACTGATAATGAAACTGTTCTAATACTGAGAATTATTCTAATCTACTCTGAGAAAGTAGTAATCTAATACTGAGACAATATTTATACTGCCAGCTTGCCGGAGTTTTCCATATATTTAAATTAAGGTCTGAATATTATTGCACAAGCAAGGGAACCCTGTGTATCCGTAGATAGCCAATTGAAAAGGACTGTCGGCCATTATTGAAACAACATTGGGAAAGGCATAGGAAGGGGGTGTGAGAGTGGTGAGGACAGCAGAAATGATTATTGGTAGTTCCCTTCCTTCTATTTGGGACATAGCACATAAGTGATGCTTGAGCAGGGTCTGCAGGATTGTCTGGGACGCTACACATCCTCTTCATGGTGTGCTTTCCTTGTTCCTTTCTGGGAGGAGGCTTCGTGGTACATAAAGCAGATCATCCAGATGTTCAGCTACAGTTTTGTTCCATATAGTATCAACCTTGTGAACTTTCAAGCTTCGTCTTTCCATTATGTATTCAAGATGGACAGTGATTAATATTTATATGTATTGCTATGTTAGGGTGTAGATATATACACATGCGTGTATATAGCATATCTATACGTGTGCTATGTATGTGTACACTTTTGAGAGCAGGCAACAGAATTTCATTTTTAATGTGTGCCAGAGTGCCCACAGAGGGGAAAAATGACACCTTATCTTATCTTATCTTATCTTATCTTATCTTATCTTATCTTATCATCATGATTGCCTGACAGTAGCAAGTTATGGTAATATAGGAAGAGGCTTGTAGCCTGCTGTTTTTAAGTGAAAGATAATCATCATACTGGTTACTTCCCTAAGCCCAGAAAACTAAAAATACTTGAGAGAAAGCGATGTTTTGTATGAAGAAGCTAGCTGAGACAAATTTGCATTATGATATATTTTGCATTAGATGTCTTGTTTGTTTGCCATGCTTGCAAAAATGGATATCGCAAAAACAACAGAGGGAAAGCGTGCCAAACTGCCTGTAAATAACTCAAGCAGCTGGCAGAGTGCAGTTACATAGGGACACTAAGCACTTAACATTTTGTTCCATTCTCTGTCATCTGTTTTAACGTGGTTGTTAGAGTCTTTCTGCCTTTTAGATTCTGAATCTCACAAGGATGCCGTTTCATATTCTTCTCTGCTACATTTTTGTTTTTTGTTTTTGTTTTTTTTTTAAAGAAAATTCACGAAGGACAAAACACCTGAGGGTCATTTCAAAAGAGGTTATCATTTAGGACAACTGATTGTGATTATACCACAAACTGATCCATGTTTTTAGCTGCATGTCCTTCCATATGTCTGCTACTGGATGGCAGCCAAATTGGCCTATAGGCCTAAATGCACATATGGGACAGGAAGAAGATGGCACCCCAGGTCATTATGCCAATAATACTCCAGAGACTGTTATGGCCAGTATTGCATCTAATTGCTCTAGGCTTTTCCCATTAAATAGTTCTAGGGAAAATACGACTTCAGTGACACATTGTTTTAAGATGCAATGACCAAAAGATTGAAAGATAGTTTAACTTGGCTTCTTCTTAGGATGCTAATCAAATTGTCCAGATGGCTCTGATACCTGAGAACCATCTTCTAAGGCAAGTTATGCTTCAAACAACATTTCCATTAATGAAAGCGACTAATCTGAAACGATGCACATAAATTAGTGCATGAATCTTTAGTATGTCCTGGCAGTGATATTGTTTAACCTGTACTTTATTATACTGATAAATAAAATGAATAGGGGTTTTGTAGTTAGTCACTGTTTAAAAGTTTTATTCTTCTTCTATAAATTCAATTTATAAGCTTAGCAACTGAAGAAAGAACCAGGAATCCACCCATTCTACAAATAGGCATCTTATACTAAGAGTCTGTGTGTGTGTATTTTATATATATATATATATATGAGACAGAGAAACATAAGCAATAGCACTTAGACTTATATACCACTTCATAGTGCTTTTACAGCCCTCTCTAAGCAGTTTACAGAGTCAGCATATTGCCCCCAACAATCTGGCTCCTCATTTTATTGACCATGGAAGGATAGAAGGCTGAGTCAACCTTGAGCTGGTGAGAATCGAACTACTGAACTGCAAGCAGATAGGAAAATATACTTTGATATATTATATCGTAGCAATCTGGCATTGGTGCCATCATATGTGCTTAATTATAATTTCAATAATTTTCACCCAAACTAGCACTGTAGGTTTCAGATGTTAATAGTACTAGCAATACGTTATTTTTGACAGCGTGGGTAAAGCTTAAGACTTATTATTACCTAAAATATACACTGGTAATGCAAAGAGTACCCAAAACAATATATTGTATCATGCATTTATTGCACACACTATCTGTGCATTACAGGAATTCCCCAATTTAGGGACCATATTACTCCTTGACTCTGGGTAGTTTATAAATAAAAAAAGGAAAACACTTTAAAATGGAAACAGGATGCAGAGATGCAAGTAAAAACAATCATGACCAACTGGAAAAATAATATAGCAGGCCATTTTCAGCATTCATAACAAAGATGATGAACATTGAGGCAATATCCATAATCACCGCTGGAAAAAGTATATTACATCCTAGAATAATTAGCTTTCTTAAGGGGAACAATGAGTCATATTCTTCATTCATGTAATAATAATCAGATGTGAGTTTAAGATGAGGTCTCATATAAGAGCGAAAGAAAGAGAGAAAAGTTCTACTGCTATGATCTGCTCTTCACAGCACAAGCTTCTTGAAGTAAATTGTGTGCCAATCAAGAGAATTATTTGAACCCCTCCAGGAAAGGGTTGTTGGGAAAGGACTACAAAACCATTGTCAAAGATTTTGGCTTCTACCAGTCCAGGATCATGGAAATAATGTTCAAATGCTTTCTGTTTATATGTAATTGCTTACCCTGTCGGTGTTGGTGGGACTTGTTTTCTTCTTGGTAGTTCCTTGATTAAGCTGTTGCTTACTGCTTGATTGTTGCTCTAGTATTAATCAAAGTGTTAATCCCTGCTTATCTGGGTGGTGATTGCTAACAACCTAATTTCATAACACATGGGTAAACTTAATCATAGCTTCAATTGGGAAACTGAGCATTCTAGACCAAGCTAAGTCCTAGAGAGTCCACATAGTAGCATGGCTGTCTTAAATAATATGATCAACTGATAAAATGATTTCCAGATAATGCTATGTGAGACGATGAATATGTGTTGATATTTTGTTCATTATTCAGAAGTCATTTCACAATAAATAGAAGCTGTGAAAAGCTACATTCTGTGAATGAAATCTACTGTTTCTATCAGTCCACAAATATAACAAAATCCTGTTAAATCTTTTGCAGTTCTGAAGAGAATCCACTTTATTGTATTATGACCCAACAAGACTCAGGAAAGGATAACCTATAAACACACCTTAAATAGGTAAAACCTCAAAAAAGCAGCCAACCAACTCAGGAGAGGTAGAATAAGCTCTCTTCTCAGATCATCTCAATTGCCACATCTCTGCCTTTGAGCTCTGATTTCCCATTTATGCCTTCATTTTATCTCCAATGGAGATAAAAGCAAAGAAATATCTGCATGGGCACGATACAAACTCTTCTTCATCTACTTCCAAACACCCACGTATGTTAGTATCCAACAGAAGTGAATAAAAACACTGCAATTCAAATCAAATCAAAGCTAATTGACTAAATCATCCTTACCTCCCACTCCTCCGTTATGGATTACCATCACTTGTGACAAACATATTGAAACTTAGATATCCATATATAGTCCATTCCTAAACTCACAATCTTAACATGAACTTAGCTGACATAATTAAAAGCCAATATGAGTAACCAATACTCTTACAAATGATAAAGACAAGAACACTAAACATTGACCTCAAATATTGCTTCCCTTGACCCAGGGGTGAAATGCTCCCAGTTCAGACCGGATCGCCTGATCCAGTAGCGATGGCAGTAGGTGGTTCAGAGAACTGGTAGCAAAAATCCCTGCACTCCCACCCCCATGCCCAGCTGAGCTGCACGATCATCAGAGGCTTTTTTTTTTAACTTTTAAAAGCATTTTTTCTACAACCTCTTCCGATGAAAAAATGCTTTTAAAAGTAAAAAAAAAGAGCCTCTGATGATCGTGCAGCTCAGCTGGGATCATCAGAGGCTTTTCAAAGCATTTTTTTCTGCAATCTCTTGGCTGAAGAGGTGGTTTAAAAAATGCTTTGAAAAGTCTCTGACGATCCCAGCTGAGTTGCCTAATAGGCAGAGGTTTTTCAAAGCATTAGAAAAAATGCTTTGAAAAGTTAAAAAAAAAGTTGGCCATGCCCACCCAGTCACATTATCCCCCCCCCAAGCCATGCCCACAGAACCGATAGTAACAAATTTTACATTTCACTCCTGCCTTGACCTCTTCCTATAAATTAAACAGCATTGATTCCAGTGATTGGATAGGTACTCAAGAGCCTCAGTTTCAAATTTTAAAGGCCATAGGCTTGTCTTTCTGTCCCTCCATGTAATTCACACCCATTACAGAAAAGATCTACATCCAGTGGTGGGCTGCAACTGGTTTAACAACTGGTTCTAAGATCGTGTGCTTTGCGTGTGCACGCGCCTAACACGCTTGCGTGCAGCATTCAAAACACAGCAATTTGAAGCTCAGCTGCTTACCTTCTAAGGCAGTCATGGTAAGTAGAATGGCATGGAAATCAGCTGTGCCAGCCAGGATAGAGCAGGAGTGGGTGGGGGGAGGCAGTTGATTGTTGGAACTACCAATTCCAAACTGGTCCAAACCAGCAGCAGCCCACCACGGTCTACATCCACCAAGGAAAAGAAGTTGTCTTGCTATAATGAATAGCTGTAATACTTCTAACCTATTTTCAATCAATACATATACCCCAAACCTAAAGCTAGATAACAATTTAATATTCTTATTTTTTTAAAAAAAAAATCTTTTTTTTATTTTCCTCTGGCACGTCCTCTTTGTAAAAACCATGTTCGTCTTAATCACAGAAAGCTGGATATCCCATACATCTTGCCGTTCTTCCAATTTAATTAAAGCTTAATTCTGTTTTCTCTATTTTTCTAATTCTTATTATATATCACAATCATCTACATATAAATTTAGTTTCACACCTGGTGAGAAAATGTAATGCAAATAATTTATCATTATATTAAAGAGGGTGGGACTAACTACACTTCCCTGAGGGATTCTATTCAGCATAGTTTTCAATTCAGGGTAATGTTTTATTCACTGAAGCTTGAAACATTCTGTCAATTAAGGAATCCTAAAACCATCATAATATTCTACACTGTAAAATGGATGGATTAATTTATAAACTAAACCAATCTTCCGTGCAATATGCTTTTTCAGGATCCAGAAACACAGCTGCCAAAAAAAATCTTCACCTGGAATTAATAGAACTTTACTATGATTACCTATCATGCGATCCCATTTAGTGTACAATAATGGCCAAAATTGTGGAAACCTTTTGGGAAAAGTGTATTTTCTAAAACTAGCTAATAATACCACTTTTTTTTAGGAGTAGTACCATAAAATTATATATCAATGGAAAGATAATTTAATCAAGAATGTAATGCAATAACCTTTATGAAGTATTTGCTATTAGAATAGCAGTGACCTACATATATACAAAAATTATTACCATAGAAAAAATGAGATATACAAAAATTATCACCATGTCAGTTAATACTTAGTTGGGTAAACTTTAGCATGAATTATGGCCTTACAATGTCTTCCCATGGAGTGAACCAAGTCTTTTAGTTCTGCAGCTGTTATGAGATGAAACCAAGATTGAATGATTGCTTCTATTAACTGGGATTTATTGCTGGGTCGCTTCTGACTAAGAAGTTTCTTTAGTCGGCTCCATAGATTTTCAATTGGGTTAAGGTCTGGGCTGTTCCCAGGCCATTCCAGCAGTGGAATATGTTTATCTTGAAACTCCCCCTCCCCCAAAAAGTGGTGTTATTAGCCATCAAACCTCAAAAATACACTTTTCCCAAAAAGTTACCACAATTTTGACTACTACTGTATAGTAAGTTAGTTATTTGCTCCATCATATCTTGTAGTTTAATGTGTGTAAATCCTCTGATTGCTCTCAAAGTTATTTGGCAAGTGGTAGGCTATAAAATTAAAGGAAGGCAGATTCAAATTTGAGTTCATTTCCATAACATATCCATCAGTGGTAGAATTCAAATATTCTCACTACCGGTTCTGTGGGCGTAGCTTGCTGGACGTGGTGTGGCTTGGTGGGCGTGGCTTGGTGGGCACGACAGGGGAAGGATACTGCAAAATCTCCGTTCCCTCCCCACTCCTGGGGGAAGGATATTGCAAAATCTCCATTCCCACCCCACTCTGGGGCCAGCTAGAAGTGGTATTTGCCGGTTCTCCAACTACTCAAAATTTCCACTACCGGTTCTCCAGAACCTGTCAGAACATGCTGAATAGCACCCCTGATATCCATGTACTGTATATATTTGGAGAGATATTTTTGCAGTGATTTTCAAATTCCTACATAAAGAAATCCACCTTCAACCCACTTTTTCTTTTTCTGATAAACTTCATCTGTAAGGTTACTATGTAAATCTGAAAGAAGAACTGCCGTTACATAAAATGTAATGCCATTACATTACATTTCTATATGTTCATATCTATATTAATTTTTCAAAATAAAAAATACAGACATAGAAAGAAAAATGAAAATAATGAGAAAATAGGGAAAGAGAAGGGAAAGAGGAAAAAGTGTAGGGTAAAGGAGAAAAGAAGAAAAAAAAGCAAAGACTCCTTTGGCGCAGCAAAATAACATACAACCTCAACTTTTTAATTTTACATAATAATATATACTAGCCATTTCTCTAACAACAAACCTATGCTATCAGTAAAACCTAAAATCAAGGTTTCATTTTTTTCTACTTCAAACATAAAATCCAAAAGTGGTTTCCAAGTAGAAACAAAATAAGTTTAAAATAAATGTTGACTTCAACAACCACTTTGTTAGAGGTGCCATTGTAAGAGTTTGGAATACATATAAATATAAAATAGGATTCGCTGTGAAGATGTCCCTTTGTGTGTCACCAAGGAAGCTTTTTTTAGAAAAGAAATGATGGCAAGATCAGACTGGTGGACTTATGGTCAAATACTATTGGGTTCCTGAATCATATTAGAACATCAAGAGGTCCTCTATGGAACTGAAGGTAGCTAGCTAGCTAGCTATGATATGAAATGATATACAGAGCTCTTTCTGTACAAATTCAGTGATGAGAAAAGTAATTTTAAAGTTAGGCAAGAAAAAAAACAAATGTACAGGAATAGAGTAGGTAGTACTTTGCTCAACAACAGTAACTGTAGGAGGGGGGGGGGGTCTAGGAGTCCTAGTAGACAATCACTTAAATATGAGCCAGCAGTGTTCTACAGCTGCCAAAGCAGCCAATACAGTCCTGTAACAACAGAACGATAGTATTAAGATCACATGAAGTGTTAGTACCATTTTGTACCATTTTGGTAAGACCACACTTAAATACTGTGTCCAGTTTTTGTTACCATGTTACAAAAAAGAAGTTGAGGCTTTAGAAAAAAGTGCATAGAAGGGCTGGAGGTTAAAACATATGATAAATGGGTATGTCTAGTCTAATGAAGAGAAGGACTAAGGATGACATGATAATATATATGTAAATGTGAAAACCACATCATGAAATTTCCAGAACCATAAAGCCTACAAACTTGAAATTTGCCACTCTTGGCTTCTAGGTGGTCAATAAGAAAGGATTTTTTGAAATGACCATCAGAGCATTAGTATTTCCTATATTGTGATTAACACGCTCTGATGCTAAGGAGTTCTACTCCCCCTCCCCACCTGAAAAGAAACCTGTTCCATATGCAAAACACAAGCAGAGGAAGGAGTTTCACTTTCAGTTTTACTTTCACAGCAGCAACCAGGGGATAGGATAGGGGAGGCCTCTGTCAGGCAAGGCTGAGGGAGAGAAGGAGATAAGATAGGAGACATTTCTGTGGGGCAAGGCTGAGGGAGAGAAGGGGAGAGGAGAGGCTGATCATAACTACTCATTAATTTTCAAGCTGTAAGTGTCAATTTATCAAGCCCAATCACGGAGTTTTGTAGCGAAGCATGGGTATCCAGCTAGTATTCTAATATTTGAGGGGATGTCACACAAAAAAGAGCCTTGGATAGTACAGTGGTCTAAAGCCGTTATTAACATCAGCTGCCTGCAATTATTGCTGGTTCGAATCTCACCAAGGCTCAAGGTTGACTCAGCCTTCCATCCTTTCTAAGGTAGGTAAATTGAGGACCCAGTTTCTGGGGGCAATAAGCTGACTTTGTATAAATATACAAAAGTATGAAGGCTATTGCTTAGCGCATTGTAAGCCGCCCTGAGTCTCCGGAGAAGGGCGGCATATAAATCAAAAATTTTTTTTTAAAAATCTATTCTCCAAGGCACCTGAGGGCAGGACATGAAATAATGGATGGAAAGTTATCAGGGAGAAATTCAACTGAGAATTAAGGAGAAATTTCCTGACAGTGAGAACAATTAATCAGTGGAACAATATGCATCCATGTTGTTGTAGTTGCTCCATCGCTTCAGGTTTTTATGGAGAGATTGGACAGCCATTTGTTCAGAATGGTACAGGGTCTCCTGCTTGGGCAAGAGGTTGGAATAGAAGACTTCCAAGATCCATTCCAACTCTGTTGTTCTGTATTCTGTAGAGATACAAAGATACAGAGATAGAGAAATAGAGATAGAGAGGCTCCTGTACAGGTCCAGTCTAAGTAGTTGGAAGAAAATCACATGTCAGATATTTAAAAGTTTCCCCAGGAACAGGAATCTAACAAAAAATTAAACTGAAATCTAATAATCAACATGTTATTTGACTAAAGAGATTCTAGATTGTATTTCTGAAGTTCTACAAAGAAACCTGTTCTGCTACATCAGTAAATGCTACATCTCTTCATGAACTACATAAAGGCAAATGATCAAACTGAATAAAAATTATGGATGCCTTTAAGAAGACATGATTTTTCACAGATGCAGCTTGCCATAAGGAAAACCACCAGTTATGACTATTCTTTCATCAACATTAAAGTTATGGAGGGATCATTTCCTTGATCTGGATCATCTTATATGTTCCTGCAATTTATTCTATCACTAAAGGTCATTTCAGTTATAAATTATTTTGTATGACAATGACTATGCTCTACTGTTTAATCATTATTTTACTGGACATATTTTTACTGCTCCTATCAAAATGACAACTTTACCAAATGGTAGCAGTAAAGAGTATATTAAATTATTGTTTTCTTATTTTTTCAAAGACAAAAACTCACATTAAGTTAATCAAAACAAACTTGATTAAAATCCACTTGCTTCTTTGCGTAGTCATGATTTTTTTACTCCACTAACCAAAACCTCTCTGAGGAGAAAGGGGCTGATCTGAAGTAGTGAAGTTGCATTTTGTCTTTTAAACAAGTCCAGGAACAACTATAAATAATAGATTGCTGTCAGAATTGTAATGATTCTGCTACACATGTGTGTACATGCATAGACATGTGTATGTGTGCTCATGTTTAGAAAGCAACCTAGATCTGATTTAAAATTGAGATTTTTTTTTAAGGTGGCAGGAATCAAAAGCAAACAGATTCAGTGTTCAGATTATTAAAAGATTTGCCATAGGCTATAGTGGAAAAGTATCAAAATCCCCACAGCTGTATAATTTTTTTTTTGCACAGAAGGGACAGGAATAGCAAGGACATTAACCCTGACAAATTTCAGAAAGACAACTTCAAAGGTTGTATTGCAATGAAGCTTAAAAAATATTCTCCCAGCACTTCTTTTAAACAAAAATGAAGAAAAGATACAAGCAGCCTGCAATCTATCCAACAAACAGCTTTAAAAGACCTTTCTTGAACCTATGCAGAAAATGTCCTATTTCAATTTAAAATTAGAAATGTTCAAAGATTAAGAAAAGTTTGCTCTTATTTAAAACTCAAAGAATATAACCTGCTTTCTGTGCTATATGGTTTGTAATCTGAAATCAGAAAGAGGTATCATTCTCAAACTGATACACACTACAGGACACCTATGGACAGATAGTAACCAACTCAAAAAAAGAGATAGAAGGAATATATTGAAGTACTGTACAATAGAGATGTCAGCATGTGAGATAGAAGATATTCCCTACCTACAAGAACCTGTAGTGGAAGAAAATGAATTTAGATTGGCAAACCCATCATTATCAAGTGGAAGAATCAGTCTAACCAAATTATGCAAGCAAATCTAGAGAGTGGCAGTAGCGAGGAGGAGGAGGAGGAGGAGAAGGAAAAGAAGAAGAAGAAGAGGAAGAAGAAGAAGAAGAAGAAGAAGAAGAAGAAGAAGAAGAAGAAGA